>JAQFVV010000001.1:1670688-2270688 GCA_028023455.1 Epiperipatus broadwayi | reverse complement strand
GTATATCACTTAAGTAAACTAGTTTTGCAACCAATCCGATATGATGAAAATAATTTACAAATGAAGATTTTTTTCCAAACAATATTTCTACTTCTGTCTTAATTCAAATAGCCTGCTTAGAATTTTATCTCAGAGAGCCATCTGACTTCAGTACTAATAGTTCCTTGTGTTTTGATCTGACTTTTGGCCAAAGTAGTGTGAATAGCCTGGAATTTAGATGTTTGCTCTTTTTTTTTTACAAGATTTACAATTTTATAGATTGAGCTAAGACTTCATTTACCCCTGAATTTTTAGCTACAAAATACTCCCAACGTATTATGCAATGTGTAGTTAATAAATCAGAGATCATTACTTTTTAAATTTTTTTAGTAACACTACAAAGCTTGCATACCATACTAACTGCTATCAGTACATAAACCTATATAATTTTTCCAATCTAAATCATGTGTGTTAATGTAAGAATTTAATGCATAAATAACAATTTCAGTACTTGTTGTATATGAAACTAGTTCTACACAATACAGAAATTCTTTTTTGATGTCTTCAGAAATAGTCAATGTATCTAACATAGCAGATTAATATAACTTTTTTTGGAATTATCAGATGATTCATCTACTTAAATTGCCAATATTTTGATTCCTTAATCTTGTTTGTTAGCTTGTATTCTATGTTTTCTGATTAACATAGCAACTAGCTTTCTAATAATATCATTTGAAAGAAATATCAATCTGATTTTACCAGCAACCAATGATCCAAACATTTCTGAACAAATAGCTAATAAAATTGGTTTTATCAAAGTTTTCACGAAATAAATATTTTTTGGTTTTAAAAATTCAAAATGCTACTAAATAGGAGCATTAAATGGAGATTTATTTTGAATAAAATTTTGTTTAACTGTTTTTTCCTGTAAAGAAAAGTTTTACTTTTTATGTTCAAAATATTTCAAGGATTTTTTTGCTAGTTCTGAATGTTTTGACTTCAAATATCATAACATTTTTCATAGTTTCATTATATGATTAGATTGAGCATCATGACAGATCATCCACATCATGTGTACATCTTGTTCTGGAGGTTTAGACAAAAGAATAAATCCATAACACAGATATTCATCATTGTATCATCTAGTGAATTTTTTTTTCCTCTGGTAGTCTTCCAATTTCAGTTTCATGTACCTTGCCCCTTTGAGGTCATTTTGTTAAAGGCTAAAAATATTTATTATATTTCAAATTTACAATAATATATTTTTTATAATCTTTAGATTTATCAAATTCTTGTTGAATATATAATTTTATAATGAATTTAAAAGTGCATGCAAAATTTTCCAACAGTTAGTTTATAATGCTACTTCAGCTTTGTTCTAACAGTGATATGATTTTAAGGTGGGATTATTTTGTATTTAGTGTAACTTTCTAATACAATAAAAGAAACTTTTTTTCATTTACTTAATAAAACACATTAATTCATTTAAAGAATTTACTAAATATTCCAGTTTTGTTTTTTTTATCATTACAAATTATTAAAAAAAATTTTTTTTAAAAAATAATATTTAAATTCACTAAATATCAGCCTTTTACAGCTACTGTACATGCGCTTTAATGAGTGTTAAATAATAAATGAATACTTTTCAGTGCCCATACAAGATATAGCATTTAAGAAAGAATAAAATGAATCCACTTATTCTTTCCGAACCCAAATGTTTATATATGGGCAAATCTTAAGTACTGGCAAATAAAGCGTGAAGATAGATCATTCACTTTAAATTATGGTTCGCGTTGTGTTTATTATATTTTAATCTTACTATAATGAATAACTAATATTGGTACTTATGAATAATCTCGGAACTCAAGGCTGGAAACCATGTTTTTTAATTATATATTTTCAGGGCATAGTTATCCTGTAACCCTAATGAATATGTTTTGTTAATATTAAAAAATATCAATAAATCGATTATAAATTATTAACTTTAAAAAATATCAATAAATAAATTCTATTCACAAAAATAACACAAAAGTACAACAATAAATTTTAAATAAAATAAATTTAATAATTCAAACTGTAATAAATATAATTTTTACAGGGATTTTTTTTTTTTTTTTAAGAATAAAAAGTGATGAAAATAAGTTATTCATGTTGGCAGCTTGAAATCCCAAATGACCTGCAAAATTGCCACAAATATATCTTCTTGTTTGTGCATGTGACATTATATTTTGGAGAATATGATCTCAAAAAACAAAGCAAACATACTGGAAATCAAATCTTATTCTGAATTCAAAAAGACAAAGTTATGAACCTGTTAGCATTTATATGTGTTACGATATATAAAAACAAGCATCTTGTGATTATAATAAATTTATTTATTGCTATTTTTTAAAGTTAACAGGAATTTATAATCGATTTATTGATATTTTTTAATATTAACAAATAAAACATATTCATTATGTTTACAGGATAACTATCCCCTGAAAATATATAATTTTAAAAAAAAAACATGGCTGTCAACTTTGGGTTCCGGGATTATCAGTAAATACCCTAATAAATATACCACAGAATTTTATTTATTTTTTATTTTTGCATTTTTATAGCATTAAAAAAGAAACAAAAGTTTAAAACTATTTATTTAAAAATGTATGATTTTGTGAAGTCTGTCTAATGGCACAAATTATATGATATGGCTGAAAGTGCATGAGAGCAGAAGTACAGTAAAGTAGATTTATTTTTATTGAAAATTAGTTTTGAAATTTATTTTGTAATTATTAAATTAAGAATATTTTCAGGGACCTGTAAATTTTTCTGCAGATTAGCACTTGAGAAACACTGATCTAGATAAATAAATTCATGTTACTAATTATTTTCATAAATTATGTTGTATAATTTTATTACACATGAATAATCAAATGGCTAAACCACTTGGGAAGTTATGTGATGTTGCAGCATCAAAAATTCATACATTAAAGCTTTGATTCAATAATTTTTAGTTCTTGAGTTTGATGTTTTATCATTGTGCTAAACCACATTGAGAATTTTAGTAAATACATTCATTATCATGGCTAAACAATGTTATTTTAATAAATAATAATAATAATAATTTGTTCCATAAAATTGAATCCAAAGCATTATTAAATGCAGCTCTGTATAAAATAAAGACAATGAAGAAAAAAAATAAAAAGCTTTAGAGATATGATTTTGGAGAATATAAGATAAGTTGAAAGAATAGTCTATAAATGTGAATGAAAAAATGATCATTTGTTGAGAAAATAAAAAAAGACAAACTGAATTAGGTTTAGAGGTAGAGAACTTTTGAGAGATATATTGGAAGAAAACAGTGGTGATAGAAAAACAAATAATTATGTAAGTATATATCCTTTATAAGTACGTATATGTTTATACCAATTATAAATTAATTTAAATATTTTATTTTATATAGATATATTCATTAATAAATGTATTTAAATGCGTTAATGATTAAATATAATATTTTTGGATTTTGTTAAGTCATCTTCATTTTCAATTTTTTCTTTGTAATTTCTTTTTGTAATTAATTTTGAGAATACCTAACAAAGTTTTGGCTGAAATATAAATTTTGTAAATAAAGTTATTATTTCATTAATTAGAAAAAAGGATACAGTGGATTGTTTTTACAATAGTTTATGATTTTTGTAAATAGAAAAACATAATATGATAATTATATTTTTGCAGTTTATAAAAATTAAAAGGCATACGTAAAAAAATGAAGTTAAATGATTAAATAAAAGATAATATCAATGAACTTTTCAAATAGTTAAGTGTATTTATGTTGGTGGCATTTAAATACTATATAATATCAAAATTATAATGTCAATATATTTATATATTAATATCATTATTGGCTGCTTTTCCAATAGTGCATTTATCCCTTCTCCCAGTTATTATGGATATCTATTAATAATGGTCAGTAAATCTTCACCCCTCTTAATTTAGACCATCAAAACCTATAAATATGCATTTGGCAATTGTTATCAATATCAGGCACGGAAATATCAAGTATTAATAATTTAATGATTTTTACAAAGTTAAAGTTTAAATGTCACGCGACTGTTTCCAACATCCTTCATTGTTAAATAATAATATTTGACGAAGTCAAAGAAATTGGGATAAAGTAAGTATGGTAATTTCATAGGTAAATAAATATTCTTCATTATCAATATGCAAATCTTTCATATAAAAAAAACAAGTTTAATTCCGAATAGAATATCACATTTATGAATTAAATATTAATATCCAAACTTTTGTTCAATTTCTGTATTTTCTTCCAATTGCTTTGATCCATTCATTTTTTGGTCTATTTCCTCTGGTTCATCTATAATCTAATCTATTATTTCAATATATATATATACACACACAGTGTGCTGAATATCTCCAGGTGTTATTTCTTACTGATTAATAATTACATTATTACTATAAAATCTTGAATTTAATCGTGCTTATGGTTTGACTCATTGATAAAATTCAACAATTAAATACATAAAAAGGATTTTAATATAAATTTTATTCATATAAGTTTTATCAATTTTAAAAGTGAACTAAAAAGTAATTTATTCTAGCATTTAGCTTAAGGCAGTTTCAGTCATTATCTGTCAAACGTTTAGTGAATTAACTGTGCCTACATTTCAATATATATAATAAAAAAAGTATTAATATTATGTAAAAAAAAAAAAAATTTCAAAAAAAATAAGTATTAAAAATGGTTTAAAGTTTTAATACTTATATTGTATATATTGTTGAAGTGTATATTATCGTTAATAAAAATATAATATTGCATATCACCTACTTAACAAAATTCACAGAATTTCAAGTTGCACTATAAACTCTATTAATAAGCTACATTATTCAGAAATACATCAAAATACAAATATAATAAAGCTATTGTATGCATATATATATATATATATACACGTGTGTACTATTCCAAATATATATATATACATTTTCTGAGTTACTGATCTCAGACATAATTAAAAGTAGTATTTAATTTCTTTAACTTTTATTTTATAGGCAATGAAATATTTTGATCAATCTCTCTAATATTTATACCATTAAGGTTTTGCATAATGGCCGTTGATTTCTGTCTATAAACACTTTCAAATTTTGTAGAGTTTTGTTTCTCATTTTCAATAAAAAGGATTACCTTCTACATTATCAACATTGGCACATTGAACATGAACACTGATATGCCAGTTAACATTCTAAGTGCATTACTGTTTATCTTAGTTCCACCCAATATAAAGTAGATGTCAATTATGGTGATTTTTATCATACAAACTGCAATTATAGTCCACAGATCGAAGCTGTAGTCAGGCAAAAAAAATGTGGTTTTTGTGGGAGAAAAAATTGTTTTAAACAGAAACCATTTACTTACTTTAGATACAAATAGGACAGCATGAGCATCTCAAAAGTCAACCTTCCCACAGCCCACCCTACAAGTTATGCACTAGTATCTAAACAAATTGTTTCCATATGATAACAACTAATTATAAAAAACAATAAAATTATTAATATGAACTCCACAAATATTATGAATAATAAGAATGACAGAGCTACAGAAATGAGACTCCTAGCCTGTTAAAATGAAAAATAACTAAACTGTACTGACAATCATAAAAATCTCAAATGCCAGGTATGGTTTTTTCAAAGTACTATATATAATAAAATTAATTAAACTCACATTGAAAACATATCAAAATCAAAAATGGAGATCTTCCATAAAGAAATTGTTCAGCACAATGTCAATAAATCATTATTTTTTAATAATGTACATCTTTTTAAAATTATTGGATTTACATTGATTCTTGCACTCCAAACATGGTATGAATAATTTTTGTTTCAAATGATCTTGTAAAGCAAACAACTTCTATTGAAGATAATTTAAACAATATTTCAATCACAATTTGAATAGATTTTTATGTATATAATATTTTGAAACCTCTCAATACAAATTGACCCAACCTCCTCTTCTAGATCTTTCTATAATTTCTGTACATATAGGAGGTTTCAATTCTTATTGTTGCCTATGGGAATCTGAAAATGAGTATCAAGTAGGTTGTCAATTTTTAGAATGAATGGACTTATACTTTATGCATCTACTTTATAATGCCAAACATGGCAGAGGAACATTCTATTAAATAGATGGAGAGCAGAAACAATTTCAGATTTATATTTTGTTTTAAAAAAACATAGTTCTCAATTATCTGATGATCTATTAAAACTAGATTATTTCCAACATAAGCAACTTAAACCAATCTGATCACTCTTAGTATTTACATTTCTATAACTAAAAGTTATCATGTTCTAAGATGGAATTTAAAGAAAACTGATTGTAGTAAATATATTGGTTATTTTGAACAAAATCCCTCGAGCTATGATAGATTTAACAAACTCATAATGACAGCAGCCAAAAAGTTTTCTCTCAAGAATACTGAAAACAATTTATTCTAGATTCAAACAAAATGATAAGGATTTTTTATAACCACTATTTGTCTAACAAAAACCCAGAAATTACTGATAAGTGTATTAATCATTGGATGATGCTAGAAAAATAAGATTTTATAAAATCACCATAATGGAACTATTACTGCCATTACTGATAAGATTTCCAGTCTTATTTTTCAGTCTTCTAAACCCACAATTAATAAAATGATAAAAAGCATCATTAAAACAGTACTACTTTCCTTTCACAATGTTCTTCTAATATCTATCTAATAAAATAAATAGATATTGATAAATTTGAACTTGTTCTTAATTTCTTAAATACGGCCATAAAAATAAATAGCATGCATCCAGAATTTCTAAAAAAAATTAAGATGTAAAGCAAAAGCAAAGTTGGCAAAACTTTTTAATATAGAAACTATTCTAAAAATATAGCATAAAATCAAAATTATAATAATTTTAAACCATCAAAAAATATTGCTAATTTCATTATATACTCTCTATAAGATATTTTAAAAAATCATATTACAAGAATTTTTCCAATAGATGAGAGCCATCTACCTATAGAGCATGCTGGGTTTATCCCAGAAGAAAGCTGCTTTGAACAAATTAAAAATGAATATTATCTTTACTGATCTAATCTCAGCTTATAATTCTGTTTGGAAATTGATCTTTCAAAATGTTTTTAAATTCTTAAATGCAAGAATACCAGTGATTTACTGATAGGAAAATTTATATAGCATTAAATGATAATCATAGTAGTTATAAAATTTTACAGAATATATTCATTAGTGATTTTCTAGATATGAAATACATAAAATTTATATTTGCTATGGCACTGTGTCAGCTTTACAAAAGAAAACCTTTCCAGAAATAGAAGTCTCTCAATAAAGATATAAAAAATCTGGAAGTCTTTTTTAAAAAAAACAAAGGCAAAACTCTCCATACAGTAGTGCCACCCTGTGCCAAACAGAGCAATCAATGGATGCCAGAAGGCTTGTGCATAAAATCCCTATCTAGTGCCTACTCATCCAATATCCCCAGACTAGTTTCTGGCTTGTGGCCATCATCAGTGAGGAGCCTTGGATCTGAGAACACTGCACCTAGATCTTAGGATCTAATGCAACCCTCCAGCAGCCACCTTTTAACTCTGCTTTACTACAAAACTATGAGAATAAAATTGAAAACACAATGATATTTTCAATCTAAGCTCAATAGCTTATATAGTCATATGGGTCTGAACTCAATTCAGCACCCATACATTTTGGTTTCCCCAAGTCTTAAAAGCAGATAGAAACTAGTCTCTACCTTGTGTGAGAGGGGTGTAATAAAAATTACATTACAGAAATATTAATTATTGGATAATCTCCCATCTAATAAATGACTAATAAAAATTATTAATTCTAATATTTTTTTCTGATAGATTGTTATAGCATAAATCAATCCAATTAGTTGCAACATAAATAAATATTGTGTCCAATTTCACCTTTACTTCATATATATTTACAATTGTAAAACTTATCAGCAATTTAATAAAATACTATCTTTATTCCTCATCTTATCAACAAGCATACTATAGATGAATCAAAGCAAAATTAAAATATGATCATGAGAATTTGGAGCTATTTTGAAAGAAAACTTACTTGATATTAATTCAACTCAGAACTGCATCATAAAACATGCGATATAAATTATAATATTCCACTAGTCAAAATGTTAAAAGAAAATAATTTTAATAATGAAAAAAGTGGTAGTTGAACATAAAAAACAAAATTTTCTTTAATAATCTAAACCTCTAAATCCTATTGCAAGCTTGCTAAGAGTTCTGCATTAAAAAAAAAAACTTGATGTTATTTAAAAGGTCAAACTGGCATTCAAACACCATATGGTGAATTGGTAAGTTGAACTTCAATCTTGGAGCTTTTAACTCTTGAATCCATCAGTCTATCATTTTCAAGATGTCAGCATGAATATATGTCCAATTGCAGAAAAAAATTACACAAAGATTGCCTTAGAGTTTAATGTCATTAGTAAAACTGATTGATGAGCTAAAACTGAATAATAAAAGTATGAGCATATTTTTCAACTTTTACTATGACACTTTTCTGAAAGGTAAATTTTATTAACTATCTCACTTTAGATAAAACACCCATTATATGTCTTGAAAATTATCAAATACTCTACTCCTCATTCTACTAAATCATGTGTTATCAGTAGTTTCTGCTATAGACAACAAAAAAGATATAAAGGCTACACAGTTTTTTGTTAGGTTTTTCTGTTATGATCATTTCTTAATTCATTGTTACAGAAAGAAATCATTTTTTTTTAGTAATTAATTACATATGGTGGAAAAAATACCAGAAAAACCTTAAATATTAGCCACCTCACTGGTAATATTTCTTGGTATAATGTTGTCATTAGGCCTTTACATATAGCTCTAATATAACAGTATTCTTTTTCTTAATTACTGACCTATAATGCTGATTTTTTTTCTTACAATTGAATAATCTTGTATACATACCTTCGGTATTAAACTTAATAATTGTAACATTTTTTGATTCTTGAAAATTTCCTGAATGTTTTTAACTTTTAAAGCTGAAGTGACAATCATAGTCCATCTCATAAATCAATTTATAAATCTATCTTTTGAAATAATGATGAGGACTGTGTTTTATATTGCTTTTAAATATATTTATGATAATTAAATGATTTATTTGTGTAGTATTCTAAAAACAAAATAAAACAAATATCTTTGAAAAATTTGTATGAATATAATAATTTTAGGGTCAGAAGATATTAAGAGAGATCATGTAATATTCAACTATCCAAATAGCAAATTGATGGTAATAATTGCATTGAACTGACTAAACTTTTTTTCTTTAAATAAAAAACAATCCAGAAATTTGAAATTCAAGTTAATCACTTTAGTATTATGCTAAACAATATAAATTTATATAAATTGATGACACATATCCATTATTTTGGACTTTAATAAATATCTTTTTAAACTTTGTTTCAGTATACATAAAAAGATCTGTATATTTTCTTTCCCGTATAATAAACTTTATACAAAAAAAAAATACATTTTAATATATATATGACAATCTATTTTCGTACTTTAAATATGTTTAATAATTTAATATAATTCATAATTTGAGCAACATGATCTTCTAAACTGATAATGTACTTTGTTTGAAGCAAATAAAAACACGTTTTTTTTTAAGTACCTGGTATTGTAACTCGTTAATAAATTGATATCTCTTTAAGACTTACTGCTCTACTCCAACCTCAAGCTTTAATATCCATAGTTTTCAGATTTTGTCCAGTTAATTATTGAACTTCTAAAAAAGTTCATGCAATGATACCTGTCTTAATTAGTAATATAGTGTGGGAGCATACAGTAATTCCTAACAAAGATACAAATTACATTATGTGCTGGAAATTTTTGTCCCAAATTTTATATCACAAACGTTGCTTCGCTGGAAAATGTAATTTTGAACAATATTCTAAGTTGATGATCAATTGTTTAAAAAAAAGGTCAATGAAGTAAAAAAATAAAGCATAGTTATCTTCTGATTATGGTAAGACCCTAATCAATTATTATTTTAAATATTAAAACTGATTGAAATGATTCATTAAATTAAACAATGACAAAGTTCATTTTTGAATAAAAGATTTTTGATTTAAAAAAAAAAGATATTACATTATCAAACTATTTGAAAAGACAAACTGCAAGCGGATAAGTTTTTGCTATTAATGAGTATTTATAAAAAGTTGTTATTTTTTTTACTTTATTGGATGTCTTTTTTTATTTTTATAGATGTTTAAATATGAAACACTGCTTGAATATAAATTATGATTTATTTATTTTTAATAATTAAATTTGGGTTAGTGTGTATCAGTGCGTTGAAATTCGTTATTTTAGAGTGACATTTCGATGAACCAATAAAAAGCTTTACCCATAATTTTATTACTTATGTAATTATTTTTGTTGTAATATAAATTTACTGTCTCCATTTCTGCATTTTCTTATGCTGAATTTATAAGTTTGTAAATATTAATATTCATTTTAAATATACTTTTATTATATAAAAAAATAATTGTATAGAATTTTGCTTAAGGTACGATAAGACATTTGAGCACGTATTTTTTTGAGGAGGGGAGTAATTTTGACTTAGCTCAGTTGAAAATCGATTTGAAAACTTTTAGTTTTGAGTGGCTATTCTATTACTATGTTGACCACATAAAGAAATTTTTATTATAAACAAACAAACAAATAATAATATTCACATCATATCATAGACATTTTGAAATAAAAACAAATGTAAAGATTTGACTAATAGAAATAAATTATTTTCGGAATTCTCTCATGCTTTTATAAATAATAATGTATTATTAATGCCTAAAACATTATCAATACTTATATTAATAAAATAATCATAATATCAATATCCCAAAAAATCAAATAACATTGAAGCACCAAAGTGAGCAAATCTGCAACACAGTTTCACTCAGTTAATCAAACTGAGAAGATTTCCCCCTTTCTATTTATTCCTCAGCGGGAAAATGATAAAAAAATCTGTAACTTATCAATTGACTATTATATTATATTTACTTTTACTTAACAGCACTGAGAATGTTTTACATAAAATCATA
The DNA here is from genome assembly GCA_028023455.1 of Epiperipatus broadwayi. NCBI lineage: Eukaryota > Metazoa > Onychophora > Udeonychophora > Euonychophora > Peripatidae > Epiperipatus > Epiperipatus broadwayi. The sequence continues at coordinate 2,259,570 of JAQFVV010000001.1, read as the reverse complement.
AATCTTCCAAGATTTGAAATTTTATTTACAATAAAAGTGATTTATGTATAATGATTATTGAAATATGTAGATCATTGTAAGATACTGAATCATATGGTTATTAGATAAACGGAATACTGTGAAATGTCATTTATGTTACTTTAGTAAAAACGGTAGGAATCTTTAAAAAACCTTCCAAAGACAGTTGTTAAAATTCAGTAGCAGTTAGAAAGATAGTTTGAGTGAATAAGAGTCTTGAACTAGAGCATATAATAAACCAATTAGGTTCCAATCTAATTTCTAGTTTCCATAATGATTAATATCTTCACAACCAGTGTTTATTTGATGGATATCATAGAATATGATTATTAGAGAGGAAGTTTTTAACAGAAAATGCAATTATAATTTATGATATATTTATTAGGAAAAAATTTCTTTAGAGAGAAAATAGTTTATTATAAGGAGTCATTTTACGTTTTTTTTTATTTGTTCTATTTTTAAAGATAGACGACATCTTTTAATTTCTTACCAAACAGAAATTAGAATTCTTCAAATTATTTCTTAATTATTTTCATTTATTTATTGTCATTTTCTTAATATCATAGATTTCAAATCTCATTTTTTTCTTTGCTTTTATGTTTTTTTGGTAAATCATGCATATTATAAAATGAAAGGAAATACTTTTGATAGATATTAAATTTTGTTAAATATACGTTTACTTTGTTTGAAATTACTGCATATATATCTAAATGTTCAGGCATTATTTATTTTATTTTCCTTCTTATGCACTGTATATACGTATTGCAAATACTTTACTATATATACTGTACATATGTACTTATATGCTGTATAAAAAAAATAAATGCTTTTGATCAGATCAAAAAATATTTTAAAACTGTCATGAAAGACTTTAATGGTAGAATTGGTAAACAATTGAAAGATGAAAGTGCTGTGAGTAAATTTGGTTATGGTAATAGAAATGTGAGAAGACACAGACTTGTGGAGATCACAGGGAGAACAAAAACAACTGTATATTATGAATTCTTTTTGTAAGAAAAATGCTAAAAGAAATGGATGTGGAAATATCTAAATAAAAAAAGATACAGCGGAATTGGATATTTTGGTTAACAGAAAATATATGTTTCGACAATGAAATGTTCAAATAGATTCAACACAGAAATGATTATTGATTAGTCAGATATAAGATATGTGTCAATGCAAAACTAGAGAAATGAAAACTATTTAAAAAAAGTCAGTATTAACATTTGATATTACTAAGATCTGAAAATACTCTCATGAATTTAAATTAAAACTTGATAATCGTCTTACAATATTAACAGACTTTAAAAATGATTCAGATATGAATGAAAACAATAAGATCAATGCTACAGTTTTAAACTCTTCAACAAAGATAGCTGGTATCAAAAAAAAAAAAAAATTAACAGTAAATTTTTTGAAGAGCCACTATATGAAGAAAATAAGGAATATGAAAATAAATAAAAATGATCATTTAAGAAGAATTGAATATCTAGATTTTATAAAATAGTGTAAAAAAGAATTAATAATAATAATAAAAATATAACTGTAAATTCAAAAGAAAAGTTATAGAAGAAAATAAAAATCTCAAAAGTATAAAACAATATCTTAGTATTGGAGGGAATATTATTTCTGCAACAAGAAGAAAAAATTGAACTATTATAAAAAAGTGAAATGACATCATAAGATAGATGGAAGAAATCTATAAAGAATTATACAATGATAAAGAATAAGAAATTAAAGTATCCTATAGTTATTACATCTTCTGAATTTCCCACCATTTTAAATGGAGAAGTGAGGCATGCATTCAAATCCATAAAGATGAAAAAAGCTGCAGGTAATGATGGAATTATTATTGATATCTTAAAAAAAGGTGGAGAAATAGAAAAATTGTTGGTAAAGTTATATACCAAATGTCAGAATAATAAAGATGCACCAGATGATTGAAATAATGCAGTAGTTAGATATTTAAGAAAGGTAATAAAAAAGATATTAGAAATTACAGACTGAGCAGTCATCTAACAGTTTTAAAATCTTTATCAAAATAATTGCAACTAATGTTCAGAAAATTCTGGATTCTAATCAACCAAAAGATCAAGCTAGCCTTAAAATTGGTTTTAACAAGGTAGACCATATTCAAATATTAAGAGAAGTTATGGAAAGGATTCACTGAATATGAATTACCAATATGCTTTGGATTAGTGAAGTAATTCTACAGTAAATAAAGCATTAGATCATCATTATGTAGGTCCAGGATGGTCGTATTCTGACAAACATTTATTAAAATGTATCAGCAATGATTAGATTACATAATGATATTAGAAAGGTTGAGAAGAGTGTAAAACAGGTTAATTCCATATGAAAAACTTTTTACAGCAGTATTACAATAAGCACTTTGTGGATTTAAGCCAATAAACATCACATGATCAATGGGAAACTAAGAGAGTAAAAGTAAATGGAAATTATTTACTCGTCTAGATTGTGAATGTGATGAAGTTGTTTTTTCCAAATAATATTTCAAAGCTTCAGGAAATATTGCAAAATTTCTCAGATGAAAATGAAAAAATAGGACTCAAGATAAAAGCTAAAAAGATTAAAGTAATTAATGTTTAATGGATTTTCTCAGAAGGAAATAAAAATTGATAATCATAAATTATAAAAACTTACCAATTACAATTAATCAGATTATTAACACAGATGGAAATACAATGGATGAAATTACTCAGAATTAAACTTGAATGGAGTGGTACTTTTGATAATGATAATTTAATATTAAAAGGAAATATGCCTATATGTTTGAAAAGGAAGATTTTTAATAGATGTCTTTTACCAATTCTTAATTATTATGGATCTACACCTTGAACAGTTAACAGAAAACTAATACAAAGACTTCTGATCATTCAACACAATATGGAGAAATATACATTAAGAATACCAAAAAGAGATTGCAAATGTAAACATGGTGAATAAACAACAAGTATCAGTAGCATCATTGAAAGCATTAAAAGCTTGAAATAGAGCTGGGTTGGACATATTGCTAGAAGAGATGATAATAAATATAGTTGAAGTTTTAAACTGGATCCCAAGAAATTGTAAAAGAGATCCCATGTGAGATAGTTGGAGAAAATAAAAAAGTTTGTTCATGTATTGTAGAGAAGTTTCTCAGTTAAAATTGGAAAAATCTTCATTCTGCTAAGGATCAATAATGTTTGAAAAAGCTGATGATATGGGCATTAGAATTTTTAATTTCAGAAAAAATAAAAAAATAAGTTGATGATGAGTTTTGCATAGACTATTCTAACAAATCTATGATTCATAAATTACAGGTTGGCCCATTGCTTATTTAACATTTTGTACTGTGACCTTTCTCTAATAAACATTGATTTTTAAAGATCACACCTTATCTAATTATAGCTGTCCATTAAATTCAATTTTCATATCCCACATTAAAAACAAGCAATATGCAAGTATTTGGAGTATCTTTGAGGTAATCTTTATAACATTACTGCAGCCCGTCTCTCAAAAAAACTATGTTCAAGTTTATTATATATATATTCAAAAATCTGATACTACTCATTCCTTTTTGTATTACGATCTAATATAGGTTTTCCCTTAAAATAATAGATTTATATCATCACAGTCATCAAACTGAAAGATATATTGATGAGTCTTAAGATCTTATCATATTTTCAGAATATTACAAAAGAGAATCTTTAAATAAAAATTTTCAAGTGTCATTATTATACTCACCTCAAATAATACATTTGATAGGTGATAGCTCTATATATAACTAATTTAGCTGAAATAGTTTTAAACATTTGATGAGATAAAATGATATATCTTTAAATGTGCAGCAACACTTGGAGACTGCATTGCAATTCATTATCCAAATCTACCTTCATACCTGTAAATCTATCTATAAATGTACCATCCAAGATAAAAGTTGTTGAATTTTGAGATGAAAAGCCTTTATAGGTTGCATTCAAAATATTTTGTAGATCATCCTTTCAATTATCAAGAATAGTAGAATATAATAAATTCGACAAATGATACTATATCCTTATCTTTAAATTGAAATCATTGCTTTCAATCACATCAAACCATCTTTCTGGAAATATTTATTTTACCAAATACACTGAGTCATCAGCTGATTCAGGTAATGTGGACTCACACAAATAAATAGTTGAAATTCTTAACTATATATATATATATGTTTTACAAGTCTGAATGTTAAATTGATAATGCAAACATAAAGCATACTGAGTTTATATTATTAATTCAACATACGCATTTGTCAAACATATTTTAGCATTTCTGATTATACACTGTACTTTAAAACTTCAAATGTTTTACTATATTCACAGAGTTTAGATATGCTGGTGAATTAAACTGTTTATGAAATAGATATATCAAGAGGAGAGAAGCTTACTTTAATGATTTATTTACTTAATTAGAAAAAACAGAAATATTTTTCAATTACAAGTGGAGCAATTATGTGTGTGAAAAGCAATAAAATCCATTGTAAAATGGTTACATGAAGTTATATAAACGATATTGAAATAATTAATAATAAATGACAAAAATTGAACTAATAACAATATCATTAGTTTCAGTTGAAATTAAATTCTTCAAAATGTCTTTTAAAATTAGAGATAAGTGGTCAAATCCAAACAAGCCATTTTTTCATTAAATATATAATACTTAAGACATATTCTCTGACTTTGATTATGAGACTTATACAAGTTTTGCAAGAGACATGTAACTATTAGAGGTAATGAAAGAATTATGTTCTAACAAGTAATAGTGTATGTTTCTAATCTATATCCTATTTTATAAATATTTCATTAACCTCAAACTCTGGAGATGTACTCTGAAGTATCAACTCTAGACATGCTCTGAAATGAATTTGAAGATGTTTAAAACTGAAGAAATTCAAAAGTAGCATGATTTGTCTTTCTAAAAGTTGTTACTACTTTTTAACTTGTAAGATATAGACCATGAAAATAATTTGAAATGGAAAAAACATTTTTGTATAATGTATTATTAATTCAAAACTTTATTTAATTAATAAAAAAATTGTTAATATTATCTAACTGGAAATAGATATTAACATTATTTACCTGCTGCAGATTCCAGGTCAGAAAAACACTTTTATTTAGATGATCTTTCACTATGTAAAAAAAAAAAACTTAAATAATGAAGCAACTATTACAGGCAAGCAACATCATAATTACTGTAAAAAAAATTTATTCCACATTATTAAATCTTTATAATTTAAAACATTTTTCTCTCATAAATATTAAGTAAAACATCTATTTGTAAGCTTCCAATAATTAATAATACTACACAAAGTCCCTTAGAGAAAAAAAAAATATTTCTTTTTAGTGAGATTTAGAATTTTGATGCCAACATTATTTATCAGAAAAAAATTCCATATTCTAGATTTGAACTAAGGATTTTCAGTCTGTTCATCCTCTACTCCATCTCAAGCAATCGATGCACATGGCCACATACATGTGAAAAAGATACATGATCCCCAGTATACATATTTCATGTAAAACCAATACTCATCATGTGGGCCAGATCATAATCTCCCACACATATATACAATCAGTATTCAGTATATATTAAAACAGCAATTCCTCCAACTTTTATTCGATAGGCTTCAATATTCTTACCCTTCCAATTATTCAACCCATCCATTTCATAGAAAAACCAATGTTAGAATGCTCAAAGTTCTTATTGTTAAATTTTTAGAATTTTAAATTACATTTAAAACACTTTTTCTTCTCATAAATATTTAAATATATATATATTTTTAAAGCTGAGTAGAGAATTTTTAGCTATTTGTAAGCTTACAATAATTAAAAATACAGCACAGCAACCCTATGCAATTCCATGTAAATAAAGTTCATTTATTGAATAAATGCTGTATTTAAGAAACAAATTATTCACTGTATCTAATTGCTTTGTGCCCAATATAAAATGCAAAAAAATGATTCTGCAGAACAAAGTGGAGAGCACACATCTCTATTTAATCCTCTCCACATAGTAAGTTTATAAAATAAAATACATTGATTGAAAGATTTGTAAATTTGGATTAATATAATAAATACTTGAATCTACATAATCAGCTACAAAAGCCACTGATGTGACTTCATCATAAACATGAATCCACTGACAATCCATGATCATTGTTGTAACAAGTACAATATATATATAATATTTAATTACATGTATATTGTCTATACTAAACTTAATGTAATTATAAGGGACTTGAACTCAGACTATAATATTCATATATATAGCTGTACTTTTAATATTTAATTAATAAAAATATAATTAAGGTTAACTTCAATAATTTAAAGTGAATTTCAATTTAAAAATAAGAATGCTACATTATTTATACGAGTAATATACATGTGGATGAAATGAACAAATGTAAATAGATCAGCTTCTTGGTCAATTCTTACATAATAAAATTTCGAAACAGAAATATAGATCATTATTGTCTCACTATGATCAATTTAGAATGAAAAATTCTACATGATTCTAAATACTTTCATTCGTTTTGACAAAAAAAAAGTGCACTAGAATATGTACCATTTACTAATCAAAAACTAATATGAGATTAACCATATAAAGATAGAAAATATTGTAGTAGATAAAAATGTCTAAGCACGAATAAATATATCAAATCTATATGCATTTATATAGTAAATAAGTGATGAATCTGAAAGGCAGTACAAATATTAATAACAAACAAATATAATGTAAACTTTATTTTAAAACCGAATTTTTCTCAACTCCCAAACAGAGTAATTATTAATAAGATATAAATGCATAAATAATGCAGTTTGACAGCTACTAAAATAAAACTTTTGATGCAATATTGCACTTCAAGGACATCTCCTAAATCCTTCAGGCTATAGTATATTTAAGTTTCATGCAGGTGTTGTGGTCACATTAAGCTCTTGTCTGACCAGTTGCCTTCTAATGTGGGAGGATGGTTTTATTTCATTTGCACTACTTGACTTTTGTCCTCCAGTTATTATCTACTACAGCTAAAATCTTTGTTCTAGCAACAGTGATAGCTTTAAAGATAAAAAAAAATAACTACCAATATAATTTAATGCCAAAATTTGTGTTTAGCCTTAAGCAGACATGAATGACCAAACAGTTTTTTTTTTTTGCTACATGATGTAATATTAGTATAGGTATTAATTTCAAAAAAAAAAAAAAAGGTATTATTTTTCATTCACAATATTATTAATATGGTTAACGTTTTTTTTTTTTTTTTACCGTAGTATTATGGGAGCTGCCACTTCAGAAAATATAAATTTAAAAAAAGAGTTGGAAGAATTATACATTTCATGGATTTAAAAAAAGGTTAAAAAAAGCGTTTTTATATACAAGCAGTATATGTTTTTTTTTAAAAATGTGTGTGTTTATCAGTATAGACATTGAAATCCAGATGTTTATTTCTCTAGCAAGAGACTGGTCTGAGTATTTGTGCTAATGGATGTTTGTGATATGGTGAAGACTTCCCTGTGTGTGATTTAGTGCAATGGCACAACATAAAACTCTAGAACTCGTGAAGCATAAGTCCTGGCCCAGCTCAGTCATTTTCAGTCACTTGAACCACCCTATTCTTTTTTACCCTTAAGTGCAGTTCAATTGTGATTCAGTTCTGTTATTTCCAATATTCATGCTTCTTATAACTTTCCTAGCAATAAATCAGTTAATTATTTTTTTTATAAGTAAACTTCTAATAGATTTGTATTAGTTATTTCATGAAAAACATAAAAATTTTGAAAATAATTTGCAACAATATTTATTGTAAATTCTGTGAATGATGGACTAAAAAGTTCAATTCAGGTGTCATTTTGTGCTAGAGCATCACTTGACTTCTTAAGCAGCAAAAAAGCAATATTGAAGTAAGCAAAACTGACAACACTATTGTTACACCCAACTACAAAAATTTTAGTAAACACTTAGAATTAATGAATAATTCCAATATTCTTTCTGGCATTAGTCATACCTTTATTATTTCTTTTTACAAACTTCCTATATATGAATAACTAAAATCTTAAACCTTTATATATATATATATTAATTAAATAGATTAAAACAGGCAGAATTATCTAACAATGTATTATTTTCAGGATCTAATTCAACATTCCATATTAAGAAAATTTAACTCATTCATTAAATCCAATTTTATTACTTAATCAACTAAGAAAGTTACTGTAAAAAGTTTAACCAACAAACTAGTTTCTTCTTAATTACACTTAACACTTTTTGGTCTTTAGCTAAAACAGTACGTTGTTATTTAAAATTAACTCGATTTCATTTCCTCTCCCAAATAAGAGAATTGTGTTTTTTATAGTCATAATTTTACCTTGAACTCTGTTGAATATAATTATTCATCTTGTCCTTTTTAAAATCATTAATTACTTGTCATAATTGTTTAGATTCTTTCTAAAGTCTTAATACTATCAAAATTTTTGCTCTGGTGTAACTCCAGCTTTATTCTGAAAACACTTGCCTTAAATTTATTCTTGTACTCATGAGAGTTTTTAAATTTTACATCTCCTTCCTTTCAATTGTTAAAAAATTCTTTATGTTCATCCTATATCATTAATCTAAAACTCAATCTTATTTCATTTCTAAAAATCATATTATGGGTAAACCACCACTAATCCCAAATCCCTTTTCTTGGGCTTTTATTTTTTTAATTCTGAATTTTATTTTATTTTAAAAATAGATCTTTTACTCCATCACTGTAAAACCAAATTCTGCTAAGACATTATAAAAGCAGGCAACTCACTGCAATTAGACATATTAATTTATAGATTTTTATTTTTTTATTTTTGTTTACAAACATGGGTGCAAATTTATTTATTGTAAATGATTAAATTGGCTGCAGAATAAAAAAATATCTTTTGATTCCTCTTTAAAACCTTAAAGGAACTGAGAAGGGCAAATTTCTAATGGCCACCCATATGTGTTTGTTGTTGCAGCTCTTATTACTATATGATTTATTCATATAGTAAATAAACAAGGATAGGTTGCTCACTGACACACATCAACCAGTATGACTTTTAGCTATGATTTTAAAATCAAAAAAACACTATGTGCTTCCTACTCAATTGTTTGACAGTTTTTACGTAAAATATCAATAGTTTTCTTGAAGACAAGATAAATGGATGTGCAAATATTTTTTTCTTTTTTCTAATTAGATATTTGCAATCATGATAGGCAAAACTAAATTATGGCCCATATATGCAGAAGGCTGTAGAATCATCAACTAAGACAGCAATTAGCAGCCAAAGGTAGAGGATGCTAAGAATCTCTTGATTTCAGACATAGAATGCACTCAATGATGATTTTTATTTATGTGCCTTACAACTGCCAATCATTTTCAAGTGTAAAGAAAGATTGCAAAAATTGGAAGAACTTTGTAGTATTAAATGGAACATTGTTGGATTTTGGAAGTTAGAAAAAAAAGTGAAGAGACAATTGATTCAGAAAGTGAGCATGTACGTAACTACAAAGGCACAAATATTAGCATAAGAGAAGTGAGGTTTATTATAAATAAAAAATGGGAGAACAACATTGTGAAGACTGATGATATGTCAGACAGAATGGTGAATTTACTGATTCCATTTAATGAAAGATACCAAATGCAGATAATTGTGGTTTGTGCCCTAACAAATTACCATTGTAATGAAAAGGTAGAGGATTTATAGATGGATATACAAAATGCTTTTGATCAGATCTAACAACATTTTAAAATTATCATGGACGATATTAATGCTAAAATTGGTAAATAATTGAAAGATAAAAGTGTTGTGGGTAAATTTGACTATGATGTTAGAAATGATGGAGGACAAAAATTTGTGGAGTTTGCAGAAAAAATGAAAAACCATATACTACATATTCTTTTTTTGAAAAAAATGGTAAACAGAATAGGACATGAAAACATCCAAGTGAAAGTTTTGACTAACAGAAAATATATATTTCAACATTATAAAATTCTTAATAGATTCAACACAGTAAGTGATCAATTAGAGAGACATAAGATACATGTTCATGCAAAATTAGAAGAAAAAGTTATTAAAAAACAACAGTGTTAACAGTTGATATTCCAAACCTTCAGAAACACTCCAGTAAATTTAAATTAGATTTTGCAAATCATTTTTAAATATTAACAGATTTTGAAGATGATTCAGATTTGGTGGTGTACTATTGAAAACTGTAATTTTAGATAGCTGGTACAAAAAAAAAAAGTAATTTATCAGTAGATTTTCTATCAAGACAAGACAGCATATGAAGAGAAGAAGCAATATGAATTTTTTTTTTTTTAAATAATCCATTAAGAAAAATTGAATATCTACAGTTTTATAAAATGATATAAAAAAGTTAATAATAATATAAAAAAATATAATTGTGAACAAGCAAAGAAAACTATAGAAGAGAATAAGAGTCTCAAAAGTAAAAAACAATATCTTGATATTTCTGAAAATGAAAAAAAAATAGATCTATTATTAAAAAGAGAGATGATATTATAAAATATATGAAAGAATTCTATAAAGAATTATATAGTAATAAAGAACAAGAATACAAAGTATTCTCTACAATTGCTATATCTTCTGAATTGCCCAGCATTTTAAATGAAGAAATGAGATGTGCAATTATATCTATAAAGAAGGGAATTTTTCCATGAAATGATGGAATTATAGACAATATCTTAAAAAAACAGGCACAGAAATAAAAAAATTGTTGGCAAAGTCATATAACAAATATCTAAATGATAAGATATATCATATTAATGAAAGAATGCCATAGTAATATTAACATTTAAGAAAGATTGTAAAGAAGATGTTAAAAATTATAGCTATTAATCTTTTATCAGTTTTATATAAATTTTTTACAAAGTTATATACAATTTATCCACATTGAACTTTACATTTTAACCACTCAAAAGAACAAGCTAGATTTAAAGGCGATCTCAGTACAATGGATTACATCCAAGTATTGAGAGAAATTATAGAAAAGTCCAATGAATATGAGTTCTGATTATGCTTTGTATTTATAAGTTATGAAAAGCATTTTCATGGTGATTAAAACTTTGGATCAACAAGATATAAACCCAGGTTATTATCATATTCTGAAGAATATTTATCAAAATGCAATAACAATAATTAGATTACATGGTGATACTAAGAAAATTAACATTGAGGAGAGTATATGATAGGATGATTCCATATCATCTCATAAAAAAATTACAGTTTTGCAATAAATATTTTTTGGGTTAAAATCTGAAGCTAAGGGAATAAAAATAAATGAAGATTATTTATACCATCTAGACTTAGCAGATGATGTAAATGACTTTGCAAATAATTATTCAGAGCTTCAGAAATGTTGCATAAGTTAACATGAAAGTAAGGAAGTAGGACTAAAGGTAAATACTAAAAGGACTAAAGTAATGTTCAATGGATTGTCTCAAAAGAAGAAAATTAAAATTGATAATGATGAATTAGAAAAAATTGACAATTACAAATACACTGGTCATATTATTAACACAGATGAAAACATAATAGATGAAATTAATCATTTGAATTAAACTTTGATAGAGTGTTTTTTGTAGAAATAATTTAATATTAAAAGAAAATATGCCTTATACTTGAAAAGGAAGGTTTTAAATAGATGTTTTACCATTCCTACTTATGGATCTGAGACTTAGAAACTCAATAGAAGAATAATTCAAATTCTTTGAATCACTCAATGAAATATAGACAGATGTATGTTAGGAATAACAAAAAGAAATCAAAAATAAAATACATGAGTGAGAAAACAAACAGAGATCACTGACATCATTAAAAAAATTAAGATACTGAAATGGAACTGGGATGGACATATTGCTAGAAAATGTGATGAGATAATGGATGGACAAAATTGGATCCAAAAAAATTGTAAAATTATTTTTAAAAGTCCACACATGAGATGGATGGATAAAATAAAAAAAAAACTGCTGACGTGTTTAAAAAAATAGGCTAGTGGTTGGATAAACTAAATTAAAGTTGGAGACACCATCTTACATTGGATTGATAATAGTTCAAAATAATGATATTGATAATTGTAAAAGATTAAAGATATTCAGATTAATGGCATTCTATCTGTAAAACTATACTGACCTCATTTTTAATACTGTGAGGCTGCACAAGCTTAAAGTTGATGTACTTTTGATCTTTCTTGGAACGATCATATGATCAAAATCAATTCTCAAAAATATTGAACTTATATTTTATTGATATCCAAAAAAAAGTTACCCAAAGAACTTCTTTATATAAAGATCAAATTTAATCCACTGCATATCCTTTTTGTATTCAAGGTAAAACCTCTCAATTTAATCTTTACTTATTAATTTCATTTAAAACAAAGAGGCTTACCCTTTTTTCCTATCAGTTCCTCAAATGTTATTCTGTTTTCAATCTTTGTTCTTTCTGCTTATTACTATAACACTATTCATCTGAACTTGTTTTAATCTCACTGCTTCCAAAAGTAGTCATCTTACAGTATCCCATATTTTTCATCTCAGCACTTTCACTGCTCAATTTGGGGCTGATTATGAAATTCCTTACTTAGTGGTTTTTATCTTCTATATAATATTCAAATCTTATAAAAAAAATAGTAAAAAATATTTTTTTTATCTTCTAAATACAAAAAAAAAAAACCTCACTATTTATTAAACAATAAGTTGATGTATTATGAGCTACTTCTAATTAAAAAAAAGTGACCCAGGACTTTCTTCACATTATCATTTAATTTGAATACAGCAAACAACCTCTAGGACAAACTTCTAGAAAATTTACAAGATAGACTAATAACCCTGTATTCAAAAAAATTTAGAACAAAATTTAAAAGCAGTATCAAAGCTAAACATCACTAAGAATTTAAATATTTAAACACTACAAACATCATTTTTTCAATAAATTTTCATTATTATTAAATTAAGTACTTATCCTTTTCTGCATTTTAATTCACTTTAAATAAATTACCCATTTATAGAGCTGTCAAACCATTATGTTATAATAACCTCAGAATTTTAATGCTCAGCATTTATGCTGATTATCTCATTAGAATCACACCATTTAATCTGTACAAAATACCAAAACATTCCAACTTTTTCTTACTAAATTTAATTTTGGCATGTCAATAGATCATATTTACATGCAAATGAGTTATAGTACCACATAGTGAAGAGAGAAACAGCAAGATCAAACTGTACTTAATACTTTCAAAAGAGGATACTTACAGTTGTTGTGGCAAAATTATTACCACAATTGCTTGATCCATCTTGAAATATCATATAATGTTTACTTTATCAAAGTTTTCCTTTCAGGTATGGAAATATTCTGATCTATTTAAAAAATGGCTAATGATGTACAAATTGATTATTGTTTTAACTTCTTTCTTTGCTCATTGAGGATCATGAAATTATATTAGCTTAAAATATTTTCATATTTATGGCTTTTAATATCTTTTTTCATTATTATTATTATTATTAATGCTTTTCTGTAAAATGTTTAGACTGGCTTGCAATCATCCTCAGAGCTTCATTGTTATTTTAAAACAATATGTATATAATATTACATGCTTAATTATTTTTGGCAAATTTTTATATGAAAGACATCAATACATTTATTTAGCTACTGAGTGATCAGATACATAAGATTTTTTTTAAACAGAAAAAATAAATTATCAGCAACTAAAGGGTTCGAAATAGAATTAGAACATTCACTTGATCTGAATGATCTTTTTAAATATCAATAAGACATAAATAAACACTTACTATAGTTTATTTTATGTACATTCTTAATAGAAAAGATAAATGACAATTACACTATGTGTTAATTCAATATCAATTGTCTGACATAGATATAGAATCTATGCACATTCTATAATTGATAAAAATTTTAAAAATGAGTTTTAATACATTTAAATAAATATCCCAATATTTTATGTATGTTATAAAGACAAATAAACAAGTAAGTGCAGTACAGTTATGAAGGCTAATATCTACATATATATTGTATATATTTTTAGCAAATGGAGGAGGGAGAAGTTTCTTATAAAAAAATTTCAAACAATATATATTATTATTATTAATTTGAAAACTTCATAAATTTATCAAATAAATTTGGAACCTTTTTCTTTATTCTTATGCATTTATTTATTGTTAACATGAAATGATCTGACTATATTATATGGAATATCATTAGCCACCTTTATTGGGGTTTTTTTTCTATTACATGTATGTATAGATATAATAATCAAAATATATAATAATTAACTATTAAACTTTTTATTGTTAACTATTAATAATGAAACTAAGATTCTTTACAAGTTATATAATAGCCAAATTCTGAAGGGAAAAAAAGACAAGACATTAAAGTTGTTGTGTTTCATAACTTTTTTTTTTTTTTTTTTGAGAATTGGCAGTTATATAACATTTAAAGAATTTTAGTTTCATTACTAGATAAATAAAAAGCACCTTAATGTGTTATATTATATATATAAACATTAAAATAAAGCAGAAAATTGTCTATGTAATAATCTAAATAAATTTTCAACTAAATTGTAAGCAGGCAACAATCTACTAAAAAACTGAAAATGCAAGATGAAAGCAAGTGATTTAGTAATAGTAGTAGTACTTGTCTTTGTCACATTAAACCAAAAGTGACTCTGGACAAAAATTATTATTATTTACTAGATCACATGGTTTTTAACTTGTATTACTAATCTTAATTGATTATTGCTTTGTTACATCTTAGGTGGAACTTTATTTAAAATATTATAAAGAAAGTTTTCCACGAACTTTCATTTATAAATTATATATATTCTTTTATATCATCTCTAAAAATGTTTACATATATCCATTAGAATTAAGATACCCTGAAAAAAGTTGAGATTTTTTTTTAAATTTAATTGTTAGAGTATTAATATGAGAACGATATGAATAACAAAGTGAAAAATTAATTAGGATTGTATAATTAACTCCAAATAGCACATATTATAGAAATTTAGAGAAAGTTATGGGAATACATTTATAAAATATTATTTATATATATATATTTTTTTTCAAAATCAAAGAAAAATGTTATTAGAAAAAGGAAAAGTGAAGTATTACAGAATTGTGGAAAATAAGATCAAAAGAATATGAAGAAAATAATTGTGAAGATATAAAATATATCTATTTAGGAAATAATTATTAAACTTATGAAGTAGACAAAGTTTTACAATAAAAAATTAAGAAAGATTTTAAACAGGAATTTTGCAAATTGAAGATAGATTAATTGCAATTTTGAAAATAATTACTCAAATATACATGAAATTGAATCCTGGTGATGTGAGGTCATTGTTTTAAATTAAATGGTATTAAGCAATGCAAAATCCCACTGACAATGTCTCTAAGTGTTAATTGCTTGTTCATAATACTTTACTATTTAGATGAGAATTTTGCAAGCAAATCTCTAGATCAAAGAACTACATTTTCTTTAATTTGTATATTAATATAAAATAGATTTAAGAACAATCTTATAAAGAGTGGATGTGCATATTCTGGAATACAGGCATAGGTTCTAATTGCAATTTAATATTTATATAATTGAAGTCAATTTAAAGGGGAAAAAACTTGAACTATCAGTAGATTGAGAAAAAAAAAATAAAAAATATTTCAATCATTATCATTTAACTAAATGTTTAGCATAAAAATTATACTATAATCTAATTCTAATAAAATAAAAAAAATAGAGGAACTACAGAATCAAAGAAAAAAAATCTTAGACTATTAATGAGATTATTATTAAAATGATGGGAATTGGGGGAAGATTAAATTTAAATATTGAAAAATGTACAAATAGAGGTATCACAATATACACTTTAACAACGTATAATTTTAATTATACACTACCCCCCCCCCATGTAAAACAGAAAATATTCATAAATTTAATAAATTTTGCAATAAGACAGCAGCCATTTTTCTGCCTCAGAATGTATGCAATCATATTTATTAATAATGTTTCTTTGGCTTACATCAAACCAAGCCCTTTCAAAATTTAAGCTTAACTAATAAGTGGTCAGATATGCGCTATCCTTTTTTTAAGCATACATATATATATATATACATGATGGATG
This sequence comes from Epiperipatus broadwayi, assembly GCA_028023455.1. NCBI lineage: Eukaryota > Metazoa > Onychophora > Udeonychophora > Euonychophora > Peripatidae > Epiperipatus > Epiperipatus broadwayi. The sequence continues at coordinate 2,243,352 of JAQFVV010000001.1, read as the reverse complement.
TTTGCTTTGTTAGATATGAAGTTAGATCAATGTCGTGATGATTTCCTTACTTAATAAAAAGTAAAAACCCATTTAAAGAAATCATTTATATATATATACTAACAATAGACTAATAATCAATGTGTCGTACATCACAACTTGAGACAGAGACTGAGTACACATAGTGATGACCCAACATCAAGCAAATCGCTAAGCAACCAAGTGTGGAAAATGAAGTTAAAATTCTATTATATAATTTTATTTTTCATTTTTTATTAACTACAACCAAAATAACTTGTGCAACAATAGACAGTTATGGTAATGTCTACAGAAATGGAAAAACTAGTATACCAACACTGGAAGCTAAGCTTGGTATAAAAGCAAACCCAGTTCATTTCCACTGTCTTTTATTATTTTTAAAATAATTCATCAACCATAGAAAGCCAACAACCTGAGATTGAATGTTCAAATGCAAAGGAAAATTATCCATGTTTCTTAGTGCAAAACCATAAAAAATTAAAATCGACATTGGAATTCAGAAAAGTTTAATAAGTTCATGCAATTTAATTAAAGTAGTGAACTATTTTTAAATTGATATTGGAAAAACTGCATTATTATTCAAACACAAACAAAAAGAAATAGACCATTGCCAGCACTTGAACAAAATGATGAAGTATTTGTTTTGTCTTGTAAGCCATTAAATGCAAAATCGCAAATAAAGAAAAATTAAATGTTATAAATCACTGTGCAATGTGTTCTGGCTAAATGGACAGTGCCATAGGACTGAAGTGCTACTACCCTGATCCTGGAAGCGCAATGAATTAACCTACTTACACTTGTAATGCTTAGAGAAGTCCCAATTGTCCTACACTAAATGTCTAGATAGATCAAGAAGAGCAACTACAGAGAATGGATATAATATTTCAAGCATGTTACATAAGATTTCCAATGAGTGACAGATGTGAACCAAGGAGAGTGATTCAAAAAAAGAGATAGACTATATTCATGAAAGATATTATTGCTAACCAAATAATTTAATCAAAGTTCAGATTTTGTTATGTATTCTTATTATTTATATATTTGTAAAATTCTTTTTTATTTTCTTTCCACACTTGGAAATGTGTCTATAATTTGCAAGAGTTCATTATAAGTGAAAGCAGCAAAATGGGGGAGGAGGGTCATTAAGTTAAATAATTTTTTTTGTTGTTAAATTAAGTTTAGATCAGCTTTCCCTCTATACCAACTTCACATTATCATGATATGGAATAAGGTAAGATCTTTAAAATTATTCCATATTAATTACATACACTTAATACAGGACAGAGTTCATATTATTTATTTATTGTTAACTAATAATTGGTTATGTTTATTTTATCAGTATGATTAATCTTCTTGTATGGATGTTTTTTTCCTGTTAACCTTAGGGAGACACACACAGATAAGTAAATGGAACATCACTAATTTGAATTGGACAAGTTAGCTAGTTAGCTTCATGGTCAATTTAATAATATTTTTTAATTTTATTTGCTTTGTAAATAATTAGTGTCCTATCATGCATTTCTTCCATTGGATAAGGGTTTGGAACCATGAATATTTTCAATTATTGATATGGTAGAAATCCATCCTTGACACAAGCAATTATACTGTTTTACCTTGTTAAAAAGTTTTAATATTTTTTTTCACTTTGTTTTATCATTTAATAAGTGTTGTCAAATTTATTTACATTAAACGGGTCCTAGTTTATCAAAGTTAACCAATAACTGAGTATATACATAAACACCTTACTCTTATATAATTGTGTAGAAATATGCTTGGATGAAGGATTAAATCAATTGTAACATTATAGAGGTGCAGCAGTTGCTATCCCTTATAAATTCATTCCTGAAGAAAGTCAAAGGTAAATTTCTCCCTGAGTTTGAATACTGAAGTGTAATGGAGCCCGAAGGAGGGATGAGGTATGGATGAACTAACCCAAATTGTATCTGAATTTAATGTGTAAATACAGAGTTGGCCCATTGGAAGTAGATACGATCATAGATTATGTACTTCATTACATCAGTGACAGCATCCTACCAGAACACCCTAGGTATGCGTTCCCCCTCTCTTATGGTAAAGCCCAGCCATAACATATTCATAATATGATGTTTAACTTTACATATTGCAGAGTCAAATTGTAAAAATAAATCTAAAAATGCAAAGAACGAATAAAAAAAAAATGAAAGCATAATTAATAACATTATGTCTTTTAATTTCAAATTTCTTTCACTATTAATAACTATGTAAAACTTAATATGCTTGATGCATATAGTGAAATTAAAAAAATTAATTGAGATAATTCTTCATCATGACTTAGCACTTTCAGAGATTCTCTCTCCATAGTCATAGCCTTTAACTGTAATAATTTATGCAAATTTAAGCAAGTTCATTCATATAGTGCATCTTTTCGAAATAGAAAAGCAAGGGACTCCATTAAGGTTAATGCTCGACTTTAGAGATGTATATTATGCAAATACAGCAGAATTAATAAACTCATGGCTAATAGAATTAGTATGATTTGGCAAATACCCAATACATTCCTCTTTTGAGTTTGTTGACTTAATTAAAGAAGCAAAGATCCATGACAGATTTAAAATAGCAGCCATGGATATATCTGAGCTCTATGAATCCATAAACAGAAAAGAATCATTTAGAATAATCAAGGAAGAACTCTACAATAATCACTCTCTGGAACAAAGGATTGCATTTATCATTGATTTTATGAAATGATTAGATGATAACATACTCACAATTTTTGAGAATGGTATAAAATTAATAATGGATGGCCCATGGGACTGCTGATCAGTGGCATTGCTGAAAGTATTGATTAATTATTTTGAAAACAGAATCATACCGAAATTCCGACTCATGCCGAGATGTAGCTCCTGCCATTCAAGAGTGACCATGCCATCAAAGAATGCCGCCTGCCATAGAAGAGTCATCAATACTTCATAGAAATCCTGAGGTAACCAGCCCAAAGACAGTATAATCACATTAGCCAATTCTTATTTGTAATTTAATTTGTAAACTAATGTTTTATGTTGAATTTTTTTAAAACTTGCTAATCGGTGAGTCTGTTAATCTTTTTGTATCAGTTCTCTGCTATCCAAAATAATCTTTCATCCAACTCATGCTTATTATTTTTATAATTTAGTGTAGTTATAATTTAATTTTAATAATATTTTTATATTTTTCACTTAATTTTATTTGGAAATTCCAATCAAATATAGTCTTAGGAACTTCTATATCCCACTGTGGAATATAAAAGGGGGGGGGGATTAATGGGTTCTTGTTATTTTAAATATCTTGTTAAGATTGGATTTGTCCTTTAAATGAATACCTGCCTTTTTTAAAATAAATGTTTTATCGTAAATTTATACAAAATGTATAAATACTTTTGCAATCTGGGGTGGATATTAGTGTTCGTTAGTTTTATTAATTTCTTATTGATCATCAACACCATAAAGGCTGGTGACTTAAATTTGTTTTGTAATTTGCACTATTACGTGCATGAATTTTAGTTTTTGTTTCATATGCTAAATGTTAAAATATTGATTCAAGAAGGGGGAGCAATGCATGCTTCATTAATGATAGTTTAAATTATGATTAATGATTTTAGCTTACGTGAGTCATTATTTTAGCATATCATTACATATTTGTTAAACCTTTAAGGCTTTATTTTAATATTTAAATTCAATGATTTTATGTTATTATGATAGCGTTGCTAGCATATGTCAATTTATTCATAAGTCGCATAGGGCTTTGATCTGATTCACCTGTACCTCACTCCAGGGAGTCAGGATTCTCTTAGTTCATCATTCCTCTCCAAGTATATATTGATATACTGCTTTGAGTCACCTGTATCACATTCCAGGGATTCAAAGCTTCATCTTTAGTGTTCTCGTTCATAATAGAAGTCTACGTTTACTTCTAGAACAAGCAGGTTGGAGTAGATGAAGCTCTGTATGGATGCGCCATGGCCCGGCTCATAGAAACTTCCTGCCTACCTTTTCTTCCTGTACCACTTTAGCATGAAGCTGGTGTGTACCATCTTTAAAAAATTTGGAGAATGACCTTGTCCTGGCAAATGTGCCATTTCCTCTCGCTGATATTATGCTAGCACCGCCATTTCTTATAGTTAGTTTTCTAGCCTGTTTAGCAAAATAAGTCGTAATGATGTGTGATAATAAAATGTTTTTCTCTTTATTTGTTGGAGTTTAAATCCAACTTCTTGTGAAGCTGCCCTCCTTTTTATTGAAATGAGCCATTCCCGCAATTATAGAGTTTCGCTATATTCTATCGTTAAATGCTGATAATGTAAAATAAATAATGTTTTAGTCTACTGAACAAAATGTCCCTTATTTTAACTGTTATAAATAAAGTCTCTAAATGAAAATAAACTTATGTATTGAAATCATATAATTAGCGAAACTCTATTGTATCTTTAAATATATATATTTTTTAAAATGTATAAAACGTCCACCAAACCACTCCGATAAATCCATTTTTTGTAACATTGAATAAATCCAATTTTTAAAGATACATTCAGTATTGTAATCACCACACTAAATTAATATTTGTTAAAAGAAAAATAATTGTATCAAGTTTCTTAAATGTTTATAATGAAAATAAAGTTTTACAAGTGTGGAGTTGAATATTTATATAAAACTCATCTTGAATTCTGTCCAAATAAATAGTTATATTTCAAACTTTAATCCAGTTGTTTGAATCTCCTTAATAATATTTATATTTATGTATACTTTTAACTTGATATCTTGGGTTCACTCAATCTCTCATCATCATCATCATCACCAGTTGAGTTCTCATGTAAAACATTGTAGCACCGGGCTGGGATATAATGAATTTATGTGGTATCACCATGGGTGTTGTTCATAGTGTTATAGATTTAGGGAATGGGCAAATAGGTTAGAATTCATGATTGCTCCTGACCGGTGTATCTTGGGCATGATTGGATTCAGGGTACTTTTGCTTAGATTCTAAATCTTGTTGGATGGACATACATTTTTGACCAGTACAGTATTGCCACACACAGAAAGCTGAGTAATCAATGGATGCCAGAAGGCTTGTGCATAAAATCCCCCATCTAGTGCCTACTCATCCAATATCCCCAGACTAGTTTCTGGCTTGTGGCCTTCATCAGTGAGGAGCCTTGGATCTGAGAGCACTGCACCAAGAGCTTAGGATCTAATGCAACCCTCTAGCAGCCATCTTTTATCTCCACTTAACTACAAAACTATGAGTCTTAAATTAAAAACACCATGATATTTTCAATCCAAGCTCATTAGCTTATATAGTCATATAGGTCTGAACTCAGCACTACCTATACATTTTGGTGTCTTTGGTTCTTTAATAATGATATCCTATTAGGCAGGATTGGTTTTAAGCCAATAAACATCACATGATTACCATTTCTTATGCTTGCTTTTAATTGTTATTAAAACAGGCAAAACTCACTGTATGGATTACCATACACAGCAAGCTAGAATAATCAATGGATACCAGAAGGCTTGTGCATAAAATCCTCATCTAGTGCCTACTCATCCAATATCCCCAGACAAGTTTCTGGCTTGTGGCCTTCGTCAGTGAGGAACCTTGAATCTGAGAGCACTGCACCTAGATTTTAGGATCTAACATAGTGGTGGTTATGTTTATTAAAGAACCAAAAACACCAAAATGTATAGGTACTGAACTGAATTCAGACCTATATGACTATATAAGTTAATGAGCTTGGATTAAAAATATTAAGGTGTTTTCAATTTAAGACTCATAGTTTTGTAGTTAAGTGGATGTAAAAGGTGGCTGTTAGAGGATTGCATTAGATCCTAAGATCTAGGAGCAGTGCTCTCAGATCCAAGGCTCCTCACTGAGGAAGGTCACAAGCCAGAAACTAGTCTGGGGATATTGTATGAGTAAGCACTAGATGGGGATTTTATGCACAAGCCTTCTGGCATCCATTGATTACTCTAGCTTGCCTGTTTTAATAATGGTTAAAAGCAAGCATAAGAAATGGTGATCATGTGATGTTAATTGTACTATTACTTATATATGAAAATATTCTAATGCACATCTATATATAATGGTAACAGTAAAACCTAAATACTTCATGACAAGGCAAAAGCCTCTCCACTATCCTTTTTCATTAAAAAAAATGATATTACTAATCAGGCTAATCAACAGTTATTATTCCCTAATTTTAAATACTCTTCAATGTTTCATATGATTTTTTTGAACCTTTAAAAAAGTTAATATCATTTACATAATTGAAAAATCAAGATATTCTCTATAAAACTTTTGTATTCTATTGTCAAATTATATATTAATAACTGCATTCTAAAAGTAATTCCACTGTAAAAGGACAAAATTTCTTTTTACTGTCTTTGGATATATATTATAAATTTAATATAATTTTATTATCAAGTCTGATATTTAGGACATCTCTTCCATTTGTTAAACATTAACTTCTCAATTCTTAATTGACTCAAAAATGTATGTTCTCCTCTTGTTCTGCATAATCTTATCAAAGATTTTGCTAGAGCATAAAAATCTTCAATAACTTTACTTTGGATCTTTTACCAGTGTTCATTTGCTAAAGTATTGTCTTGGACTATAGTGCCCATTGCCAAAATACTAAACCAATATTCAAGTCTCAGTGTTTCACAATCCTTGTTGAAATTTTATTTAATTTGTTTTATGGCATCATAGTGACAAGTGTGTTTTATAATCAGTTTTAAACTAAGTTTTGAGTCACTCAGTATATTCTATATTAATTTGTCCAAAAATATAAGTCCATTCCATATTTTTCACAGCTATGGATATTGGTTTTTGGCACCTATAATGTAAGCCTGCAGTCATGTTTATTTAAATTTGCTAAGTTTATTTATTTCTGCAACACAATTATTATTCAATATACATTCAGATTCCTATGTAAACCACATTATTCCTTTTATTGATAAAGTTATCATACTTAAATAATCAGAACTTGTTGATATATTTATATATGTCTTGAAGTCCTCACCAAAATTCACCTCAAAAGGAAATAAATAGACAATCATATTTATAAGTTACTTCAACTTCTAAATCATTCTATTTTTCACCTGTTATTCTTTCAAATTAAGTGTCATTTTCCTGTCCTGTAAAATTTCTTCTCTCCAATAAATAGCAACTCAATAATTTAATAATCCTTTATCTTGCTCTCTATAACTAAGAAAGCATATTTGATATAACTGAATGAGTAAAAATGCATCATTTAAAACATTTGTATATTGCAAACATAGTGGATGAGCTAGTTCATAGGTTTTTCACTATACATTAATTACTTCTGACTACTGTTATTATTAGATAGTTAAATACTTTTAAAATGCAGAATTTATTCAAGCTATGGTATTTTCTGTGTTTCTGTGAATGTAAAAAATGGACAGTTAAAAAGAATGGTGGGGTGGTTTTGATGTTCTTTGACTATGTCTTGGATCTGATTACAATTGAACTCTCAAAGCAAAAATGCAATTAATAATTATCCTATTTTAATTATATTATGATTTGATACAATTTATTAAACAAGTGGGCACAGTCAGTTTATCAATACTACTGTATTGGTCAAATTGAACATACTGTTTCTATAAGATTTGGAAAGGATAATGATGGAAATAGAAGATGTTTAGCAAAGAGATAACTAAACTCCACCATCAAAATAATGAATGCTAGTTTCTATTGGCTCAAAACGAACAAAGTGATAGAACATTATGACATAGCAGCATTTAATGATAATATTTCTGTTTATGAATATTGTAATGACTTGCCACACTTGGAATTTAATTTCTTTTTTTATTTGTAAATAATGTAGCTTTTACATTAAAATAAAAATAATTACATATATGCTAACATCCTGGCATTATGGTTAGCACATCCACATCCATGTCATTGATATGGAATTCAAATCTATATGAAACTTAGACAATTTTTCAAAATTTCAACAAAAGTTCAGGATTTTTCTTTCATCTGATCTACAGACAATCAAACTGATCATCTAAATATTGATCAGAAAATGGATATCTAACAAATCTTGCTAAAAAGCAAAGAAAGAAAATAAAAACCATGGGATATTATCTCAGCACCCATTATTATTTAACATTTAATAATCCTGGCAAGTATTGTCTTCTTATAATATTCTAATAACTATTCTTTTCACTCACTATCTCTATACAGGGATGATAAAGAAGTCTTTGCTTGCGAGTACCGTTTCATCTTTTTTTAAAAAAAAAATTATCTCGATGCATCAGCATAAAAACAATATCCGATCTCTCTAAAAATCATGTCGAGTAAAAACTATCACATTTTAAATTAACAATTTATTTATATACTATTAAAATACCGAATACAAACCTGACAGCATTTTTTCCCTTTTAACAGTGGAAATCGTAAATATTCCTTTCTAGAATTTATATGTAAATTATTTAAATTTTCTATAGCATTTTATTTTAATAATCAAAAAAGTAAATAATTAAAATATTTATTAAATCAAGTATTAACATCAAAATTTTGCAGTTAACATTTACTTTAAAAATATCTTAAAATTTAAAGATATTTTCTGATTAATATTTTAAAATGTTATCTCCCCATTTAATCAATAAAAGACACTGAAATTTGAAACAATAGATGGTAAAATAAAATTAATAATATATCTTGATTAATCCACACTCCCAAATTTCATTACTCATGTTTCATTAAAAAATCTAATGAATTGGTATTTCTTTACTGTTACTTAATTATGAGTCTGCACTTTGATTTAGGCCAATCTTGTCTTTCAATTCTTAATACTTTCAGCACCTTTAACCTCTCCTCCTAGCCTTAAAACTAGAAAGCTTCTGCCACTGATCTGGATTATTAGCATTATTTTGCTTCTGGCAATTTAAAAAAAATACAGAAACTTTTTCATAAAAAAAAAAAAAAATTATAGATTACACTACTGACCTCTATTGGTCGTAAAACAGTATTGCTTTTATTAATTCAAATTACTATTCTAGACATATAACTTTAAAAATTAATTACGAAGACAAATGTAATAGATTTTAAAAAATTGAATAAAGTAATTTACAAGATCTGGTATTCAAACAACTAAGCTTATATTCAGAGAATTTAAAACTACTACACTACTGCTTTCGTAAGAGAATGTTTTTTTTTTTTTAAAAAAAAAAAAAGTTTTCTTAACACCAAAATATCTTAAGGCTGTATCTAAACCATTTAAAAGAAAAGAAATAAAGAGAAACTCATCACAAATCTTTTCTTGAATGATGAAAAATTGCTGGAATAGAATTTCTTCCCCCTGTCTTTCATTTACTCGCTCAGACATGTGAACGGGAGACAAAATAATGTCTTCTAAATAGCCCAGAGAGTAAAGAAACTTTTTTTTTGAGCTGTCGAAAGAACTGATAAATGATTTTTGACAGAGAAATTGCTACAATGAAAAGGACATTAACAAAATATGACATTAAAAAATATAATAATACAGTTATCAAAATATTAAATTAAAAATACATTTATATTTTTTATTTCATAGAAGTAAAGGGAAAAAAATTTTACTTTAAAAAAAAAAAATTACAAATTATATCAATTTATGAAAATTCAGAAAAAAATAATGTCAGTTTGAAATTTGGGGGGAGGGGATGATTTATGTTATATAAAAGTCGTAAAACAAAAATAAATTACATTGCAACAGCAATCAAGTTAAATTCTACTAAATAATAATAAATTTTGTATTTTTTTTTTATATTATCAAAAATACATCTAATATCATAATAAAGTGAATATCATATACGTCTATGGAAGAGTTTTGACAAAAAAAAAAAAATTGTTTAAAAAAAAATCAAAATAAATATAAAATAATAGTTTATTATTAAAGAAGTAATAATATTTTGGTTATTATTTTAAAAATTTTAAAACTTGTCATACTGAAAATATGTACAGTGCAATATTCTATAAAGCATGTGTGAATTCACTGAAATTTTTTGCAGCAGCTCATTTACAGTCATTACTATTATTAGATATAAGGCTTGTCTCATGATGAGGTTTTGTCCTAGCGCCATGTTGAAATAGATATTAAAATGAGACATACTAATTTTTATTTAATATATATATATTCCTACTATATTCATTGGTTTATTCGGTAGACGACTTTAAATAAGCCTTTTAAATAATTTTAAAAAGAGCATTTTTAATGCTTCGCTCAAATGCCAAAATTGATCATCCAGACTTTTAGATATTATAAAATCAGCATTGCCTACTGATGATCATAGGAATATTTTTTTTTTTTGTATTTGGAAAAAATATTAAATAATATATATATTGCAAGCCTATTTGTTTATGTCTCTCATTAACTATCTTTCATTCAGAGCTGTTAGCAAGTCATCAGTCAATCACATGGTTGCTCTTCCGCTCTTAAATATGATGTAACCATTGTCTTTGTTACTATCATGTGTAAATTTGTAAAATTAGATTACAACACAAATATGTATGTATGTTATGTGAACACCTTGTTTATATTAAACATGTATATTACAATGGATTTGTTATTAGACATGATTTCAAATATCCCAATAAGGCTTTGAACCAAACAGTGAATATAGCGATAACAGTAATTACTTTCATCTGTTGAATTTAAAAATAATGTTTCATTACTGAGATAGTTGTTCATCAGCTATTACTGACATCTTATACTGTTGCAGTGTAATTTAGATATTATTAATAAGACATTAAGAATAAGGTAAGCAAACTGAATAGAAGAAAACATCATTATGAATGATCATTAGAAAAGATAAGATAAAACTCAGTACAGATTTCAATATAAGACAACAGATTAAAATGATAACCCCTAACTATGATATTTTAGATTTACCAAACTTGTACTTAATAATTTTAAGTGTACAAAAATTTTACTTGCCAAATATATATATATATGTCAATTGAGTTTTTATTTTAGAGATTATCTTGAAAGAATTGATAGATCTTTCTAATGAAAAGAGACATTAACTTTGTTAGAAATGAAAAACTCCATAGACTTATAACGTGACAGTTTGTCCTATGTAGTTTAACACAGTAATATCATGGCAGACTTTAAAATCCTACAGATTCATGTAACAATTATCAACAAAGAAAAAAAAATCAATTGGGTCAACTGTGTGGAATGATTGCATTCCACCCATCACTCTGTGCTTGAGTGAAACATAACCTCCTAAATAACTGACAGTATGTTTTTTTTATTACATCACAGTCTAAGCACAGACCTTGTAGAAGTTATACTTTTAAAAAAATCATTTAATGTCTTAAAAATATTATATTTCAAAAATATTACCATATAGAAGTGAAGTATAACTTCTCACAATCAACTTTAAGGCAGTCAATAAACAAAGCAAAACATACTACACAGTAATATATATCAGTACCTACAGATTTTCAAATCTATTTTTGGTCTTTCTTAAGGTAGAAAAAATACTAGAACAAACAATTCACCCATTCAATGAACAATATTCTTATTATGATATGCTGTCCATAATGTAAGACCTTAAAAGTAAAACCAACTCTCCTTGAATGAGACTTGCCTCATCCAAGAGAAATGGTGAAAATGAGTCATAGCTTATCATATGCCTAAAATAACATGAGAATGTATTAATTTCCAATGCAATAAATAGTTAAATGAATTTTTTTTAAAAAACATCAGATTTTCGGTATAATTGATCATGCATGTAGCAACAAGACAAAATCATATTGCTGATCATGATGACATTGACATCAGTCTTTCTAAGCTTCAAGTCACACTCAATAAATATGATTACAAATATTATATATAGAGCTTGCAAATAATCTCTTAAGCTTTGCAGAATATCCCCAGACCGGTTTCTGCTACTGGCATCCTCAGTGAGGTGCCAGGATATTCAAGCATTAGATTAAAAATATTAGAACACGCCCAGCACTTTATCTAATGGATAACTATTAAGTAGAAAATCTGAAATTTTCAGACATTCATGTCTTCCAATCCAGCTATCTAACTAAAATAGATATATGGTACTGAATTAAGTTCAGATATACCATATATTAATAGCTTTAGCAATATAAAATCACCAAAGCCTTAATAGCAAAAAATAAAATTACAAAAAAAAAAATCACCTAATTTAACAAGCTTGTATTACAAATGTTATATATAGAGCTTGCAAATAAGCTCTAAACAAGCTTTGCAGAATATCCTAACCCCAGACCAGTTTCTGCCACTGGCATCCTCAGTAAGGCACTAGGATATTCAAGCATTAGATTAATACCAGGACAAGCCCAACACTTTATCTAATGGATAACTATTAAATAGAAAATCTGAAATTTTCAGTCATCCATATGTCTTATTATTACAAATTATTATTATTTGTATTATTAATCATTTCACTTGTGATAGAGATTTTCATGGTCATTTTTTGGGATGGCAAAATGTTCAAACTGATGCAAATACGATTCCATAAATCAGTCTACTATGAATGCTGGTCCCTTTCCACAACCACTATTGTCAAATATATCACACTGTTTTTATATTCTGACAAACATAAATGAAAATTCAATCAATAATCAAATATATATTTGAAAACTTGAAATCATACTTTTTAGAATATTTGGTAATAAACAGCTTGCAGCTGTGATGTGGTTAAATGTTAAAAAATGTTCGATTTGATAATCAGATTGTTTTTATTATAGTACTACAAAAAATATCTCTTTCCCTTCCTTTGTGATAGCATTATGTTTTCTAACAAATAAAAATTGTTTTCAAAATAGTACTTTATGAAGAATGTAATATAGTACATAAATGGAAAGATCCATTCAAAAAATTCTATATAATCACTCACTTATAAGAGTGCAGAAATAAACAGCAAGTGATGCTTAATTTATATATATACAAAATAATGTCAATTAAATGTAACATTAAAAAGAATACAGTAGGGCCAATTTTAAATAAACTAGACAGTGTGCCTAAGAGAACTCTGAACAGCTAAGAGGAAATAATTTGGGTTGTTTAAAGCCTTTCTCTAATTAAAAAAGATAATCAAATTGTTTATTCGAGTTACACAATATAATGTTATCTGTTAATCTATTTTACTTAGAAATATTAAGTCGAGAATGAAAATGATAACATTTAAAATTTTGTTAAATTTTCAAAAAAAATATAATAAAATTAATAAATGTCAAAACAAAGAATATAATAAAATTTATTTTCTATTTGTTTGTTTTTTTTACTCCCAGAAATTAATGTGTTGTAAAAGTTTTGTGTTTGACAGTCAGTATCTTTGTATTGTGTGTTATTAATTTGTTTTTGTTTTTTGTGAAAAAATAAAGTTCACTAGAAAGTGCGAATTATTAAAAAAAAAATTGAGTTTTCATTAGGTTCATAAAATGTTAGAATTTTTGTGGCAAATGTTTGTATTTCATCCTTTTCTATATATGAGTTAAGTAAACTAAAAATATTTTGTGATTAATAAATATCTGCCAAAGAAAAAAATTTTTTTTTCATGTCAAATAAAATACCATCAAAATAATAATAAACCACTATTATTTTTACTATTGCTGTTATTGTTTCAAAGGATTTATTCAACAAAATTACCTAGAATTTTTTTTCTACAACTTACATAGCATAGTGTTAGGACTTCTAAAAAGATTATATATTAAAATATGTGTTACAGATTTGCATATTTTTACATATTTACATGAAGAAAACATTGCAAGAATTGGTTGTCTTTTTTTTTTTTTGTTTCTGAAAATCAATAATATCATGTCAAGATCTCAGACACTATCACATTAAGTACAAGATAGTTGACAAAATCTTTTCATCTCTTACTGGAATCACATTCTAATTTATTCTAGAAGACTTTTGGATGCATCCTATAATTACTCTTGGACACAAATGTACATTTTGTGCACCACATTGTATACAGGAAAAATGAATGAGGCTGCTTGAATTTTGGGGAATACATCCATCACAAACATTTGAAATATGAATTGCATATTAACATTGATACTGTGAATAAAATTGGAATAACTGTGCATATATTCTCACAAGTAGGACAATCAAAAAGTAAGTGTGTTTGGGTTCTGTGTCTCTATGGCAAAGCCCATATTGGGAATCTACATTCACATGTCTTCTGTACATATAAAAATGTAAGGTTGGTAATGATTATAGATTTAATTTGATCAGAAAATAAAAAAAAATTGGCTCAAGGGACCAGAACTTGACTGTACAGGTTAACTTTTGGCATTTATAATCAGTAGAGGTTGTTCATTGATATTTGTCAGTAGTGGATACAATAGAGAATAGCATTCACAATAATGGTTCTTGTTCTCAGGTTGACAAAAGGTTAAGTTGTCAAAAGCTACTAGTAATTCAAAAGAGATTTTTCCAATATCCTGTGATATATAGTATCTTGTCTGTGAAAGTAAGCTTAAATACTATTTCTATACATTAGTTAATAAAAATGTTAATAAAAAGCTGTTCTCCCTACAACTACAATGATGATGTCCTGCAAAGATATAAACATCATTAGACCATCTGTAATGGCATACACCAAACATCAATTATCATATGTCTATTCTAAATTACATTTGGGATAGTTTTTATATTAATAATATAGAATTATACCAAAATATAAGCTAAAGGAATCATGGGATGATTGGTATGGTATCTCATTCTTTATTCATAAAGTTAAAAATGCTTTATGTTATACTACAACTGAGACCATTAAAATAGTCAGCTATACAAGCTGATTGATATGACCATTAAAATAGACAGCTATAGAAGCAGGCTAATATTAACTCAAAAAGTAGATCATTTAAAAGTTTCAATTCTTTAACCTGAATAGCATAAAAAGTGTGAAAGATGGAGAAAAGAATAACTGAAAAATGCCAATTAGTTAAAAATAATTTTTATTAAAATCTGAATTCACTTGATATTAGATATCTGATTCCTTGATGTTTGTACTATCCAAAGTCATTATTCTCATTTGCGACACTTTAGAATATATCTAAAACTGAAATATATTAATGTCCACATTATTTAGATGTTACTATTATCTAAGATAATATTTACATCTAATTCGTTATTTCTTCTTTAGTAGGAAACATGACTAGAACAGCATTAGCATACAAGTGTTAGATTGAATAAATCACTAATATAGTATTATCCATAAGTTATTATGATATATTGTAAGAAATTATGAATAAACTGAAGAAGCTTCTGGGTGGGTGTTTAGTTGCTTAAATATTTATAAATTTTTAGAACTGGTGTTGGTCTAAAAAAAAAAAATTTCCTTTCTTAATATTTTGCTACTATTTATAATTTTTTAATTAAACATTCAAGACAATGGATAAAGAAAAATAATTATCAAAAGAAAACAATTTGGTAAGCAGAAATAGGTATTAATTGTATATAATATGTTAACAATAACTGTACTGAAATCTTTTGGAAGTAGTTAAATTTATCTTCTACTAAAGAAAGAATCATATACACAATATGTAATAGACTAAAACAATGAGGTGTTAAATTTTATTATGTGAAAATGTATATGTATATGATTATAAATAGTAATAAAACTGAAGTAATATTTAATGAGGAAAAATAAAAATTGCTGAATGTTGGGTATACAACCTGTAAGTCATAATAATAAAATGTATATTGAGTAAAGCAATAATAAATTTCAAATCAATGTACAAAATGATTTAATTCAAAGATTTTAGATATAAAATAAGTATGTTTAAACAACAAAAAAGTTATTAGAGAAGAAGATATTTAGTAATATTGAAATTAATAACTATTATAGAAGATAAGTGATATTGTGTATTTAAGCTTTTAATTTATATTTAACATGTTACTTTGATCATGTTTAAAAGTGATATAGTTTGCAAATTTTTGATAATGATAAAGAAATATTTTTGCTTGGAAAATGATTTTAAAAAGTATATGAATCAGTTACTCAGGAAGTTTGACATTCAAGAATTAGCTTTAGCAAATTCGGTTTCAATCCAGGAACTTTTAGCTGTCAAGTTAGTGACTCTACTATTAGAATAAACTGTGCAAGTCTTAGTAACAATGATAATTTAACACAAGTTAATAAACAGTATGTGAAACAGCTACAAAACAAAATAATCAATACAATGCTTCTAATTTTGACCATCAAAAATTTCACTAAAGTAATACATGCATTAGCACATCTAGATATGCTCATAACTATATAGAATTCGTACTTTTTCAATATATAGATGCAAAAACAATAACAAATAATTTTGATATATCGAAAGTTGAAAGTAAGAATAAAAGAATATTCACAATACTATTAAATATTAAAAAAAGAAAGAAAATTCTTAGATAATGATATAAGATACGGAGTGATTATGCATACATATATAATTTTTAAACTTTATTATTTATTTATTTTTTGATTTAGTCTGAAACACTTAAAATAAAACCACATTTTTTTAGGCTAAATAATTCACTATTCAAATGTAAAGTTCATTCATAAAAATAAAATGTTATTTGGTTTGTAAATAAATTAAAATTCCAAGAGATAAATCAAAATAATCTGAAGAAACATCAAAAAAGGAAAAAAAATTACTTATTTACTTTTTTTTTCTTTATCTTTGCATTTCAATTTGCATTATATTTTACCTTGCAATAAATTATTTTTCACCCAAAAACATTAAGGTCAAGTCATTTTGAATTTCTAGATTCATTCACATTAGTGTTTACAAATTGTAACCAATGAATCATCAAATCAAAATAACTGGTCAATAGAATTATTAGTATAAATTTAAAAAAACAAGTTTAATAGAATTAATTGCAAAATAATATGAATAGAAAATGTCTGAACCATTTAATTAATATATATCTAAATATCAAACAATAAACAATTGAATATTAACATTATTGAATTTATATAGAACTTAAAACAAGCAAAACTCTCTGCCACTCACTGCAAGCTAGAATAATCAATGGATGCCAGAAGGCTTGTGCATAAGATTCCCATCTAGTGTCTACTCATCCAATATTCCCAGACTAGTTTCTGGTTTGTGGCCTTCATCAGTAAGGAGCCTTGGATCTGAGAGCACTGCACTTGCCTGTTTTAATAATAGTTACAAGCAAGCATAAGAAATAGTGATCATGTGATGTTTATTGGCTTATATAGAAATTACTATGTATTAAAGGTTGTTATTTTATGACATACATTAATATTACTGAATAAGTTTCTGATGATGAAAAATATCTAAAAGTAGAGGCATTTTATTCATTGGGCAAAATAGGCATTTGCTTGGAGCCACTTCTAATAAAGGACCTTGAACTAGAAAGTGAGTAATAGGGGCAGAAAATTTTCTAGAATGAAGAGTAAAAGGAATAACATTTTTGAATGAGATTAATGCTTAAGAAAACATTTTAAATTCTGGAAATATATTTGAATAATTTAAAGTATAAGAACATATATATAGCAAGGTTGATATCGTTGCTCAGAGTTACATTTTATCACTCATTAACTAAATTCCATTTTATTATGTATGTACATTGAAATTATTTATACACTTTTATTTTATTGTTAAATATATTTTTTATTTTATTTAAAAGTCATTTTATCAAAAATAAGTCATTAAAAACAAGACTTTCATTGGATTCAAATAACATATTTTATATAATATAATGAACTGCTAATAGCTCTAAACAAGTTTTTCTGATAAATGCTGGAAGAGAACACATTTAAAATCTCTATCAAGAATTATCCATATCCCCAACCTAGTTTCAAACTGATGGCTCCTAGTGAGACACTAGGATATTCAGACACTAGATAGAGATAATTCTAGAAAGAGATTTTAAATGCATTCTCTTCTGGCATTTATCAAACAAGCTGATTTAGAACTATTAGCATGCTCGTTATATTATATTTGTAGTACAAGCTTATTAATTTTAAGTCATATGATGTATGACTTGATTTTCTTACTATTACTACTAACATATTTCATCTTCTAATGTAAATAATATTATACATCTTTCTAGCCTAATGTTTTTATCATAAACAGTTACATTCGACTTATTATTGTGAAGTCTGATTTATGAGTTATAAATTGTGATTGTCTAGCTAGACAAATATTCACTAAGACTAGAAAAATTATGTGATTTTGCAATATTGTACTTTGCAAATAATATTACAAATAGTATTAATTTCAAATGAACCGACTGACAATTTTTCAAATAAATAAGCATGAAAAGTAAAAATATAATTTTATTTATTTCTTATACCTGTTTTAGAAAGAGTGGCTTTAATCTTTTTCACAAGCACCTTAAACATTTGTATAATAGCCAAATGATGTAGTTTTTGATTGTAGAGAGACCTCTCAAATGTCAACACAAGATAGGGACTTTATAAAGATGACAGTGATCATTTTTATCTTTAACCTAAATTCTTATATATATATGCCAATCTGAAGCATCTTTATTTGAGAGTGTGAAGATGATTCAGATTGTCCTATATAAATAAGAATTTAGATTAAATATAAGATGGACGCTCTTATCTTTATAAAGTTCTTATCTTGTGTTGAGGTTTGAGAGGTTCCTCTGTAGTTAAAAACTATATCATATGACTATTATACACTCCTTTCACAAATTAACTTACATAAATCTTGCAATTTAATATTGATTTTTTTTTATGGCACATGTAAAAAAGTTTAAAACTTTTCTCTTTCTTTACAGATTTCCTGTGCACTTGATAAATTATCAGAATGTTACATTAGTTTCTATACTTCCATTTAAAAAAAAATCTTAATATTAACTTGTTCTAAATCACAAGATTTTGTGGAAGTTAATTTGTGAAAGGAAATAATGGATTTCAATGTGAAGAGAGTAATATCTTCATGCTTTCAAATCAAGATGCTCCAGATTGACCTATATAAATAAGAATTTAGGTTAAAGATGTCCCCTCTTAACTTTATAAAGTCCCTATCTGGTGCTGAGGTTTGAGAGGTCCCTGTATAGTCAAAAACTACATCATCTTGCTATTATACAAATGCTTAAGGTACATGTGAAAAAAATTAGATCCTTTCTCTTTCTAATTACAAACTTCCTGTGTGGTTGATAAATAAACAGAACATTATATTTATTTTGTAAATGTTCATGAATTTGCACTGGAATTATGATTTTTTTTATTTAGTTTTGTTAAAAAGTGTGTTTTACTTTTTGAAAGGACAAAAAAGTTATTTCTGTTTGTTTAAGTCTAAATAACTGTAATTTATGAAAGCAGAATATTCTAGTTTTTGTTTTGTTAATATAATTTACTATAAAATACAATAAAAGTATGTATTTATTTGATTATGTGTTTTATTTTTTATTATGTCCCTTCTGGTTTATTTTAATTGCTCATAAATATAATATACCTAATTTTCTTTTTCTTTTTTTAATGAAATTTTATCTAAAATAGTTCTGATGATCTTTTTTTAAAAATAAATTTCCAAAAAATAATTTTTCCTCATCCCACAGAAGTGTGAAGTCATAATCAAATTTTCCTAGGGGCTCATAAAAGTAAAACATGCCTTTATATAAAAGCATTATCATACTTAACATGAGGCTTGTTTTATCTATGATTGCTTATCAAATAATCAATGCTTTAAATCATCATAGCAGCTACATCATTTTAATTTTTACTTACCATACCGTATCTTCAAATAGTTCTCTTAGCTCTATGAATGAGCTTAATCGTATTTTTTTCTTTTTTTTAAATAAATAAATTGAACATTTCTATCCATTATCTCTTCTTTTTGTATTTCTTTTATTTTGTTTTTCAAATCCACATTCACATTTTTTGTCACAAAATCTACAATCAACATTTCGCATTTTAAATGTCCATTTCTATAATGCAATGTAATATAACAAACTATTTATTGTTTGAATTAACAGGTTTTAACGATGATTCTGATCTCTATAATGCTCATTGTGTTTAGTATATCTTTTTAACTATTTAACCTATACAGTTATCACTATAAAATCAATTAACTAATTACTCAAATACTTATAAACACATACTACTCTCTTTAATTACAATATATCATACTTTGAGAATTTATATTTATGATCTGTTTATTTTTATGATATTTTTCTTATTAATTAAATCTATTCTATTTTAAAATAAAAAAAATTTCTACACTGATGTTTATAACAAAATGAATAAAATGGCTGAATTGTACTGCAACTTTGCTTTGATATCATGAATGTGTATCAATTTCCTAAAAAAAAAAAATAGCAAACTCTCCATACAATAGTGCCAACCAGTGCTAGCTTTAGTAATCAATGGATGCAAGAAGGTTTGTGAATAAAATCCCCATCTAATGCCTACTTATCCAATATCCGCAAACTAGTTTCTAGCTTGTAGCTTTCATTAGTGAGACAACTTGGATCTAAGAGTACTTCAGCTAGCTTTTTAGATGAATGAGCACTAGATAGGGATTTTATGCACAAACTTTCTTGCATCCATTGATTATTAACACTAGGTAGACCTATTGTATAGAGGGTTTGCTACTGTTTTAACAGCTTGTGTAAACATAGGAAATGGTGATCATGTGATGTTTTAATGGTTTTACTCAATTATGTTTTTATTAACAATGAATGTGTTTCCCAAAAGGAGATGGACCGAACATTTAGATAGAGTGACAGTGGTAGATCACCATTGCATTCCCTCTCTTAACACAATATATTATACTATTTCAATTTTACAATTATATTACACATACTTTAATAAATTATAAATTATAAAAATACACAAAAACATTTTCCAGTATTCGATGATTACTACAAATAATGTTTGTAGAATTATATATATAAGGATCTTATGGCATAGAGTTTAGCACATATACCTGTCATACTTCATCAGCATTTTGAATTTAGGTGAAATAAAACTTGAAAATTTCTTCAAGTTCCTGGATTTTTTTTCCAGATAGCCAACTCACAATCAATCTAGCTAACTATTCAACATTGGTCAGCAAATAAGTATCAGATTATTTTTAACTAGGAACAAAAAAAAAAGGGGGGGGGGATATTAAAATCCTTCCTATGTAGTAAAAAGTCTAAATAACATCGTCTTGATTTTTTTTTAAAAAAAAGCTTTTAGACAGGCCTTTGGCCTACAATAAATTAATTAAAAGCCTTTTTAACCAATATTCATACATAATACATATTTTATGATTTGCCTTAATTTATTTTTTTACTGTTTTATAATTAATTGCATCTAAAGTATTCATTTTAAATGAAACATTCATTAAAAGCAGAATTACTTTTAGAATGCATATTTAATTTAACCTATAATTAATTCTCAATCATTATTCAGTAGTATTCCATGATGGTACATGAATTTGTCACTATTAATTGAAAATATATGTGTTGTGGGATTCTGCATGTTTGTCTACTTTCTTGACATTGTTAGATGCAGAGAATCACTTGTAGATGATATTCAGTATAGTTTAGTTTTTAGTATATTCACTATGTGTGGTTTTCTAATATTCCCATGTAGTACTTTTCTAATAAATTTTAACTGGTACTAAATTTTAATCATAAAATAAATGTTATTTTTCTTTGTAAAATATTTGCAATTTTAATGCTTTTGATGATAGGACTTTGTAAAAATTTCATGAGGTGTTGGCTTTTCAAAAATGAAATTTTGTATCCTAGATTTGAAGAATGGTGTAAACAATTTCTAGATGACAATGATGAGCTAAATGGCAACAAAGAAGATGATATGCTAAAAATATAAAATAATAACTCTAACTCAGCACTTTCAGAATATGAGATTGATGAATAAGATACAACAGAATATTATATTGCAGAAAAAAATTTTAAAAATAAGATCAAGTTGTAAGCATTGACACTAAAATTGGAAAACAACAAATAATAGTTCATTACAATCTAAAAGAGATTACCAAAATTTTAGTAATATAAAGCATGTAAACTAATAATTTAAAGATTTATCTAATAGCAATATTTGACATAGTTGAATAACAAAATGATTCAAAGACAGTCATTGGATAAGCATTTAGAAATGAAAAAAAAAACATGTTACTGCTTTCATAGAATATTAAAAAGAAAAACATTTTATGCATGTTGAAGAATTTATCTCGAATACCTTAAAAAATGTATCATCAATGATTAATGATAGTGTCTTATTTGCTTAACATTTTTAATTTTTTATTAAACATGGTAATCTTAGTTCATTTTTATTAATAAAATTATCTTAAAAATGGATATTTTATTTTAAGCTAATTTCTCAGCAATATCAGCGTACTGTGTAATTTTTATAAGTTACAGTAGTTGAGCTTTGAAAGCCATTTCTAAATACATCTTACTACAAATCAGTAAATGACAAAGCAAATGAACAGACAGTAAATAATTTTATTAAAATAAAATCTCACTTCTGATGATTGATTTATTAATTTTCTTATAATAAATTTTAAATATGCAGTACTATATTATCAATAAATGTTAGGCTAGTCTTGTGTTGGTGGTTGAGAGGTCAGCGCAACTGCCTTGCACTTGCAGGCAGTTGCCCGGGTTGCGGGTTCGCGTCCCGGCCGATGCTATGACACTTAAAAAAAAAAAGTTAGGCTAATTTATCATTGTGAAAAAACATTACTATTTAGATTTAACATACAATAATTAATAAAATTAAAATCTTACTTATACAAATCAAGCTTTGATATTTTGAATGATATAATTTTCACTTTTTAAATCACTTACACACACGAATGTTCTTTTCATATAGTAAAATGGCTATGAGAACATATTATAAATCATTCTTATATTCACAAATGTCAAATAATTATCAGACTAGTTTCTGGCCACCTTCAGTAGAAACTATTCTCTAGATTATAATCACTTAGCAGTCATTTTTTATTTACTGGAATCTCTTGATTACTTATGCTTGCTACTCTCGTTGTTTTTTGTGTTAATTAAACAGTCTTTTACATAAAGAGGACTGATTATGCCTACAGATTAAATGTAAGCTAGAAAGGTATCCATATTAGATTATTCGTTGTAATTAATATGCAAAATATGTCATGAAAAAAAAAACAGATGTCAAGAAAGCTAATGTTTACATATATATATATTGATAAAAATATACCCAGACAAAAAGTTTACAGGCAAGTAATGTCCCGGGGAAAAAAAAGATGCTAGAGGGTTATATTGCTTTCAGTAACAAAATTATATGTCATGATGTTATGTTGTTGTTTTGATTGCATTGAATCCTTATCAAAAGATAAATCATGTTAAATAAATAAAATTTTGTTTAGATCGATATAAAATTTAAATGGAATACTAACAAATTTATCATTCTTATATGAGAATAGCAATTCAATATTTTCAATATAATTCCTCACATATATAATTTTCTTTTAATATATATAAACTTTTAATGGGAGAGTCATTTTTATAGATATCAATTTGTAACTGTTGAGTGAATACATCCTTCTGTCAAGAAATTAAAATTAAGGGCATATTCATAATAGTTTTTTTTTAAAAAACAAATTAAACTTTCATTGATTAAAAAAAGAAGAAATGTGAGCTTGTTTTCAAGATTATAATTAAGTAAAGTGTGGAGTGAGATTTATATTTGTATATAATTAAGTGCCTGGGTTATTAATGGTTGAAAAGTAAATTGTGTAGGTCTTATAGTGGGAAGAATAGAAAATAACTCACCTGAATTTTCTCTATAATCTCTTAATAAAAGCCAGCTGAACCTTAAGTTTAATAATAAATGATGTAACACCCAGTTTTCTTATTACTATTCCAAAGTAATTTATAATAAACTATAGGCAATTATTTAATTTGAACTGATTGACGCATTTAAAATATATAACATTTTATACAATCTTGAATCAATCTTACAAATATTTAAAATTTACAAACTCTTTAATGTGGACACATATATATACATACATACATACTAAATGTTAATATGCCACAGAAAGTGTGTTATTCTTCTTTCATCACTTTTCTATTTGGCTTGGAACATTTACAATGTCGAGCGCTATAATCATAGCTATATTATTTTGTTAGTTATTCGTTTTTATAGTGCTTGGCACCAAAAGTGTTCTAAGGTAAACAGAAAATTAAACGCACTTATTAACTTATATATGTATAGTTATTACAAATAAACAATGAAGTGAAATTAAAATTATAAAATAAAATAACTGAACACTTGTTACTCAGCATCACGTGACATTGAGTTATCAAAGCGCTTCTTTTCAATAATCATTAAAATCTAGATTCTGCCACACTAATCTCTGTGTTAAACAATGTATATACTAATCTCTTTAAAATATCCAACAATGGAGGTAATAACTACTAAAACAAAAGACAAACAATGCAATTTAGCTCAGTGATAAAGGTATAGAGCTGAAAGTTATTTGGTTAAAGTCAATCTGTCACTTCTGATACCCAAATGCTCTGCATAGTTTAGAGTAGCAGTAGAACATCAGGCTCCAGAGTTAAATGCCCATGGAGCACCATTTAACTTTGTCATTTCGGCTGCTTGTGCTTCTTGTAAAGTCCTGAGCATTTAACCATTTAATTATTATTATTAATGTCAAATGATCTCCCAAATTACTTCTGTATTTAGAAATTTCATCATAAAATGCTTTAAAATAAAAACATTTTACTTCATCTTTATTTAATTAAAAGCAATAGATGACTGTGCTATCTGTATTTCAGAGTGATCTCTTGTAAGCTTCAGCCATGAAGGGATACTAGATGACAACACCACTTACCAAATTCTCAGACTAGTTTCTATTGGTCTTTGTCAGTAAGACAGAATGGTTTTGTAACTACACATTTAAAAACCATCAATACAGTTATATCAGCAGTTAGTGGTTATATGATAGACTATTTCTATTATCTGGTTTAATGTTTTTTAAAAAAATTCAAATTTCATTTATACTTCTGAAAAATATTCAGTTGTTGATACTAACACATAGCTTGGTATTGAATTCTATCTTAACCTGTGCATTAAACTAACTGGAATGTATTTAGAAAAATTTGAGTTTTTTTAAAAGCATTTAACAATTAAATTAGATGATAAAAATAATACAACATATAACAGCAAGAAAATGCCACAAACATAAACTTTCAGTTTAACATTATATCAGAAAATAAGCTTGGATTCAAAACTTAGGTCTTTGAATCTCAAGATAATGTAAAATGAAATAAATAGTATCTATTATCAAAGAACATCAATGGCCAGAAATTAGTCAGGAAATTTGAATGCTACATTACCATTTAATATTTATTGATTATTCATGCTGACAAAAGATGGCTCTAGAGTAAGTAAATTAAGTAATTTACAGATCATAATACAATTTGGTGAAAGTAAGTAAAAAAAGATCATATTTGTTTTATATCTTTAAATAATAATAATAATAATAGTAATAATAGTAGTAATAATAATAATAATAACAACAACAACAGCAGCAGCAGCAGCAGCAACAACAACAACAACAACAACAACAACAACAACAACAACAATAATAATAATAATAATAATAATAATAATAATAATAATAATAATAATAATAATAATAATAATAATAATAATAATAATAATAATAATAATAATAATAATAATAATAATAATAATAATAATAATAATAATAATAATAATAATAATAATAATAATAATAATAATAATAATAATAATAATAATAATAATAATAATAATAAACATAAACAACACTGCAGAATAAGTAAAAGACCACAATGAAAGCTTATATACATATATTAAATGATGACATTTAAATATTTATGGGGAAAAAATTGACTTAATAAAGTTTGGCTGATGTGGCCCTTATTATGAGATTTAAAAAATATCACCATAGTTATATTGGTCAGTTTTCTTTAATCTATTCTAGTGTCATCTACTATAGTTTAAAGTAATCAAAGGAAATCAGATGATATAATATAATATCTAAATATTCAAATCCATCTCAGGCTTTTTATCTTCATCAGCAAGAATTAGAACTAATGCTGGAACTAATGCACATATGTATCTAGCAACCAGCTTATTCATTTGTGCTTTTAATGATAATCTAATGTTTTAAACCAAGGTCAACTCACTTGTATAGTTATATAAATCTGATACAAGATCAGTTTTGACATATTTTTAGTCTTCAGTATTATGCCAACTGTAGGCCCCTTCATCAAGAATTATACCAACAATAGCATGACTTTCTTATATACTTGGAGGCCTTAAGTAACCATATAAGAAATGTGTTTTAGTTACATTAAATTCTTATTGCTAATAAAAAAGACTAACATTTGTATGATTTGATGCTTTTAAAAAATATTCTGTTGAAAGGATTTTCATTTCTTAAAGTAATCTACTAATAATAATTACATTTAGCTCAATCTTTATTTGATCTGAGTAGTTATTTATTATTAGTGCATCAATAATCAACAATAGTTTGTTCTTGTCATAACTTTAACATAATTTAATTAAAAATCTCAAATGTAGAACTTCATCACAAAATAATAACAGCTCTTCATGAACATGTATTTTAAAAATATATTTGCCAATAAATTATTTTCAAGAAATCTAAGATAATTGTCTGAAATTACCTGAATTAGTCTCTAATTGAAATATCTCATTATTGCTGATATTTAAAAATAAATCATTTGCTCAGCAGTTTATGTAATATTAGTTACCCAAATGACATTATTGAATGCAACAGTTCTAATCAACTGACAAAACTAATCTGCAACCATCCCCCATCTTTTTTTCTCAACTGGAAATTGATCCAGAATCTTTTTTAGAGTTTAAGATGCATCATTCTGAAGTTGACTTATATAAGAAAATAGAAATTTAATCAGATTATTAGTGCTTTTTAGATCATGCTTTTAAATTAATACCGAATTCTTTGAATTAGTTTAAATAATGATAATATGGTCGGTTGCTTAAGAAGTCAAATGACATTAAAAACTAAAATGACAATCTAACTACAATCATTCATTCTATTCAATTGATCAAATTCAGATTTAACACAGGCAAAACTCTCCATACAGTAGTGTGATGTTTAGTGGTTTAACAAATTCAGATTTATTACTTTTTATCTTTTTGAGCTAGAAATCAATCACTATTGCTTATCTTAAACAATCCATACTTTATTTTTAATAATTTGAATAACTTCCAATAAAACACTAACACATTCTTCAGAAATTAAAATATTCTTCAATATCAGATATAAATAAGTTCCATATGTCAAACTTTCGATTATAAGTATTTGAATTCTTCCATGTTTATGTTTAATAAAAAGGCAGACAAACATATTAATCTTTAACTAAGGAAAGGTAATAATTAAAACTACAAAAATAAATAATCATGCTAGAAGATTTATATTTATACCATTTTATTTCTATACAATGTGTTTTGGATGATTTCCGTAATATTTCGACTTGATTTTTTTTATCGAAAAGTTTACATTTTCTTCAATATTATTTCTATTGCTATTCACAAGAGTGATTAATTGTAATAATAACTATTTTTAATAATAGATAAAAAATTTAATTTAAAAATAAAAAACCAGGAAATAAAAAATATTGTCAATTAATAAAATATGTTTTAATTACTCAGTATGGTTTTCGTATTTAATATATAGAGAAACACATACAGCGAAAAATAATGTATCGGTTAAATATGTTTTTTATTATTATTTTATTTTTAATATATTGTTGAATTAAGAATAAAAAATCTATTGGCAAATTTCACAGTATTTTTTTTAAATCTGATATATTCTTAAATAACAAACAAATTGATTTTAAGAAAAATAATTATTTTCTTGTAAGAGAGACATCAATATATCTTACAGATAAAAGCAACTAGAGCCTTGAGGCAGAAATCAATACCAGGTTCAAGATCCCAGACTGACTCTATTTTTTATTATTGGGGAAGAATTTAATAGCCTTTGGTACGAGAAACTATTATTATGTTTAACATATGTTTTTCTTCATAAATTAAGAAAATAGTAATAGTCAAATAGTATTCATTTCATAGTAAATTTTCACTTTCTTGCTTTTTTAAAATTATAATTTGACATGAAAATAGAAAACCCTTTCACTTTTTTTCAAAAGAAATAAAAATTTGAGACTAAAAAAAAATTAAATGATGACAATACATTTATTTAAAAGTAAATGAAATAAGGAACTAAATTAGTAATATTTATTTAAAGAAATTGTCCCTATATTTACCTTTTTTCATAATTGCTGTTGTTATATAATCAATTTTATCCCAAAAAAATTATTCACTTATATAATTAATAATAACAACAAAGAAAGTAAACAAAACAAACTGAAATAATACAATACTATGGAGATGACAGAAAAATACAACTTTTGTTTTATTTCATATAGACTATTTCTAAACAAAACATCATATAACATTTCTGTAGTGTAATTTTAACTACATTACTCTCATGCAACGTAGGGAGTGGCAGACCATACTTTACATGAGAGTGATGTAGTTAAAATCGCACTACAGAAATGTTTTTCATTATTGGATAATCTCTAGTCTTATGAAATATTAATAAAAATTATTAAAACTTCATGTGATTATTCCAGCTTGCAATTAAGATCTGCACCTTAATAAATAATGCAATTAAATATAGTCATTTATTGTAAGATGTTTTAAAATGAATTATTTATTTTATGTAGATTGTTTTGCACATTATAAATAAGCTAAAAGTGGATTATTTATAAATTAATTTAGTGTTTGATATTGTTATTGGATAGTGCACTGACTGGCACTGATATTATTGTAAATAAATACTATTTTTATTTGTGTAATTAGTGCCAGCAGTTTAGACAATTTCCTCTCAGAAATAATTCACTCTAAAAAAGGGTATTAAAAGTATAATTAATTGTTATGCAAATGAGTTATAAAAAGAATCTCTCAAAAAAGGAGATACAAGAGTCTGCTAGCAGATGCAATCGTGAGGAAAAAAGCAATGCTGATAATAAATGACTTCTCTCACAGAGGGGAGAATATAGTTTAAATAGACTTAATAAAATTGTGTTTAAAAGTTTTAGTAGTAATTGTAACAAAGTACAATTATTAATGAATTGTGAGTAGTAGCACTGAGTGATAAAATGTATGTAAACTCATTCTGCTTGTTGCTATCCCCAAATTATGGGGAAAATAGTTATTATTATTATTATTATTATATTATAATTTTTTATTATATATTATTATTATTATTATTATTATTATTATTATTATTATTATTATTATTATTATTATTATTATTATTATTATTATTATTATTATTATTATTATTATTATTATTATTATTATTATTATTATTACTGTTAATTCAACTTAAGAATAAATTTGCTCAAAGTTTATTTCATTATTAACATTATGCTATCCCTCTCCCTGTAAATATAGTAGTTGGCACAGTCATAACAGATGAGGAAATTAGCTGCATGATGGTCAGAAATATAATGGATTAGAGTAAAAGATGATGGCATTAGAGTTTGATATAATTAACCCCTCATTATGAAACATTTATGTAGAACATATAGATCACTATATGAGACTGTCAAAGATAGATGGGGATAGGGCAAAGGTTTCCACATTGTTGTTTTTTGCTGGAACAGATGTATTATTAACAGCAAACAATTGTGTGACCCTAAGATTCCAGAAGATGTATTTTATAGTGAACTACTGGAAAATCTAAATACTTTTTTTCAGCTAGCAGTAACAAAAGGAGTGGCACATTTATTCTTTAGAATGAGGAAGCAATTACCCTGAGAGAGCTACAGGATTATAATTTAGCTTTAAGAAATTTAGCAAAACAGTGTGAATTCACATAAGATCTTGAAGATATACTCCTAGACCAATTACTTTACAGAATGTGGGACCATAATCTTCAAACAATCTTGCTTAGTGAAACTGATTTAACATTTAAAGCAGCCATCGGAAAATGCATAATTCACAATGTCATGTTACATTTCGAAAATCTGACATATAAATAAAGCTGTAATAGAAAAATCACCTAAGAATTCTGAATGTTTGTTATGGTAAGATTAGTCACATGAAGAAGTTATGGTAATTTAAAAATGAAAAAATGTAGAATAAAAATGAAAAAATGTAGGATATGCAGAATTAAAGGCCACTTAGTTCAGGTATGAAAACAAAAGCAGGTATAATAAAAAATAAACCACACCTAGATTTTAAATTGATGGGAGGAGGAGAATGTAGTAGGGTGAAGTTAAAAACATTAATATATTCTACCAATGTCCAAATCACTTTGGAGGTTATTTACAGATTTAAAGGATGATGGAAGTTGACAGTGGAGTTAGAATATCCATTATGTCGTTAAAGGATTGGAGCAGAATTAGATCTGAATCTAAAAAGCTAAAATTGAAGAAGACAAATGTTGTGGCCACAGATGTGAATAATAAAATACACTTCTGTAGAAAAGTTAGTGTTCCAGTAGTTGCAAATAATAAAGTGAAAATATTACCACTGTTTGTGATAGAAATTCTCTCCTTGGACAAAATTGGTTTAAACCACTACAAATATGTTTAAAAATAATTATTAAAGTAAGTTAGAAATAAATTTCATCTTGTTAATATTGAAATGTCAAAAGAAGCACAGCCAATGATGTATAAACCATGCAAAGTCCCCTATGAGCTTAAGTTAAAGGTGGAAAAAATAATAGAAGAGATGGTAAAGGAAGGAATATTGACACCAGTCAAAGACTTGTCATGAGCTATACCTGTTATTGTCTTAGAAAATCCAGATGGAATGATTCATTTATGTAGAGATTATCAGTTCATGGTTAACAAATGGATTGATAAAGGTATGTATCCTGTTCTAAAGGTGTGTGATGCATTGACATCATTATAGAGAGCCTGTCTTTGCAAAAATTTATTTGAAATCAATATTCCATCAAATGCTTATGACTGAGAAAACTGCTGCATTATTAACAATGAGTATTCACGTTAAATTCTTCAGCTGAAATAAATTACCTTATGGAACTATTGTGATTCCAAACATCTTCCAAACAAAAAATGGATATGTTATTGCAGAACATTCCATACTTGGATGATATTTCCAAGTACAGTCCTGAAAAAAACATATTATTGAGGTATGCTCTAAGTTATGTAAGAGCAAGACTGAATGCTGCCAAATATGTTTGGGCAACTTTCAAATAACCTTTAAAGGGTACATGATAAATAAGATGGAAAATATTTGAACCCAGAAAAGGTTAGAGTAGTAAAAGAAGTTGTTACTCCCAGAAATATAAAAGACTTACAAGCCTTTTTGGGAATGTTTAACTTCTAGGAAAGCTTTATCAAAGATAAATTGTATTATTTAAGACTGTTGTATGGCTTATTATGGAAGAATCAATTATGGAAGTAGAATGATGAGCATCTTGCAGCCTTTAGATAAGATAAAGAATTACTGAGGTCAGATCAACTTTTAATACATTATCATAGCAATCTGGAAGCTACTATCACTATGTATGATTTTAAATTCAGAGTTTGGGCTGTTGTAGCACACTGTTTTCTGGAGTACAGTGTCCAATTGCCTACACCTTTAGAACACCATTGTCAGCTGAGAAAAACTAGTGCTGGATAAAAAAGCTTTGGCAATCATTGCCCATTGCTGAAAATTTGGGGAAAGATAAAAAAATGCCTGATTGCATGAGCCAAAGACTTATACAATGGATAAACATTTTAGCAGCCTGTGACTATGAGCTAATCTATAAACTAAGAAAGGAGATCATGCATGCAGATGCATTGTCACATTTGCATGTTATAGAAAGAATTAAACAGAAATTCATGCAAGTAAATTTGCTAGATGGAGTAAATATCATGGAGAATTTAAACAGTGAAAATGTGTCATGAAGTGGATTTCTAATAATTCTGAATGTAGAAATTGTTTAAATAGATTTGGAATAGATGGGCAGAAAAATATCCAACCTTTGTAGCTGTGGCAATTTGGAATACAAGTCATAATATATCAATATGTAATAATGTGGGTGTATCTTACATATTGACAAAGTATTTGATACCTATAGAGAGATGTACAAAATGATTAATTTGCTGCATAAAGGATATCAAGAAAAATGTAAATCTATAGTAGATCTTCCAAAGAAAGTACTCAAGACCTGATTAGAAATAAAGAAGCTATGGAAGTGTGTTCACATGGATTATGCTGGACTGATAAATAGATATCAAGTTCTGATAGTTGTGGATTCATATTTCAAATTGGGCTGAATATAAGTTAGTAAAATTTGTGAACACTGATTAATAGAAAAAAGGTTTTACAAGAAGTTTTTGCTATCCATGGTTATCCTGAGATTTTGGTATCAGATAATGGGACAGCATTTGCTACTGAAAGATTTAGAGTCTATGTGAGGTATAGAAGGATACAGCATGTTTAATGCCTTGAGCATCACCCTGCTTCAAAGAGACTTGCTAAAAAGGCAGTATAAAGTCTGAAAGTATTTTTGAAAAAAATTAATATAACCAAATTAAAAGATGCTCTAGTATAAATTACATTTTGTCAACATTTTACGTTGAGTGCTTCAAAAAGTAAAAAAAATCACCTACTGAATTACTATTTGGAAGAAAATACTTCAAGCATTTACCAAAAAACTTTCACTGATGTATAGATTGGGGAGAAGCAATACTGTTGATGAAATATATAAATATAATTCAAAAAAATTTTGATATAGATACTATTTGGGTTTGAAATACTGTAAAAAGACGATGGATTCTAGATATCATCATTGAAATTATATCAAAAGTTATACATGTTATTAAGCTTGAAAATGGATTGTGTGTAAAAAGGGACAATAATCATTTACATGAAAGATTTATTGATATACCAATTGTAGCCAGTAACAATCTGATTACACCCAGTCCTTAATTAGAAAATTTAAATAAATGAGAATTTAGTTCCTTCCACCCAAGATGAAACTTTGCCTGTTGAACAAGAGGTGGTGGACCAAGAGATTGCTAATGAAAGTCCCAAAAAAGCAGTTGTTACTATCAAAAAACAGATTGAAATAAAGATCAAAGAAATTCTACTCTGAGAGGTAGAAGAATTAAGCCTGCCAGACCAATTTAGGGATTATGTTTTAGAATGAGGGATGGTGCACTGACCAGCATTGATATTATTGTAAATAAAATATTAATTTTTTATTTGTGTAATTAGTGCTAGAAGTTTAGGCAGTCTCCTCCTGGAAATAATTCCATCTAGAAAAGTGTATTAAAAGTATGAATAAATTGTTATGCAAATGAGTTATAAGATGACCTCTCTCTCTCAAAAAAAAAGAGATATGAGAGTCTGAGCAGCTGTTGCTGTCAGGAGAAAAAAGAGTTGCTGATAGTAAACAGCATCTCTCACAGAGAAGAAAAAAGTATACTCAGAAAATAAAGTCGTAATTAAAATTTTTAGAAGTAATTGTAACAAAGTAAAATTATTAATGAACTGAGACTTGTAGCAGTGAGGAGAAATGTAATGGACTCATTCTGCTTGTTGCTATCCCCAAATTATTATGGGAAAAATAGTTATTACTATTGTATTACAATTTCCATTATATATATATATATATTGTAATGGGCTGGTCACTTGGATGAGAGGAGAAGAGCTCATCTTACTATAGTCAGACCTGGGGTCTTTTGGTAGGATGCCATCAATGGTGAATGGAATGTATAACCCATGAATGTGTCTGGTTCTGATGGGCTAGCTCTATGTTTACTCATTAAATATAGACACAATTTGGGCTAATTCATCCACCTTTCACATTCCTTTCTGGGCTCTTCTATGCCTTGGTATTCAAACTCAGAAATTATTTTGCCTTTGACTCTCTTTAGGGATGAACCTGCACAAGCCCACAACTATTGTACCTCTATATAGGTTACAATTGATTTATATACCCACCCAAACATTTTCCTCTATTATTATGTATAGAATGAGATGTGTGCACATATAATTCCAACTGCATTTTAATCAGTGAATGAAAGGTTATTTTAATAAAATTGAGGTCACTTCAATATAAATAAGTTCTATAACACTTTATTATATAATGAAACAAAATAACAAAAAAAATTATTTCAAAATGTTTTAACAATAATAAATGATTTAACTGACTGTGGCAAGGTTGGATTACTATCATATTGATACTGAACGTAATTAAAATTCTCATGCCTGACCTAATGGTAGAAGTTCAAGATTTGACACCAATTATTTACAAAGCAAAAAAAATCATTATAATTTTTAGATGATCATGAATCTAACTAGCTAATTTAAATTATTATGCAGGTACATTCGTCATAGCACCATCAGCTTAATGATATTCAATCCCTTCGGGACCCCACTGTCCATATGTAAATACCTACTACAGATAGAAAAGATTACATAAGAAGATTAATCATTCATACCAAAAAAATGAATATATAATGATTATTAAGCAATAATAAACAAATAACATAAACTCTGTCCTGCAATACATGTGAGCATTTAATATGGTATAATGTTAAAAATCTTCCCTTTTATCCCACATCATGATAATCAATGACAAGTTGTTAAGGAGGGTGCTGATCTAAATTTTTATTTAGAACAAAAGAAAAATGTTCAAATAAACCTAACCATTCCCCCTTTTACTTCTGCTTACACTTATAATCACCTTTCCCAAAATGCATCCATTTTGGATACCAAGCATGGAAATATATATATATAAAAATATATACATAGTAATGAAACATAACAAAATTAAGATCCCCATAAAATCATCTTGTCATTATTCATGAGTTTGGCAACAATGCCTTCGTATGTACAGTCTATAACTTCCATACAAATATTTGGTAATTATAACGTAATCGGGCTTGGCCACTTGATGGTGTTGTTGGCAGTCAAAAACAATACAATACAATGTTCGGGGCCACGTTATTTTTAAATCGAATCGCTGGTTTTTTTTTTTTTGGTTATTAATTTATTGATTACTATAACTTTTTTTTATTTAAAAAGTTGTTTAACTTTAATTTATATAACTTTTTTTATTTAAAAAGTTGTTTAATTTTAATTTTGGATTTAGTAAACGACAAGCTTTTTATTATTTTTAAATCGCTGTTTTTAGAACTTTTTTTGCAATGTCTATTTAGCGATGTCTTTTCCTTAATTATTGCTTTCTACATAACAAAACAACTGTGTAGGGTTAGGGTTAGGTTTAGGGTTAGTTTTAGGGTTAGTTTAGGGTTAGTTTTAGGGTTAGTTTTAGGGTTAGTTTAGGGTTAGTTTTAGGGTTAGTTTAGGGTTAGTTTTAGGGTTAGTTTAGGGTTAGTTTTAGGGTTAGTTTAGAGTTAGTTTTAGAGTTAGTTTAGGGTTAGTGTTCTATTGTTTGTAATGCTAAAATAAAAAATATCAATATCGTAACCATAGTCGGACAAAAGAAAGAAACTCAAACTTTTTTAAACAACAACAAACACATATAAATGTCTTCTTTACTTATCAAACATGTTTATAATATGTGCTTTCTATGAAATTTACAAAAAATCGTGTATATTTTTATTGGACAGCAGAAATACTCGGCTTCTGTTTTTGGCAACTGCGGAAAAAGTTACGATCGCCAGACATTTTATGAACTACGTGGTATTTCATGTGAAAACGAGATTTCGCACGCGAACTTGGCCAAATTCCTTTGACGTACTCTCGGAAAGCTTTTACACATTACACCTTCTCTAAATAAGGGTGTGGCCATTTGGAAAATTACTATAAAGTCAGGTTCCTTAAATTCATTATAAATACAAAGATTGTGTAACATATATTGTAAAAATTTGACTAATAACAATATACACACATATATATCAAACTGTACATGAAAGATAAGTGTATGGATTCACAATAACTGTCACGAAGCAGAAATAGGCCATATTATTTCTGCATTATGTCATCATCAATGGCCTTCTAACGGCTAAGACAAACATTAGATGTTTTCTATAGCCGTAATGAAGGCCTTGTAAACAGCATTTGTTAGGTGTTTTGGTGAGCCAGAACACCATCAAGTGGCCAAGCCCGATTAGGTTATAAATACAGAATATTCTTAAATATACATTGATCCTTTGCTGGAATTTCTACATAAACACACTTGTAATGATAATTGCTTCAATTTCTTCCCATCAATATTTCTCTCAATTCACATGTAGACATTTGATGTAGGATGATGGAAGTTTGTTTATGCTTTTTATAAAAATAGGCAAATGAGATTTTCATGCTTCCATGGTTAGAATTAATGGCATTCAGTCCCTATGGCACTGGTAATTTAGCCAGAATACATCGTACAGCACTTTCTGATGTATATAAATTTTATTCCACTGTAGTCTGGTAGTTTTATATGGAAAACAAATTACTTCATTGTTCTTTTCACCAGTTGGTGATGATTTATTCTTTTCTGCTCATGTATGAATGATTTTGTTTTATTTTTTCTTTTAATCAGTTTGAAAACAATATAATTATTTTCTCACACTACCCAGATTTATTTGTTTACTCTTAGTCCAATCGCTGATAGTACTTCCTTCTCATCTTATGCTATCGAATATGTAAGAAAAGCAGGTATTTTACAATGTGTCATCCATTTTCTTCATCATTTCAAAATTTGCTCTTCTGGTACTTTCTACTGCCAATGCATTATTTTAAAAGATGATGGATATAAACTCCCTTCACTTTTGTATAAAACTAATTTTTAAAATGAAGTCACATTGTTTCTGGTACTTGGTATATTATATCTTACATTTTATCCTATCTTGCCAAAGTTACTTATTACTTTGTAAATTATACACATCACAATTTATTAGAGCTATTATGTAATAGAATCCTAATTTTGTTTTTCCACACTTAGTTACCTAGCAATCATTTTGACATTGGGTCATCATTATGCTTGTCTTGTCTTTGTCCATGCTATTGTACTGCTTGATTTGTGACATACAATACACTGACTGTTTGTTATTAGTATACATATACATTTATATGATTCTTTTAAAGCATTTATTTCTAGTCTTTCAAGTAAAAAAAAAATTAGTTTGTTGGATATTTACTATTTCATTATTTATTATATATAAAAAGAAATAGCCTATGTTCAAGAACTTATTGATTAAACATAAGTTTTAGATAAGCTTGACTTGGTGATGTGGTTTAATGTAGGCTTTTTTAGGGTTGTAAACTACCTTTACAACTCCCCTTTCCTTACAAAGTTAAGATTTTAATTTAGGACAAAAATTTTAACACTCATAATAGCGTAGGTATACATCAAATGTCAGGCTATCTAGCATTTAAAGGAGCTCCAATTCCTACTTTTTTTATTCCTCAGCCATATTCATGCTGCTTCATAACTCATTTTATTGCTAGACACATCCTTCTAAGGCATGACTTAGGCATAGATTTTTTATTTTTTATTAACCTTATGGTCTGGACTTAACCAGTAATCTGTCCCTGTTGCAGAGGACACCTACATTTATTTGTTAGCCTTCATTCTGCTCTTTGTTGAGACTTATTAGATTTTTTGGGAGGTCTAACTGAATATTGGAGTGTCCATTATCTACTATAAATTATGTCCTAAATCTCACTTAGTCACAAGGTGACCCAGTTGTTGCCTTTGAGCACTTAAGGAGACTTATTAAATTTTTTGGGAGGTCTAACTGAATATTGGAGTGTCCATTATCTACTATAAATTATGTCCTAAATCTCACTTAGTCACAAGGTGACCCAGTTGTTGCCTTTGAGCACTTAACCAGATATACCCTTATTTTGCCCTAATATGTTTTTTTTCCTTTTTTTGATGTTAATTCTCTTTCCCTTCATGT
The DNA here is from genome assembly GCA_028023455.1 of Epiperipatus broadwayi. Classification (NCBI taxonomy): domain Eukaryota; kingdom Metazoa; phylum Onychophora; class Udeonychophora; order Euonychophora; family Peripatidae; genus Epiperipatus; species Epiperipatus broadwayi. Next base: position 2,205,419 of record JAQFVV010000001.1, on the reverse strand, counting down.
TTCATCTATTGCCTTTTTCTATTCTTTCATTGGTGCACATGTTGGGTACAGTAACTATGTTGTTATGTGGAGTTTCTGAAATATGGCTTCAAGGTGTAAGCATTATACATGACCCTGATTTCTCCTTCAATTTCTATCCAGAATATACTCAGATCTGATTGTTTCACAATAGTGAAAGATTCTTTATATGGGTGAAATTAAATTGAAAGGCTGCAAACTTCTCGCACTTTTTATAATTATAATATTTAACAGCCAATCAGATGTTATGATGGCTGTCTTAATAGCAATCAAGCCATAAACACATGACAAAGAATTTTACAAAAGGGAGGTCCACCCTCTTCTCTACTTGTCTTTCTATATATCTAAGCCAGTTATGTGTTTATTGTTTGATTACTATTCAGACAGTCATCATAACATCTGATAAGTATTATAATTATAATAAGCATGAGAGATTTGGAGCCATTCAATTTAGTTTCAATTGTCTGCACTTTATAAAATAAATATTATTTATATAGTTGGTAAAACCTATATTTGTTTTCCTACAGTTTGTTTAAATATGGGGTCCTTATAAACTTTGTCTCCTCCTTTAAAGTCATATGGGATTCATGAGCCATTTATATGCTCCTTGCCTACTCTTTTCCTTATCATTTTCAGTATGTGTAATCATGGGTTGGTATTTCATGAACAGCATGGATGTAGGTTGATTAAGGTGTAGTCCAATGGACACAATTCCAGTTGATTAATTTACACTCCAATTAACATAATTGACTATATGTTCCATTTGCTGTATCCACTCTTTGTGCTCATCCTCTAGATGAGTCTTAAACAAACATCCAAGCTCCCACATTACACGTTCACAAGGATTTGGTTGTGGATTCCTGCATGTTTTATCTGAAATTTTTCTACCCATTTCATCCATTCCTTAGATAGGAAAGGGGTACCATCATCTGTTAAAATGGTCCTAGGATTTCCTACCACCATGAATTGGAGGGTATCTAATACTTTTATTGTAGGCCTAGTATTAGCTTGGAGCACTGGATAAGCAGAAATGTACTTGGAAAAGAGATCATATGCAACCAACAAATATTTTTGCTTATTAAATGGGGTAATGGCCCATAATAGTTGATCGCTAAGATCTCATTCAATCTCTCTGATATAATTAATTTCAATGGTGTTACTGTAATTTTGGCTCACTGGCTTGGCTTGTAAGCATACCAGAAAATCTTGCAGTGATCTCAAGATGTCTCAGTAAATTTTTGGCCAATAAAACCAATTCTTAAGGGTGTTTTCTATCTTATGGGCACCATAATGTCCATACGGTGTATATATTTTATGAGTGGGACCTCAGTGGTTTAGGAGTTACTATTCTCCAACATGTATATCTGAGTTTACTTTATGGAGTAAGACCTCCTACTCTAACTTATAAAAGATAAGATCTTTCACTGCATGCAGAATTTCCTCTCCTTTAAAATTTTAATGATTGGATTAAGATCTGGATCTTTTTACTGTAAATCATTCTCTACCTCATTATCAATCATTAAATTGACATTAGTAATATATCATTCTCTACATAATTATCAATCATTAAATTGACATTAGTAATGTAGGCATTATCTACTGATAGGTAGTTCTGTTCTGACCTACATGAGTTTTGACTAAGCATGTCGACTACAATGTTCTTGGATCCCTTACAGTAGTGCACTGTGTAATTAAATTCCTGCAACAGCAGACTCCATCTGACTAGATGACTGTTGATCAGGTAGCTGTGATTCAGAAATTTTAAGGCTTTTGTGGTCAGTGATCACTATCACCTCTGATCCAAGAAGTATTTGTCAAAACTTCCGGGAGGCCCACATTATTGCTGATAGTGCTTCCTTTTTAATAACTGTATAATTTATTTCTGGACTATTTAGGAGCTGGCAATAAAGTAGGGTTTTCCAGGTTGGTCATCCTCCTGGATCTAGGATAGAGTTACCCCTAATCCATAACCACTACTGTTTGTTTTAACAATTAATGGTTTATTAAAATCAGGGAAGGCTAACATCTGCTCTAAGAATCCTGTTATAATATTTGCAAATGCCTCATCCTCCTCCTTGGTCCAGTTCCATTGCTCATCCTTTCTAATGAGTCTCAGAAATGGTTCCATATAATCAGAGAACTTCTGGTAGAAATGATTATAGAAATTGCACAGACCTAGAAATGATTGCATTTGTTTTCTATTAGTGTTTTTGGAAAGTTCTGAATGGTACTGATATTTTCTGAATGAGGTCTTATCCCATTGCAACCAATGATGTGACCTAAGAAGACCACTTCATTACAAATTAATGTATTATTCTTGAAGTTGACCTTTATTCCCTTTTTGTAGCACTCTCTGAAGAATGTGATGAGATGTTAAAAGATGCTCTTCAATTGTAGAAGATTCAATTATTGTGTCATCCACATAGATGGTTGTGATATGTCTGACCTCAGGAGATAGTTTTATCTAAACATATAATTAGACTGGCACCATTATTGTTCAATCCAAAAGGCATCCTATTAAACTGATAGGTAAAATCCTCATACAGGAAGGCAGTGTATTGGAAATCCTCTGGATGGAGTTCAATCTGCCAATAGCTGGATGTTAAATTAAAAATGGAGAACACTTTATTTCCAAATTTCATAAATAATTTGTGTATGGGCAGTGGGATGTTCCTATCAGGAACTGTAATTTTGTTTAGTTGCCTGGTATCCAAACAAAATCTCATTAACCCATCTTTCTTCTTCAACCCATCTTTCTTCTTCACAGTGGCAACAGGGTTACAGTAGGATAAAGAACATTTGAAAATAATCTCCCAATCCAGTATTTTGCTAATCTGTTTAGATATCTCTTCTTGATAATGATATGGAATAGGATATGATTTGGATTGGAATGGTTGGTCATGGATTAATTTGATTCTCTATTGAAAATGATCTATCACCCCTGGTATTTCAGAGAAAATTGGACTAAGTTCATTAATCACTGATCGCAATTTCTTTGCATCACCACTTTCAAGTAAATTAAATTCTGCAATTTTGTTTTCTGAGGGTCTCTGGGATGTAGATACTATGCAGTCAGCTTCAGGTAGGCCATGTCTTGGAAGCAATGTCATCTCCAAGATCTCATTTACCCTTACTGTTTTATCACAGAAATCAATAGTACAATTTTTCATGTGCAGGAAGTCTGCCCTTAAAATGACCTCATGAATTAAGCCATCCAGTGTGAGAAACAAATAATAGAGTATTGTTTGATCAATTCTCCTTTGAACCCATATCTGTTTTTGTATTAATTGCCTTTCTATTGTGAGACATGGTAACTTGAATTGATTTCAGCAGCAGGGTTTTGATGTTGGGGCTTATATCTGGCTACCAGAGTATAAACTTAGCAAACCCTCAAACAAAATGTCTACTTATCGAAGGTGGAAGGAATTTGGAATAATAATTCCCACCACACCAATTCATCTCCTTGGAGATGACTGTATGTGATAATTGGCTTTTCACTCTCTGAAAAAATAGTTTATGAAGTATAGGGGTTTCATTCACTGATCCTTTGAAGACCTTGAGTTTCACAAACTGATTTATCATGCTGATCTATGCTGCGTGGTTGTGTACTTTATCCATCCCCATGGGGCTCATTTGCAGGGTTGGTATTTTGTTTATTTGACATGTACTTGGGATTATTCCTTCTAAGTTAAAATTGAAAAGATCTTCTATCCTGGTTATTGCCTGATGTGGGAAAGTAGATTCTTTAGAGGGATCATCATTCTGTTAAGATCCTTGATGGCGATCTCTAGGTTGTTCCCTGCAACAATGCATTTCTCCTTATCACTCTGGGTCATTTGGCCCACTTCAGTCTGTCACATCCCAATGGCTTGTGTCTTTCAGCACAGCTGGGATTTGAGAATTCTGAATCTCTGGTTGATGGCTTCATCCATATGACTGATTTGGTCACATGTCTTATTCACATTTTCTACAACCTTCTCCAAATTTGTTTTGCCTGAAATTGTTTCATTTAAGGACATCTTGTATTGTGTCCTCCAGACATCTCAAATCATGGCTCATAGCTTCAAAAACCTTGTTTCACATTTCTGACTCCATATTCTCTCAAGACTATATATAGTTGATCCATCCTTATATGGCTGTCTTAGAACTCTCTTTGCACTTCATCTTGGTATTTTTCTTGCTTCATGCATATCTCATCCTTAAAAATTTCATGAGCTTTGGTACACTTAATTGCATTTAAGTTGTAACTGAACAGCGATGCTGCTCTTAAGTTCTTCTAACTTCTGTTGATATTTCATGTCCTCATCTACTTCTTTTCTTATCTCTCCTACTGCTTGTCTCAATTCAGCATTGTTCCTCTCTACATTGTTCAGGTTTATTGACAGATAGTTTAGTTTCTATCTCCTTGATCTTTATTTTTAAATTTACCTTTACACTACTCAAGCTGCCCTTCATATTTTCATTTATTCTTGCTTCCATGCTGTTCATATTTTCCTTCATGTCTCCCTTCAAGTCTTCATACTATTCATCTTTACATCCATGTTTTCTATATCAGTCTTGGTTGACATGATGGCCTTCATCATCATGATTGCTTGGAATATTCATTCCATGGTCATCATATCCCCTGTAGCCTGTGCTACTTCAGATCTGGGCATTTGGGTCATTTCACTGTCAAATGTTTCTTGAATTTGAGATGTCACTTGGTCTATGATGTGTACCTGTGGAGCATGATTAACCTTGTTTATGGATCCCCTGGTGTGTAAATATGTGGAGACCCTCCCACACTGCTAATATCAGCATTTTCCATCTTCCCATCATTATTATTTTGAGTCCTTTCAGAACATTTCACATCCATATTAAATAACTGCCTTCCACTCATTGTTATATTTAATTTATCTGACAGTTGAATATAACATTAGTTTTCCTTTTTTAAAAGATACAAGTAAGTATATGCCATAGAGTTTTATGCCACTTTTCACCATTTTGCTTGTATTTGATCCTTCTTTTTTGCATGTATATTGCTTTTTAGTACCTATGTTTTAACCAAGTTCTTTTATTTTGCTAACTCATCTATTTTAGTTTTGTTTATTATTTAATTATTAGTTATTATTGGTCTCAACTTATTATTTTATCCACATTATTCAATTTGCATTCAGGATGTCACACGTGATTTCCTTTTTATGTGTTTACTTGGAACTGATTTAAATTCCTCATGTGTACTCTCATTGGGTGTACCAATTGTTTGTTGTATGTGTAAGTTCATGATGAAGTAATTGCTTACTATAAAAATCAGAAAAATATAAATTCCAAAAAGTCCAATAGCTGGACCTCCTTGCAAACTTCCTGTTTTATACCCTTAAATTTGGGGTGTCAGATGTAATAGGTCAGTTGCTTGAACCGGAGGAGAGGAGCTCATCTTACTATGGTCGAACCTAGTCTTCTGGTAGGATGCTGTCAATGGCATGACTGAATGCATAACCGATGATTGTATCTAGCTCCCATGGGATAGCTCTATGTTTACTCTAGACACAATTTGCACCAGTTCATTCACATCTTAACACCCCTTTCTGGGCTCCACTATGTTTTGGTATTCAAACTCAGGGATGACTTTGGCATTGACTCTCTTGAGGAATGAACCTGCACAAACCAACAACTACTGTACCTCTCTATAGGTTACAATTCATTTATATAGCCACACAAATATTTTCCACTATATATGAGATGTGTGCACATATAATTCCAATTGCATCTTAATTAGTGAATGAAACATTATTTTAATAAACTTAGCCACACAAATATTTTCCACTATTATATAGAATGAGATGTGTGCACATATAATTCCAATTGCATCTTAATTAGTGAATGAAACATTATTTTAATAAACTTGAGACCCCTTCAATATAAATAGGTTCTATAACAGTTTATTATATAACGAAACAAAACAGCAACAAAAAATATTTCAAAATGTTTTAACAAAAATAACCGATTTAACTGGCTGTGGCAAGGTTGGATTTCTACCATTTTGATACTGAATATAATTAAAATTCCCATGCCTGGCCCAATGGTAGAAGTTCAAGACTTGGCACCAATTATTTACAAAGCAAAAAAAATCATTATAATTTTTAGACTACCATGAAGCTAACTAGCTAATTTAAATTATTATGTTGGTACATTTGTTGTAGCATGATCGTCCAATCCAGGTTAATGATATTCAGTCCTTTTGGGACTCCCTGGCCCATATGTAAATCCCTACTATAGATAGAAAAGATCACACAAAAAGATTAAATCATTAATACCAAAAAAAATGAACATATAATTATTAAGAAACAATAAACAAATATCATAAATTCTTTCCTGTAATACGTGTGAGCATTTAATATGAAGTAATGTTAAAAATCTTACCTTTTATCCCACATCATGATAATCAATGTCAAGAAGGGTAAGCTGATCTAAATTTTATTTAGACATTCCCAAAATATACCTGTTTTGGCTTCCAAGCGTGAAAATAAAATAAAAACAATTATATACATAGTAATGAAACATAACGGAATTAAGATTCCTATAAAATTATCTTGACTGTCATTATCCATGAGATTGGCAACAATGTCCTTCATATGTACAGTCTATAACCTCCATACAAATCTTTTTAAATAAACATTCATCCTTCATTGGAATTTCTAAATAAACATGCTTGTAACGATACTCCCATCAATATTTCTCTCAATTCGCATGTAGACATTTGATGTAGGATGATGGATGTTTCTTTAGGCATTATAAGTATAAAAAAATGAGGTTATCATGCTTCCATAGTTAGAATTACTGGGATTCGGTTCCTGTGGCATTGGTAATTTAGCCAGAACACATTGTACGGCACTTTCTGATATACAGAAATTTTATTCCATTGTAGTTTAAATTACTTCATTCTTTTCACTAGCTAGCAATGATTTATTCTTTTCTGTTCATATACAAATGATTTCATTTTATTTTTTTTTCTTTTAATCAGTTCAAAAACAATATAATTATTTTGTCAAACTGCACAGGTTTGTTTGTTTATTTTTAGTCCAATTGCTGATAGTACTTCCTTCTCATCTTATGTTATTGAATTTGTAAAAAAGAGCAAGTATTTTAGATCATGTTATCCATTTTCTTTATCATTTAAAAATTCACTTTCCTGGTATTGACTTTCTACTGCTAATACATTATTTTAAAAGATGACAGATATAAACTCCCTTCGTTTTTGTATAAAACTTAGTTTTTACAACAAGGTCACATTGTTTCTAGTACTGCCATATTATATCTTACATTTCATTCTATCTCCATAGTTACCTATTGTTACTTAAATTACACACATCATAACTGATTAGAGCTATTACATAATGGAATCCTAATTTTGTTTTTCCACACTTGGTTACCTAGCAATCAACTTACATTGGGTCATCAATACGCTTGCTTTGTCTATGTCCATGCAAATTGTGTTGCTTGATTTGTGATGTACGATACACTAACTGTTAGTTTGTTATTAGTATGCATATACATTTATATGAATCTTTTAAAGCAATTATTTCTAGTCTTTAAAAAAAAAAAATTAAAATTAATTAGCTGCGATATTTACTATTTCATGATTAAATGATGCACATATTGATAGCGTATTTTTATATAAAAAGAAATAGCATATGTTCAAGAACCTATTGGTTAAGTATAAATTTTAGATAAACTTGACTGGGTGAGGTGGTCTAATGCAGGCTTTTTTTTAGGATTGTAAGCTACCCTTACAATATATATATATATATATTGAAACAGTCGATCTTAGTTTAAGATTGAGTTTCACTGCTCTACCACAGCTGACATTTCATCCTGCTTTTTTTGTCATATGTATATAAACTATATGTATGTTTCTGAGAAGTGTCTATAAAAGTTACAAATATAAATTTTAAATAAAAATTCTTTAATTATTTTGATATTAATGTCACTAGATGCAACTCAGATATATACATATAAACACAAACAAATATTGTAAATAATTTTGTATTTTTTTTCTTTGATTATATCTTATTTATTTTGTAATTATTTTTGTTATAAAACTACATAAAAATTCAAGATGGAAGATGCAATCACCAACTGTCCAAGAATAATTAAAGAGGTGGGAACATTACTTTGTTTCATGGATAAAAAAAAATTTTAAATTAAAATAAAATTTAAAACAAAGCTAATTGATTTTAGTTAGCTGTTAACATTTTTATCAAATCTATTTCCAATCTAGAAATTGATTTGAATTTAATTTTGAACAGTTATCTAGCAATTGCATCTCTGCTAACAATAGAGAAAATATTTCTGTAAATTAAAAAATTAATTAAGAGTTAAAAAGTTTAATTAAAAACATTCTTTGAATAACTCAAAGTTTGTATAAATAAGGCCAAAAATCTATTGTGTCAGAGTTCGATCAATAGTTGCTGACTTCACGTCTGTTTAATTTTGAGGGGCCTAAGTCATCTTCCCCTCCATCTTCAGCCTGACACTTCACTGTGCAGAGATGTAACTCCTACCACTCAAGTGTGCCCATGCCATCAAAAATGCACCTGCCACAGAAGATTCATCAGTACTTCATTCCATAGAATGCTGAGATAACCAGCCCAAAGTCATTATAATCATAGTACCTAAATTCAAAATTCTAACTCTTTAAAATTAATATTCTCATTATTTTGAATCTCTTTTAACTTACTAATCAGCATTATTTTCTTTGTGTCGATTCTCTGCAATCCAAATTAATCTACTATAAAATTTTTCATCCAATTCATGCTTATTATTTTTATAATTTAGTGCAGTTATAATTTATTTTGAATTATATTTTTCATTTAATTTTATTTGTAAATGCTAATCAAACCCAGTTTTACAAACTTCCTCTATATCCCACTGTGGAATAAAGGGGAGGGGGGGATGAGTTCTTTAGTTATTTCTAACTAGCTCAGGCATGGCCAATAGTTTTTGTCCAAGGGCCACATTAGAAAGAAAACTTTTTTCACGGGCTGGATGAAATATTTCCACTTCCATTCTTCATTAAATATACAGCATTCAAGATCAATTTTTCATTTTCTGGAAGTCATCCCTAGAATGAAAAAATTTTTTAACTTAAAATATGTGAGTTGCATATTTTTTGCCGTAAAAAATTACAGTGATAAAAAAATTGACTGCAAAGGCATAGGCATGTCAATTAGAAGCTACATCCAATCACGAGAGCTTTATTCACAATAAAGCGATCGAAGCTCGCTCTAGTAGTCTAGTTTAAAAGCTTCGTTGAGTTCGTTACAATAACATATCTATAAAAACTACAACTGTATTACTAAAATCATTATAAGTGGTTATTCAAAAAAATAAAAAACGATTATAAACAAGTACAACAAAGAGCTTTTAAAATCGCAATTTATTTTTCTTTTTTTAGTTAGTATAATTTATTTTTTAGATAACGTACAATGAAAATTGTTTTTGTTTCATATTTATTTATTTAATTTAATTAAAGTTAAAATTGGAGAGAATAAAAATGACATGCAGATTACTGATCCAGATAAACAAAAAGAAAATTCATAAAGAAATCTTTTATATAAAAAATTTAAGGGACAAAAAAACTAAATCTTATTGTAGTTACTTACTGCGAATCTGTGAACTGCGATGCAATGAAAAGTAGCAAAAAAAAAGTGCAGTTTCTATCTTACTTACATATATCGATTTCCAATAATCAAAAATGCTTCCGGGGGCCACATACACTCATGACGCGGGCCAGATCTGGCCCGCGGCCTGTATGTTGGACATGCCTGATAGCTCGTAAAACTGGATTTTTCTTTTAAAATGTTTTTTTTTTAAATATATTTTTCCATAAGTTTATACAAAATATATAAATATTTTTCAATCTGGGGTGAATATTGGTGTCCATTAGTTTTTTAATTTCTTTATTCATCATCATCACCAAAAAGGCTGATGAACAAATTCTATTTTGTTGTTTGCACTTTTAAGTGCATGAATTTTAGTTTTATATATATATATATATTTAAACAAAATAGTATTGATTTAAGAAATGGGAAGCAATGCATGCTTCATTTATTATAGTTTTAACTTTTGATAAAAGATTATCTTACATGGGTCATTATTTTAACATATCATTACGTATTTGTTAAACCATTTAAGGGTTTATGTTAATATTTAAACCAATGATTTCAAATTTTATAATAGCATTGCTGGAATATGTCAAATTATTAATAAGCCACATGGGGCTTTGATCTGATTTACCTGTACCTCATTCCACGGAATCATGATTGTCTTTGTTCATCATTCTTCTCCTCCAAGTATATATTTATAGACTGCTTTGATTCACTCATATCTCATGCCAAGGATTTAAAATCTCCCATCTTTTAGTGTTCTCATTCATAACAGAAGTCTAAGTCTATTTCTGGAACATGCAGGTTAGTGTTTGAAGCTCTGTATGGCTTTGCTGTGATCTGGACCCATAGTAACTTTCTACCGACCTTTCCTTCGGTACTCTCAGCATGAAGTTGGTGTACCACCTTAATAATAGGAGAATAACCTTTTCTTGTCCAAAGCTGCCATTTTTCTCTCTCACACTGACAATGCTAGCATGGCAATTTCTTATAGTTCATTTTTCTTTTAGCCTGTTTGACAAAATAAATCATAATGATATGTGATAATGAAATGTTTTTCTCTTTAAATATTTTTCGTTGGAGTTTTAGATCCATCTTTTCAAGAAGCTGTCCTCCCCTTTATTGAATAAGCCATTCCCCGTATTGATAGAGTTTTGCAATATCTGATAGTTTAATGTCGAAAATGTTTAATAAATAAATGTTTTTAAGTATATTTTGATCACAATGTATCTTCATTTTAGTGTTGTAAATAAATTCTATAAATGAAAATAAAGTTATGTATCCAATGCCAAGGGCATCCCATTAAAGTCATCCAAACAGTGAAACTCTATTATTGTCATATCTTTATATGTGTTTTAATGTATAAACGTCCACCAAAACACCCAGATAGATCCATTTTGTAACATTGAATAAAATCCTATTTTTAAATACACATTCAGTATTGTAACTGCTGCACTAAATTCATATCCATCTAAATAAAATAAATGTATCAAGATCGTCAAATATTTGTAACCAAAAATAAAGTTTTAAATGTGTGAAGTTGAATATATAAAATCATCTTGAATTTTGCCAAAATAAATATTTATATTTTTAAACTTAATCCAGTTGTTGGAATCTCCTTAATATATTTATTTTTATGTTTTTTTACATATATCTTGGGTTCACTCAATCTCTCATCATCAGCTGAATTCTCATGCAAAACAATGTAGCACTGGGCCTGGAAATAATTAATTTATGTAGTATCACCGTAGGTGCTGTCTGTAGTGTTATAGATTTAGGGAATGGGCATCAGGTTAGAATTCATGATTGCTCCTGACCTGTGTATCTCGAGCATGATTGGATTCGGGGTACTTTTGCTTAGATTCTAAATCTTATTGGATGGACATACATTTACAACTGGTACAATATATATATCATTAAAAACCAGTCAACACTAAGACAATCCCAATATCAATAACAATCAACAATATCAAAACCTTCTTTTAACAATAAAGGTGGATTATATATATATTATTACTCTTAATTCAGCTTAAGAATAAATTCACTCAAACATAAGTGTCTGTTTATTTTATTATTGTCATGTTATAACAGCTGGGAAGAGACCCCTTGAGGATATAGAAATGGTAATCATTAACTCCAAGCAAATAAAATGATTTTATATCTGAATTTGTTAAAATTCTTTAATAAAGTGACTAATGCCTTGCATTTGTATGGAATCATATCTTCCAGATTTATATTATTAAAAACCAGTCAACACTAAAGACAATGCCAATATCAATAACAATCAACAATATCAAAACCTTTTAACAATAAAGGTGGTTTATATATATTGTACCAAAGTACATTGATATTAAAGTAATTGTATGAGTACCATGTTTTAAAAATATAAAAATTTAACATTAAGAGAATAAAATGTAAAAACTAAAGAGTAGGGAGGGGAGGGAGAATTTGTATTAGATAAAATAAACTGTAAATGCTGTTTAAAATAATAAGCTGTTTAAAATAAAAGATTTTTTGTTTGTTTAAAAGAAGAGAAAAAATCTTGTAATAAATAAATGATTTAATATTTTTTTAATGAATTTTAATAAAATAATAAAGAGATTTCATTTTATTTTATAATAAAATAAATAAATATATGTGCGTGTGTGTATGCAATTTTTAAAAAAAAGTAGACACCAGAAGCTGATTTTATTTCACAAGACGAACGCTGCTGCTAAAAATAAAATTTTCCATTGTTTAAAAGGGTATAAATAGCTCAATTTTGTTCATTCTTGGTTTGGACTTTCTTATTTTAATAAAATATTTTTAAAGTAATATTTCCAAAAATGATGCATTGTTAAAAAAACAATGTATTTGCAGTTGACCGAAAGCTGCTCTCTACGCATATAAGATCTGCGATTAGTTCAGAAAGTAATCATGTTGAAATAGACTAAACGAACAGTGGAGTGTGGGGAATACCAAACCAGCCATGGAAATATTAGGACACAGGATCTATGAAAGAATTTTACCAGCCGTCGATGAGTTCAGAGATAATTCCATTATACTGTTTCTGTCGTATATAAACCTAGGTAATTATTTGACTTTGATATCTAAACATTTCCGATTTCCTTTAAAAATAAAGATAGACTTTATTAAAAAAACTTTGAACTTTTGAATTAAACTTTAAAAAAAAGAATAAACTTTAAACTTCAAAAGATAATATTTGAGCTTCTATTAAATAATATTTTTGGCATGCACGTATGTGTGATTTGATTTTTAAAATTAAACTTAAAAAAATAATAATAATAAAATATGACGTAACATGTATAATTTATTTGCTTAAGTAATATATTAAAATGCTTATTTTAATTTTTAAAGAAAGAAGTGTATGTGTGTTTCATTATAAGATAAAATGATTCATTTATTTTAAAATAAAGTAAAACATTTAAATTATTTTTTTCTTAAAAATATTTATGTTTATTTCTGATACATGCCAATAAGTATAAATATTTATTTTCTTAATAAGAGTAGGAGGGAAAAAATCCAATCATTAATAATAGTATTTTAGAAAAGATTCACCAAGTTAAATCTATAAATGTTTAGCATTCAGTATAATGTTGTTATTATTAGTTTTAAAGGAGCAAAGTATTATTTAGAATGGTTCAGGGAAATTATTTTAGTTTTAGGAAATAGTAGCAGTTTAGAACAGGCGGCGTTTAAGATACCTTTTGTTTGTTTGTTAGTGGGTGGTTGGAACTGACTGAGCTAGCGGATGTTTCAGGTACTGAATTATGCTGATCAGATGGACATGCTAATTCTAATGTAATTAGCTGGTACCTAAGGGATTTTCTTTCTTTTTTAAAAAATAATAATAAAGTGTTTATTTGATCGGTATATATTTTGGTACTCGAGTGTTGAATGTTATTAATAGTTCACTATTGATAATAGTTGACACTTTGCCTGAAAACCAACCATTTCTGTAAGGGAAATTTAGGAGGACAAAATATCATAAAATATTAGTTAATATTTTATTTGTCGATGCTTAGTGTTTGTTGTTTCCCGTAGTTTAAAAGCTTAAATTATAAGTAGTAGTTTTCTAGTTTATTGTTGTTCGGAGGAGGTTGGTTTAATATATATATATATATATTACTCTTAATTCAGCTTAAGAATAAATTCACTCAAACATAAGTGTCTGTTTATTTTATTATTAATATCATGTTATAACAGCTGGGAAGAGACCCCTTGAGAATATAGAAATAGCAATCATTAACTCCAAGCAAATAAAATGATTTTATATCTGAATTTGTTAAAATTCTTTAATAAAGTGACTAATGCCTTGCATTTGTATGAAATCATATCTTCCAGATTTGCAACATGCATTCTCCCAAAAGTTATCTATTAAATCCTGAGCTACTGTAAAATGTCCCAGCCCAATCTCTTTTACTATACAACCTTTCATAAAATGACCTCAATTAATTAGATGCATACTAAAAATGATAGTCTGACTTACTATTTATATACTTTGATTAAAATATGTTTAATGTGGGTGCTAGAATGGTTTAGTTATCAGTCATTTATATACTTATTAAAGCGGTCAATCTGAGAGTCAGATTGCATTTCACAGCCCATTCCAATTTCCCAACACCAAACAAAATTTAAACTCCATCCCTTATGCTAATATACATACTTATTTAACATACTTTTTTTTTGCTTTAGTCTTAAAACTAATCGATGTGTAGATATTTATTAATATCTTATAAATAAATAAATAAATAATAATATATAATTTCAAGTCGTGTATGTGTGTAAAGAATATGTATATGTAAAAGGTGATGGGAGATGATTTATAAAATAATAATTATGTTTAAATTCTGTATAATAGATTGTATATTTAAAATTTTGTAAAATATTATTTATTTTTAGTAATGGCAGTTAGAAAATCTGATGCAATCCTGCCGAATATTCTAGAACGCAATTAATTAAATAACAGGAAATCCATTAAAAAATTTAGAAGGTTTATAAATTTACAAAATTAATGTAATATCAATTAACGGAAATTTTATCCATTTGTGATTCAGTTTTAAAATCTAAAATTAGATCATCTGAGAAATGTTTGACACGGTTGCATTGTTTGATTACTTATTATAACAAAAGTGTGCATTTGGTCTGCAAATTTCAGATCGACAAGGTATGTAAAATTGCCTAAGGTGGGTAACTAAAAGCATTCCTGAGAAAATGTAAAACCAGTATAAAAAGGCCATTTTGAATTCACAAAAGAGGAGATCCATTTTAAAAAGAGTAATGGCAAGCCAGATCTAAGATCATGATAAACCTAAATCAATGAGTCTTGAGTAGAGAAGGAAGAACCACTTTCCCTAGCCATTTGATTCATTTTCCTGAGAAGTATTACCCTGGACCTTTCCACCATGAACTATGATGTACTTAAACATTAAATGACAGAAATACCACCTGCCTGACTAATATAAATCCAAGAACTATATCTAGTTTCAACTATATGCTGCAATGAACCGAGGACCACCATTAATGGATGACTGAGGAAATAATCCTTGTTGCTGCCTTAAAGCACTATCTAAATGTTTTTCCTAATTATTTCTACCATATAAAATAACTGTAATTCCTTTTGCTGATTTTGAGATCAAAATTTAAATAACATCTAACAATCTGTAATGTTCTCACCTGATTTTGCTTTGTAAATAATTCTCTATAAACTCTAGTAATATCTCTTGTCATTAAGCTTTGATAATAAAATTTCTCTTACTCAATTTTAGTGTGGCAACAATAGTTTATAACTTTATTATCATGTTTTATATTTTAAATCATTACATGCCAATAATTTCTCAAGCTCGCAAGAAAATTTGTTATTTCTAAACCGCTTTTTTCTTTTTTTTTCTCGCAGGAAGGTTAAGTAATTCTTTAGTTAAAAACATTTTATTATTTTCGTTTCTTTGCAAATGCTTGCCAGCTTGAAAAAAAGAAAAAGACCAATCAATTATATTTTAAATGTCACAAAAATGTAACAGAATAGAAATCTATTTATCCCATTACACAATTCTTAGAAATGCTTTACTTGAGTTAAAATAATAGCGCCAGTTCTGAAATTATAAAATGGTAATTAAAAGTAAATGTAGTCTATAAAAGAAATTTGATAACCACCACCTACTATTATATCTATATTATTATTTAATGTATTATGAAAGCACTTATGACCGAATATTTCCTTATTCATCTAATTTTTGTGGGAATTTATTTCATATAAATTACTGTAATAAGAAGGGGTTCTCCATTCAAAATAAATTACATTTCTATCAAAAATTAGGTTATCCATTAGTTTATTAACTCAATCATACTATTATGCCAAATATTTTTACTTATGTGGGTCTTAAGTCAATAATCATGATTTTCAAAGTCATATATATATAATTACAAGTATTGCATGCATACAGACTTCTCCATTCACGATAATGTAACTTTTGTGCTTCATCCAGGCATATTTGGGAAAGCTAAACCCTGTTTCGTATATTGGCTCTTAAAGCCCTTGGGACTTTTCCTTGTTGCTGAAGGTAGTTCTGCATGGGAATCACTCCAGGACATCCAGCCCCTAGCAACTCTCAGTTGACTGTTTTACATTCAATGAGTCAATTCTAACAATGAGTCAATTCTGCCAAAGATGCAAACATAAAATCGACCTTGATCTCTTCAATGAAAATTTGGAAGCACCTTTCAGATCCAAGTATGGATCATATTAATATACCATCATGCACATACCACCCTCTTAATCTTCTTCTCAAATAAAACCTATGAATATCTTTCAGCTATAATACTTTGATTTTAATAAACATATCTATTTATAATGTAATGAATATTTACATGTGTCCGTCATGATGCGACACCATTAGTAACCATAATAAATTCTCCTACATATGTTTTCTTGCTTATCATAAGCTGAGATTAATCACACTTCTTAATGTTTAATCATTCTGTAAGTATATAATAAGGCTTGAATAATATGTGTTTAGTAATCTCGGTCAAGTACTTCTTTTCTGTCTATGAGGTAGATTATCGATTCGCAAATGTAATGTTTTCAGAGTGCTAACTAAAACTGTATCTCCACATTGTATGTAGCCTTATTGGTATATAATTTAGCCTGCACTAAAATAATAACTAATGAATTTATTTCTCATCTTTCAAACTGTAAATGATAAATCTCATGTTGCAAATGATTATAAAAAGGCTAATGATGAGCAACAGATATAATTATTATCACCAAATTAATCATATTTATTTAATTATGCTAATATATATATATATATATATATATATATATATAATATACTATAAATGCAGAATCATTGTTTCATTAAATTAATTAATATTATATTTTGATTAAACGTACTCGGCTTAATAAGACTAGATGATTAGATCCTGCTTAATATATATATGAATAATGTGAGAAACCACGATCTTTTAACATGCTTGAATTTGTAATTATTAATAAATAAAAATGCATGATTATTGTCCTTCCCAAACAGAATCTCTTTGTGTCTCCGCTTTGCGAGGCTGGCTGAGAAAGATAAAATTAAATCAGGTATCATCAGGATTGTTGCTCATAAGTTTCTAGATCTGGAAAATAGGCAAATAGGGCAGAGTTCATGAGTGTTGCTGACTTATGTGCCTTCCACATGATTGGACTTGAGGTACTTTTGCCTAGATGCTAACTCGTGTTATATAAACAGACAAAACCAACCGGTACAATATATACCATCATATATTTGTTCCATTGAGTATTTTAATGTAATTCCCATTCATTATCAGATGTGAATACCAAGACATTATATACATGCTTGCCTGAGTGCTAAAACATTCAAGATCCTAAGTTAAACAGATAATAATTAAGACATATAAATAGAAAGATAATGCCTAATTCACTCGTGAATGTTGCTTTGTAAAGTGCATCTGTAGTGAAAGCAACTAGTCCAGGAAACTTTACATTGAATGAAAACACAATTCAATAACTAGTTTTGGAGGAGTATGATACAAATCTGGAAGATTTGATGGTTCAAAATTATGTTTCTTTGCATAAATTCCATAAAATAAATTGCCACATAGTCAGTTGATTGAGAGATCATGTGATGTTTTCGCAACAAAGTGACAGGACTGAGCATGAAAGATGTATGGTAATGATCAAACTATTTTTTATTTACTTTCCTCAGTGTATGGTCAATTCAAGAATTGTCAGCTTTTAATTCTGCTACTCTTAACATTAAGTTAAATTCTCCTAAACAATAAAAAATTTACAACTACCACAGATATGTGAATCTGTTGTATAGAAGATCAAATCCTTCTTCTTATATTAATGTATTGTATTAGTAGAATATGTAAATAGAAGAATCTTTTCAAATTAGCCACCATTTTCATAAAAAGATTTTAAAAGACAGTGGCAATCAGAAAAGTGTGATAACATTTTTCAAAATTATTGTTATTGACAATTTTATTATGTTTCATTTATTTTAAAAGAGTTACATTTAAAATTACAAAAAATTAAAATCAAATGTCAACAATTTTACTATAAACATAATTTGAGATGTTGAAATTATAAAGTTCAACTTTAATATTAAGCTGCCACTCACAAACAAATATGGTTATCTAACTTTGGATTATATAAATATATTGAATAATCATGGGACCATAATCAAATCTACTTAATTAATAGTTGACCTACCCTCTAGCTGCCATTTTCAACAATTTTTTATAGTAGTGAAATGATTATTTCCTATTGCATTTTAGATCTTTTTATAGACTTATCCAAAACAACAACAATCAGAGAGCAATTTTAAATCAGCCTATATATTTTAATGTAAGTTGATTTTCAAATGACTTTTAAATGTGTTTTACCAGTTCTTACTTATGGATCTGAGACTTGGACACTTAATAGAAGAACAATACAGAGACTTCAGACCACTTAAAGAAGTATGGAGAGATGCATGTTGGGGGTAACAAGAAGAGATCGAATACGCAATATATGGATAAGAGAACAAACAGGTGTTACTGACCTCATTGAAAAAATTAAAAGACTGAAGTGGAGTTGGGTTGGACATATTGCTAGAAGAGATGATAATAGATGGAAAATTAAAATCTTAAAGTGGATTCCAAGAGATTGTAAAAGATCCAGAAAGAGACCACATATGAGATAGATGGATGAAATAAGAAAGTGTGCAGGGGTAATGTGGAGAAGAGATGCTAGAGATCAGAGAAGATGGATTGAACTTGAGAGACCTTCATCCTGCAGTGGACTGATAATGATTGATGATGATAAAGTTGATTTTGAAAGGACTGACATTAATTTTACAGAGTAGAGATAATTCACTCATTTTTAAAACTCTATAAAAAATAATCTCATGTTATATTATGTAATGATAAAAATATTTTTATATTTAATAAAAAGTTATTGAACATGATAACTCAACCATTAAATTAAATAGACTTGGCAATTATCACAGCTTTATATTTATTTCAATGTAAAAATGTTATTTATCATTACATATATGGTAAGTATCTATTTATTATAGTTTTAAAAATGAGTGAAATACCTCGATTCTATAAAATTAATATCAGTCATTTCAAAATTAATTTAAATTTAAATATATAGGCTGAATTCAGATTGTTTTCTGGATGTTATTATTCTCAATAAGTTTATATAAAAAGATCTAAAATACAGGAAGAAATGGTCATTTTCCTATAGTAAAGAGTTATTGAATATGGCAATTAGAGGGCAGTTCAACTATTAATTAAATAGACTTGGTGATTATCAAGATATTATGTTTATTCAGTATAAAAATATTAAATATTACATATATATTATAGCATATGTTATATTTGACATCAAATGATAATATACATATATGTGCATGTAAAAAAAAAATATAGATATGTATGTATAAAAAGAAAATGAAAAAAAAAAATTGTACAAAATCAATTTCTTCTTATATTAGTGGAATAAATTTATTTTGAGAAAACTAATAGTATTTTTTTTAAAACTAAATAATAATTTTTTTAAAGATAAAATAAAAAGTGGACAGGAAACCATTGATTTAATTAATTAAATAGATAAATTATATAAATGAAAAAGAAAAAAAGGATTTAATTATTTCTGAATATTTAGTATTTTGATAAGATTTGATTATGTAAAAATTTAGGTAAAGGATTAATACCTACCACAGTAATTAATAATATAATTAAAACAGTAAACTAATTGTCAAAAGAAGGTTGCCTTGACAACAGTTTGAAATTATTGAATGTTATTGATATTGGAATTATCTAAGTGTTGATTGGTTTTTAATAATATATATGCAGATAAGTCAAGAATTCATATGTCAGATTTTAAAAAAAGTCCCTTTTAAAATTCAGTGATGAAAAAGGGTATCAAAAGAGGTTATAATATTTTGTCTCTTTTATTTTAATTTGTCTTTTCTGATATTGCCTTGTTATTGACCTCTTCTCTTAAGCCAGAATCAAGCCAGCATATTGCCAAGTGTAAGAAGCTGAGACACAGATGAAGTATTAATATATTACCTGAAAATAATAGTATATTCCACAAGATAAAAAAAATAAAATGTCTTGTATAGATATTTGTTTTATAGCAGGTTAACTTCCTAATGTATGTCATATTCTGCTTATGCTACAATGTAGCTAAAAATCATAAAGAGAATGTCATAAGCCAGAGTTAAAGGTAGGCCAGCCACTTTTTTTGAAAAATATTTGCTGTTTTTGAGATATCTAGCTATCAAAGACTTATTTGCTAAAACCAGATAATAATAAAAATGTGTGTAGACAAGAAACTAGATCCATCCCACAAGGATTCCTCCTAAGTGTGTTACTCTTTACATAATATATCAATCCATTACTAATAGAGATACAAAAATAAAATAAAAAGAATTCAAATCCCAAACACTGGTTTTTATATATCAAGCATAGCCTATATGGATGATATAATGATTTTCCTCCCCTCAAAAAAGAATCTCCCATATTACAAGAGATGATCAAGGATTTCATTAACACATATAAAACCACTGCATGGTTCATATACATAGTTAAGCACTGTATGGATATGTTTAATGGCAAATCCTACTGCTTTCCTTGGTTTTCCATTTCACTTTGACTCCAATGGAATGAGGCAAAAAATTCAAAATAAATTAAAGAAAGATGCTGAAAAAAATCACAACCTCATTTGAAAAATCATACCTATCAATTTATGCAAAGGTTGCACTATATAATCAACTTAAATTATAAGAATTTGCTGCTTACTACATATCTATAATCAAATTTGAAAACATTTACATCTGCAATCTCATCACTCTGTAACAAATTAATATGGAAGAGAAAGATAGTGCCTATTTCTTTAAGAAACCTTGGACTTCAAACAATCAATGTCTTTCACATAGAGAAATCAAATCTATTAGCAGCCACCATAAAAATGTTTTTAGACCTAAGTGTGTGATTAATATAGCCCCGACAGACTGACTACCTCCATCATATGGGCACCTGTCCACAGTGATTGAAGAACTCAAGCCAATATGTAAACAAATATCACTCAATATACTGGGATATTTATAATATCCTAAACCCAAACCAAAATACCTAATTCATATCCATCAACTCTTGGGATAGACAACAGGCAACTGCTGCAACAATTCAGAAAGTAATCACTAGAACAAAAATTATTTGATTTTCTGATTAAGTTTAATCTAAATACTCTATCAATAACACATGTCCTTAGATTTTGTAGATTCTATACTAATATAGATCCCCTTTGTGGACTCTGTCATAGAGAAAAAGAGACACAGGATCATTTCCTTCATTCCTGTACTGCACTGGAAACAATACATCACACAATGTTTATCATATATAGACAGGCTAATGTTTCAATCGATGAAATAATAAATACATTTAAAAAAGGCAACATCTCTGCAATTCATACTGCAATATAGTCTATATGCCTCTGGTGCACCTGTTCTTGCTAGTAACCCTCACCACCATCCAGCAACATATTCAATAAAGCTAAAATTGTTCTGAAAACGAGACAGCACCCTAGCTCAGCCAGATGTGTTTGCAGCCATGTGGTCACACTTAAAACCAAGATCCAGTCTATGAAATAAATCCAAAATGATATATTTAATACTTTCAATACCATCAATTTCAACATTAAAACCAAACAGTGAAATGCAAGGACAAACTGAACTAAAATCAGATATTAGAAAACCAGGCTTTAAAACAAAAAAAAAAAAAAAAGAATTCTGTAGAATAGATAAAGGGCTGGGAAAGTAGTGAAACATCCCTTCTGGTACCTCAATGGCAACGTTTTATGTAATGATATTTTGTCATATTTGACCTCTTTGTGTAGTTTAAATTTGTTTTGCTATTAGTAATGTTGGCAATGTAACATAAATCAAAAAGAAGAAGGAGGAGAAGAGGAAGGAGGATGAGAAGAAGAAAAGAACAAAAGTTCACTTATAATGATGTGTTCATAGTATGCAGATATGTTGTATTTCATACATATTAAACTGACAGTTTTCTCATTCTCTCTTTTACATAAATAAACATACTTTTATTTCTTTTTAATTTGTTACAATTCCTCAACCCTTTACATATGACTTCATATATTCTAGAAATTAAGTACAAAAAGATTAATGAAATAATAATCAAAAATAATAAATTTTCTTAATCATTTAATTGCTATTCAAAAAAAGAATAAATCAGATTGCCAAAACACTACCCTCAAAAATCATGAATTCAGTGACTCACATAGGAAAAGTAAAAGAATATTAGAAATTTACAAATTTCACATGTACTTGTCTGTAGTAACCATCTGAACCCATTTCAGTCAGCAAACATATTATTTAATTAATGGTTACTTTTATTTCCCTTATTTTTTATTTGCTGTATATTTTTTTGATTCCAGTGCTACTAATATTACTGCTGTTTTGTAAATCCATTATATGCATTTCTTGTTTCATTTTATTCTCATTTTTATTCCACAAGTATTACTTAGCGTCGACACTGTTTTTATCAGCATATCCTTTATCCCAGTTACACTAAACATTCACTAATGCAGAACCTTAGACCACCCTCTCTCACTATGCATGCATTTTGCAAATAACTTTATTAATCAAGTGAGCCAGAAATATATAACATCTGAATTTTCATGTCAAATTTGTTCTTATAAATGATTTTAATAAATACTCAAAGAGAACTTAAGGAAATGGAAATGTCAAAATTCTAGTCTTTTATATACATATAAAATTTTAGTGAAAATAAAAATTTCATAGGAAAAAAATGTTATAAACATATATTATACAAAGAGCATACAACCTTATATATATATATTTGAACAGCCCACTCATAATCAATCCAACTTAACTATCCAATTATTGATCAGTAAGGGGATATCTAGCTATTCTTAAATAAAGGGTTAAACAATGATGTAAAAGCACCAAAAGATTTACTATTTGGCACATCTTAAGAAATGATTCTCATTAAATGTTTCACTTTTGGGATGAAACTGCTGCTGGAGACATCTTTGTCCTATACTGGAAGTTAAAGACAGTTTTAATCTTTATATAAATATATTACGTTATTATTAATATTATTCAAAATTGTTTTAATATTTAAATAATTCATTTCATATAATATTATTAAATTCTTGCGGTTATGCTTTGAAACAGATTACTATTTTAATGCTCAGAAATGTATTTAATTACTTTATGCCTTAATTAAAAAGAAAAACACTCTAAAAAAGCAATAAATGTTTTAAGAGTTAGATAATAATTATTCTAAATGTGTTACAGCTTTGAAAGTATCATTAAGTCCGGCATATGGACTCTCTCCTGATTATAATTAATTAAAATTTTAACTTCTTATGCTAATTATCAGCAAGTATTTCTTAAACATTGCTTGTGTATTTACTGTAATTAAAAGTTGCTCAGCGTTGAAATGCTTTCAGACATGATTGCTATTAATTACTCTATAATTTTCTTAATCTTCAGACTTTTTATTTAGTAGTATTAACTCTGATGAGTCATTTTAAGCTACTGCCTCATCAGTCTTGTGATAATTATGCGAACACTTTCTACAACAATCGAGTGAAAAGATAAAAAAATGTTTTATATATATAAATTTAAAATCAAATAAGAACAAAAATCACGACTTTATATCATATATATATACATTCATCAACACTTGCCAAAGAAAAGTTCTATTTTAGATTTTGTTTTTTTTCCATGCTTTTTTCTTATTCTTAAAAACCGTATAGCTGGTTCCTTTTTTAAAGCCAACTATTTTTTTTTCTACCTCTCTTCAATTTGTTTTAAGAATTTTTTCATAATTTCTTTATAAGCAACATTTCTCGAACTTTTTTTTTACTATAGAACACTCAAATTTGCAATGTATTTATTTTACAGATGACTGCATTAAAAAAAGTAAAGAGATTACTTGCTTGGGAAATCATGTGATCTTTGCACAGTAGAAATGACAGATTGAGTTTCAATTCAGGAATCTTTAGATTCAAATTCGTCACTTTACCACTGCATTAAATCACACACATATAAATGTACCAAAACAATTATTTATATTTTTAAAAAATCAATTTGTGATGTGGTTCAGTGCTTCTAGGCCTTTGATCACAATATTTCAAACTTACTATAGCATTTTCCTTCATCACTACACGTTATCTTAGTAATTATGAAGCCCGTTCACATTATACAACTAATGTTTCAAAAAATGGTATTTTAACTATATTAATCATGCATTTAGATAACTTGTTTTATGCACATTTTAACAAGGCCTGCACTGATTAATGGTGAACTAATACTGAAACTGAATCCCTTTCCATGCTACTGCATACAAATAAAGAATATATTCAGCTGAATAAAGAAGACTGATTAGATGGAATACACTTGGTGGGAAAAACTTTCTTGTAGACAAGCATGTAAAAACATAAATTACATTAATTTTTCATGAAACCTTTTGTCCACATCCACAGAATACAGTTTGGACAATATTGCTCTAGAGCTTCACATGTTTTCTTTTTCTGCTTATCAAGTTTCTGCTCCAAACATTTCAAACAAAGCACTAAACAAGACTCCACCCACCCACCCCATCATTTAAATTCTAGTCTCAAAAGAATTATAGAATAACCTACTAATCTCATTAAAAGCCTTATTTAATCATTGCGAGTCTCATTCTAATCCCAACAACATTTAAGCAATGTAGCAGTAATTTGTTTTATAATTATATTTCCTTCATCAATCTCAAATTTTTACTTTACCTATCTATTTTCATAATTTCAGTGTTAATAGTTTTATTATTATCATAAATAACATTATTCTTTCTTAGCATTCTGCTGATTTTATCTCCACTTTCTCTAAGTAGTGTTAAGATTTGAACCCAGACTTTCAAGATCCCTTCAGTCATAAAATTTTATCCTATACAACTGATAGATATGATTACATAATGTGAAAAAGATAAATGATCTCCAATATAAATATTTCATGCTGAACCAGCACTCTATCAGGTAATCCGGATCATCATCTCCCACACATAAATAATCAGTGCTCAGTTTATATTAAGATAGCAAATCTTCAAACCTTAATGGAAAGGCTTCAATCTTCTCTACTGTCCAACTCTTCAGTCATTCATATCATGTGGTCATGTGTAACGATTGTATAACATAAAGTGAATGATATGAATTTGAAAGTCTGACTTCAAATTCCCTCTAAGTACATCTAGTTTAAGTATATATACTATATTTGTATTTAAATATTACAAATACTATAATAATTCTGAGAAATCTTAAATAATCAAGCTTCCTTCCCTTAATAGTAATTCCATTCTTATCAAGGCAATACACATTTAGCAACAAATAAGAGAGAGCAGTATTTTAACTTTACATCTCTTCTAATATGTATTTCTTCTGAAAATCAATTTATTTTACAAATCTCTTTTGATTCATACATAAATATACTAGTAATCATGTTTTCTCCCAATATATTTCTTTCTTCTTTTGAATATCAAATAGAAAAAGTCCCAATATTTTTAAAACTCCTTATTTCAAACATTCCAGAATTTCTGGTTTTAAGATTATAGATAAACGTTTCAGCCTCATTAAGCTGAATATCTCTGGGAAAATATAAAGGACTGAATTAAAAATGGTCAGGTAAATTCTTCTATCATTATTCAAAAGAAGAACTAAATAGTTAGTATTAGATAAAAGAATCCTCATATATTGAATTAATAGAATCAGGTTTTCATTTTTAAGCTCTATGTTATAACATGTCAAAAAAAGATGTAAAATTATCATCATCAGCAAATGTCTATATGTTTTTTTAAGTATTCTTGTTAGTCAACAAAATTCAGTCTTTAAATTCCTACTATGTTTAAGAAGTTCCACATTCAACGTATTATTTTCCCAAACAGTTAGTATTACTTTTTTATTTTATTTATTTAATAATACAATCATTGACAGAGAACCAGCCAGGCACTTTTTCTTTTAGAGATCCTAGAATAGATTTACTCAAAATCATAAAATATTTTAAAACCAATATAACTGACATACTACATTTCATTCTCTGTTTTTATCCATTGCATGGAACCCTTGAAATCATATTGGGTAAATTAATCAATAAATTGAAATCTTTTTTTAAAAAAAAAAATATTTTTTTCAATAAGACATAATATTAAGATAAAAATTAATTGTAAATTAAATGTCTAATTTTAAACCTCTTATATTTGTAATTAACATATTTGTTTCAAACTTTTATTATTCATCTTTCAAATTTTTAATTACCTTATTTGTCTTTGAAAAATGAAAAAAAAAAAAAAGGTTAGTTGTATAGAGTTTTATAAAACAATACTAAAGGTCAAAATAATTGTAAACTACAATTTTTTTAATTTTTCATAAAAGAAATTGGGTTTGTTATTGAACAAAATATTACAATCAAATAAAATAATAAAAATAAAAATGAACTGGCTTTGTAACAATTAAAAAGAAGATAAAATGAAATTTTCTTGTTTCGATTACTGATGATAACCTGAGTGAATGTCCTGAAGAAATGTTAGAAAGACAACTGGTTTACCACTGTTTGGCAGAGACATTACCCAGTAATATTTTTATATTAATTTGTAAAAAAAAAAAAAAATTATTTAAACTGACATGGGAAAATGTTTCACTTTTACTTTTTTTTTTTTCAAATTTTTATTTTCTGTTCATTTTCTTCAACTATTAATATTTTTTTACAATTTATATTTATATGTGTAAAGTACAAATCGAAAATTTATCGACTAATCATTTTAATCGCAAGTAAATGATTGTTATTGCTGATCAAATATGAAACATTTATAAATATAAATACTTCATGGAACAATCATGTCCGATTACATTACTAGGACAAATTGCAAACAGATTCTAAAGAACCATTTTTAAAAAACTTGCAAATATAAGCCATTTTACATATCAATGCCAATTCGTTCTGTCTGATAAAAGGAGATATCCACTTTCATCTGACCTTTGAATATATATATATTGTAAATAAATCAAGCATTGATAGCCGAAAAGCTAAAACTTTATA
Organism: Epiperipatus broadwayi; assembly: GCA_028023455.1. Classification (NCBI taxonomy): domain Eukaryota; kingdom Metazoa; phylum Onychophora; class Udeonychophora; order Euonychophora; family Peripatidae; genus Epiperipatus; species Epiperipatus broadwayi. The sequence goes on along the minus strand of JAQFVV010000001.1, from coordinate 2,178,136 downwards.
TTAGCAGTGATCTTAGTTTACAAGTCAATCAAGTTACCATACCATTTCATAAATTGATTTTAATTAAATAATATTTTTATTGCACATAAATGACTACTGCTGCTGATCAAATATGTAACATTTATGAATATAAATACTACACGGAAATGGATCTTTAGAATCTGCTTGCAATTTGCCGTGTAACATTTTTGACATGATTGTTCTGTGAAGTATTTATATTCATAAATGCTACATATTTATCCAGCAGTAATACTCATTTATATATGATTAAAATTATTAATATTTAAATTAATATTTGAAATGGTAAGTTGGCTTGATTGATTTCTAAACTATTAAAGTTTAAACCCTTTCCGGCTATCAATGCTTGATTTATTTACAATATATATATGGTTGAAGATCAGATGAAAAAGGATATATCTTTTTATCAAACAGAATGATTTGGCATTGATGTATGAAAGTGTTTTTATTTCAAAAGTTTTTTAGAATCTGCTTGCAATTTGTCTTAGTAACATATTTGACATGATTATTCTGTGAATTATTTAAAATTTATCAATTATTTATCCCAGTATGGTTTCAATGCTCCCATGCAGACAATAAAACATAAACTGAAATACAGTATTCTAACTATATCAGTACCAAATATTCATTAAAAATTTTTATGCATCAATACTATTGTCAATTTTTAGTTTTAGTGATTACCAACTATAAAATTTTGCACAAGAAGTAATTGTTCCTAAAGAATGAATATCTGTTTTCTTATCAATATGTATAAAATAGGATCTATTTTTTTAATACTACTATCACATTAACCTTTGACTTGGCTAATCTATTATCTACCCATCAATCTGCATTCTATAAACTCTTGTATTTATTAATTTACTGTTAACTGTAAGGCAATCAACAAGGTGCCTTGTTTTTGCATTTAGATACAATCAAGATTTCCATCTAAGTGTTGTGCAAACATTCTTTAATAATCTCAAATAAGATGCTATTAAAAAGCAATAAAAAGTTTGATCTGTTTCTAAACACTAATATGCTTGAATAAATTTGTGCCAAGAGAGCTGCAAGTGGTGGCAAACTGTTACAAATGATAAATAAGTATTTTGTTTAGGTAATCAATCTGCTTTTGTAAAGTGAAACTTAATAGAAACACAAAAACATTTAATATTGAACGTATTATGGATTGATATAGATCATGAAGACTTTCAATAAATCCAAATGTTTACCCATTGCTAATTTAAGGTATTTAAATTTCAAATGTTCTTTCTTAACACCATTTACTTTGCTATTTTATAAACCAGGTATTATTTAAAGAATAAATATTTAAAAATCTTATTACTTTTTATATACTTTTACATGACATAATATAATAACAATTACTAAAAAATTTTAAATGTGTAGAATATTTATAAGATATTAACATCTTAGTTTTGCTCTCAGAAGAAGTGGAAATTGAATGTAGCTAGAAGAAATTTTTTTCTATCTTATATATATATTGTAATGGTCCAGGTTTGCCACCAGAAGAGGGGGAACACATCTAACTATGGTCAGTCCTAGGGTATTTGGATAGGATGCTGTGGATGACACGATGAAGTAACTAACCAATGATCTTATCCACCTCCAATGGGCTAGCTCTTGGCTTACTCATTAAATCTAGATACAATTTAGGCTAGTTCATCTATATCTCATTCCTCTTTCAGATTCCATTATACCTCAGTATTCAAACCAAGGGAGAATGTTGCCTTTGGCTCTCTTCAGGAGTGAATTTACTTTATGTAGCAATTAAGTTTTCATTGACCTAAAATACAACCAACCCTATTGCAGTGTTATGTTATAATAATCTATATGTGTGTGCATATATATATATATACATATAGATGAAATACACAGGCTTATATATACCTGTGTATATATGTAATAGACAGGGTATTAGCACAGACTTATATGTGTTCAGGTGTATCAGTATTATGAGATAGTGTGGAGAGTGGTGGGTCATGTGAAAGTCTGTGCTAATACCCTGTCTATTACATATATATATAGACACAGGTATATATAAGCCTGTGTATTTCATCTATTCCATATTAGAGATGTCTGCCTATCCCTTGTTTATGTATTTAATGGATTATGTCCTATACATGAGGAGTCAGATTGACCTTTAGGTCAACATGGGTGTGACAACAATCTTGGCCTAAGGGTGGCCTTTGAGCGTTCCATCATCAGATTTTCAATTGGATGGACAGCTGAAGAGTTGAAGTGTGGAGTACATTGAAGCCTGTCCATTAAAGTAGGAGGATTTGCTATCTTAATATATATCTGAGCACTTGTAGCATATGTGTGTAAAGATGGTAATCTGGACCAACTGTGCTATCTTAATATATATCTGAGCACTTGTAGCATATGTGTGTAAAGATGGTAATCTGGACCAACTGATGATTGCTGGTTTAGCATGAAATATGTATATTGGTAATTATTTATCTTTTCGACATATGTGTGTTCAGTGTATCAGTATTATGAGATGGTGGGTCATGTGAAAGTCTGTGCTAATACCCTGTCTATTATATATATAATCAATTAAATTAATGAGTGGGTGTATGTACAAGTCTGATAAACTAGAGACCAATTTGATTTAAAACACATTAACAAATTTTATTAAAAACAGATAACAATTAAAATTTCTATTCACATAGCAAAAGATATGCTTATATGTGTCCCATATGCATCTCTACCATTTCAATAACTAAATTATTCATTATACCAACCCATGTCCCTGTTAGATATGCATTAATAGGCACTCTTTATATACAAAGTTAATGATTAACTAAATGCAAAAAAAAAAGAATAAAAAAAAATTATTATTTCATTATCATGATAATGATCGTGAAGCTAAATAACTATTTACAAAATTATATCGCAATATGTTCAATAGTGCTATGATCCAATTTCTGCTGGAATGATCTTCTTTGGGATCCCCCTTCTATGTACAAGTTCCAGAATGTTAATCATACACATCAAATAACTAAATGTAAACATCACACAAACACCATCTCTTATGCTTGTGTAGATCCAAAGCTCCTCACTGACAAAGGCCACAAGCCAGAAACTAGTCTGGGGATATTGGATGAGTAGGCACTAGATGGGGATTTTATGCACAAGCCTTCTGGCATCCATTGATTACTCTAGCTTGCTGTCTGTGGCATACATATAGTGAGTTTTGCCTGTTTTAACAAGTTATACACAAGCATAAGAGATGGTGGTCATGTGATGTTTATTGGTTTAAAACCAATCCTGCCTAATAGGATATTGGTGGTTATGGTTATTAAAGAACCAAAGACACCAAAATGTATGGGAACTGAACTGGGTTCAGACCCATATAACTATATAAGCTGATGGGCTTGAATTGGAAATATTAAAGTGTTTTCAGTTTAAGACGCATAGTTTTGTAGTTAAATGGAGATAAAAGGTGGTTGCTGAAGGGTTGCATTAGATCCTAAGATCTAGATGCAATGCTCTCAGATCCAAAGCTCCTCACTGACAAAGGCCACAAGCCAGAAACTAGTCTGGGGATATTGGATGAGTAGGCACTAGATGGGGATTTTATGCACAAGTCTTCTGGCATCCATTGATTACTCTAGCTTGCTGTGTGTGTGGCATATGTACAGTGAGTTTTGCCTGTTTTAATAACTAAATGTAACAATTATTAGTTAAAACACAAACAAGTAAACATATAACATGAACTCTGTCCTGTCTTAGTGAGTGCAAATTAATATGGAAGAGCATCAAAAATTCTTACCTCATTCCATATTATATGATGATGATGATGACTGAATGTCAAATCACTATGGAGGGAATCAACCTAAATTTTATTTACAAAACAAAAAAAAATTTCTAGCTTAATAAACCTTACCCCCATTCTATGTTGCTTCTTATAGAATGGACTCTCTCAATTGCAAACACACTGAAACTTTCAAGTGTGAGAATAATAAAAGTAGAATTTTACAAACATATAAAGCAAAGAAAAAAAATAAAACATGATAATTTTGATTTTGTTCCAATCTTCCTAATTGGAGTCTATAATTTAAACATTAGTGTCTTTCATGAATACAGTCCATTCTGATAACTCCTTCATTGTTCTCCAGATTCTCCGGTAATGCTTGGACAAGGTTGTTCCCATTTTGGACATCATTCTCTTTCAGGCTTCCCTTGGAAACTTCTAATTAGGCATTAGCCATTTTTCTAGGCATTATTTATACAAGTGAGTTACATCATACTTCATGGCAATTAAGACAGCCTCCCAGTTCTTGGCACATTTATCTAGCTAATATACATTGTATGGTAATTACAATAAAAAATATTTAAATTTGCTTATGATTAATATTTAGCAAATTGACATGAAGGAAAGTTTTATTTCATCATTTATTAGTATGTGTTAGCTATATATGTTTTTTTCTTGTTCGATTGCACAGTCTTCTGTCTTCGATTATCACTATAAAATTAATTTCTTTTATTAAGCTGCTAAAATTCATTGATTTTTGCCTTGTTAAATGTTGATGATTTACTTTAATTTTCAGTACTTTAAAATCTTATACTGAATAGATAATATCTTCGAATATATTGTCCATCTTTGTCTTTGTTTTAACGTTCGATATTAAGCTTTTAATGTTGAATATTAAGCTATTCACTGCTTGCAGTTATTATAACACTTGATAAAATGTGAAGGAGATCAGAAATGACTTGGGTTTGATTTTATACTGGGGCTTAACATCCATTGTCCAGCAAACTCACATTTTCACTTTCTTTTTCTATCACTATGGATACCTATTGTTATGCAAATTAATGGTTGTTGTTGATGTTATGTAATAACATTATGTAATAAAATTATGTAGTAAAATTCTATTCTCATTTTCCAACACTTGGTTGCTTAGATATTGACATGACCTCAGGTCATCACCACATCAACTAAATTACTGTCTGATATCATGACATCTACACATTAACAAAGTCACTATTGGTATATATAAATATATATGAGAGATCTAAGATTAAGCTTTTGTTTTCCATTAAAAAGGAGCATTTACTTCAAAATTATTTTGGTCTGGTACTTATTAAAACAAACTTCAAGGGTGTGTGTATTTATATATATATCTGCATATAAAAATATCATGTACCTAACCTATTATTTCAGTTTTTTATTATAGGTTTAGCCTACTACTGTGGACATATAAGGGTGGTTTGAAATGGATTATAAGCTACTCTTACAACTCCCCTATCCTTACAGGGTTAAAATTTTGTTACAAATAAAATTTTAACAATTTTAACACTAATCTGGCTTGTTTTGCATTAGATCATTCAAGTTCTTTATTTTTCCTTTCTCCTTTTAAAAGAGGACATAAAGTCTATTTACTTTTTCTCAACCATATTTCTAATTCTTTTACAATCTCTAGCTTTGTATCTAGCCTCATAGTAAAGTAAGATTTATATATGGATTTCTTAATTTTTTTTATTACTATGATAGTTACATGGTATGAGATCACCTAGTAGTGTGTCCCTATATTATAGAAAGTATAGTCAACTCGTTAATCTTAATCTTGCTCCTTTTGAGGCTTACTGGACTTTCCTAAAAACTAAACATGGAGTGTCCATCATTCTGTATCAGTTGACTCTAAAATGTCCCAGTAATTGCTTTTGCTATCATATAGACATACTCTCATCATAAATTAATGAACCCACTTTTTATGTTATCTCACCTTTCTTTCTAATTTTAACCAAAAATCATGACTTTCATTTAAATTACTTATCAATTCAGTACATCATCTCTGTGGTCACTCTAATCAACTAAGATATAGTTTTAGGATGCAGGTGTTATATGTCCCTTTAACTTCCCTCCTATCTGTATCCAAAATGCATTTGGACCTGACTGTCACACAATAGTGAATTTGGACCTGACTGTCACACAATAGTGAATGGTCCCTCATACCATTTCTCTAGTGGTTTATTTATATGGGGTGGTTCTTTGTCCCCTATCTTGAAGTTGTGACTGCTCCCTTTGTTGTTTTTGTTTCTTCTTTCTGCTATGTTTGTCAGTTGTTTATATGCTTTTAACATGTCCTTGTCTGTGTCAAAATTACTACACATAATTAGGGGCTGACATTTCTTAATAAAATGGGAGTAGGCTGATTGAAATCTAGTCTGATGGTTGTGAATCCAGTTGATTCATTCATGCACCAATTGATGTAGTTGACTACATACTGTTTGCTTTACCCACCCCTTATGCTCATCCTCCAGGTAAGTCCTGAACAAATGTCTGAGCTCCCACATTAAACATTTGCAAGGGTTCAACTAGATTCCTAATAGATGTAAGCACATGTTAGCTAAGATTACACCACCTATTTTTTCCATTTTTTGGATAGGAAAGGTGTCTTATATCTTGATCATGTGTCCATTATTACTTGGGGTATTGGGTAAGCTGAAACATATTTTGAGAAGAAATCATAGGCAATGAATAGCTATTTTTGTCTGTTAAATGGGGACAATAGCCCATAATAATCAATCACCAAGATCTCATTTGATCTTTTAGAAATAATAGATTTTAACTTGCTACTGTAATTTTGGTTTACTGACTTGTAGGCACACTAGACATAAACCACAAGCAGCTCTCTATTTATGTAAACTAAACTTATGTAAATTACAATTTATTTAGGGTATTCATATTTCCACAGAGCCTAACTGGATACACAACAAAAAAAACTTCATTGCAGATTATCAGTATGAAATAAAAGTCACAAATCATATTATCACATTTACATTACTAATAATATACTCATTTTACAATATAAACAAAAGCAAAAGACACTTATTTCTATACACCCATTATCTATCAAAATAAAGTCACAAATTGAAATCATTTATTACTAATGTGCCAAAATAATAGGGAGCCATTTTTGTTTTAGGAAAAATAATTATAAAATATTAAATGAATAAATATTAATTTAAAATAAAATCAAATAAGAAGCTAAAATTAAAAGTTAAAAATAAAATACTCATTTTACAATATAAACAAAAGCAAAAGACACTTATTTCTATATCAAAATAAAGTCACAAATTGAAATCATTTATTACTAATGTGCCAAAATAATAGGGAGCCATTTTTGTTTTAGGAAAAATAATTATAAAATATTAAATGAATAAATATTAATTTAAAATAAAATCAAATAAGAAGCTAAAATTAAAAGTTAAAAATAAAAATGGGTAGTTAAAAAAACTGGGACAATTAACTGTCCTTAAAGAATATGATGGGACACCAGGACAAGAAAAGTAAAAACTGATACAAATTCAGGAAAACACTAGATTTATTTAACAATTCCTGATATACATAAAGTGAAAACAATTGGAAAAATGTAAGTTAACAAATCACTCAATTTTTTATCTCGTGCTATGTGAACATTTCTATCACTTGCTTTAACTTGTTAGAGAAATTATTTCACACTCTGTGTCATAAATTATGATAAACATGCATTTTTCTTATATAGAATTTGATTTAAGTAAAAAGTAATACTTATATAGAAAAACCAAAAATTGTATAGTGGTGACATCTACTTTCACTAATAGCAAATAATAGTTGTTGTAAGTTATTACTTTTTAATTACAATAAAAACTAGATGAGATTATTTTCATTGTTAAAATCTCTAAAGACGTGACATATCTACTATAAAATCAGTTCATTAAGATTGGGATTAGTATTTGATCCCCCTTTGATATCAATGTAAAGTTTATAACTAAATAATATGAGCTTATATATTTCTATCCTACCTCTCAAGGAGTCATATACTTTAAAAATTTCCTTCATATGACATGCAATTCCTTCATTGTAAGATGCCATCTGTAAAACAAATGGAGCTTAAATTTCACAGGATTTAACAAATATTTGTTTTAGAAGAACATAAAAGGTATATACAAAAAAAAATTTCTAGGTTTAAAAAGAATATAAAAAACAAAATGCAATTAATAATATTTTTTTTTAATAATGATTATTTAAGAAATCAAAATACAATTTAAATGATGAAGCTATCAAATCATGGCTTAAACATTTTTGAAAATTTTTCCACCATAATATTTTATAAATTTTTATATTTAAAAAAAAAAGACAAATGTTTTACATAATATTAATTTAGACATTAGATGGTTATATCAATAATTTACTATAACTAATTAGCTCTCAGTCAGATACATTTTTATGTATTTGGTGACTACTTTAAGACCAATTAATAAGAAGCACTCATAGATTACCTCAATCTGGCATAGTAAGGCTAAATTCACTACTATCTATGGCAAGAAAATAAGTTATTAGTCATATGTTGATTTCCTATTGTAACAAGAGGATCTTGATAACATCTAGCACTTTCATATCTTACAAGCCTCCTAAGTCAATCATGCCCAAGTCAATGAATAAATTAAATATTTTAGTGTTTAAAAAAAAAAAGATTTTCTCAATTGATGCCTCAGACTTATTTGAAAATGTATATTGTCATATAATGATATATTTACTTATATCAAGATATTCATTGAATGTGTAAAGCTTTACATATATTAATATGCATGTTATTAAATGAATATTTTGTAATGCTGCTTGATAATTTTTTAAAGACTAAATTATATCAAAAACAAAAAAGTATTAAAGATAATAATACAATTTAATTAAAACTAAATTCAAATTGAACATGTAATTAAGGGTAATTATAGGATTAAATTGGAAACAAACAAAAAAAATAGATGAGTAACAAATTGTTAGAGAAAGTAAAAACAACTTAAGATAAGTCTTTTGAGAAGAATGGTCTTTGAGGACAAGGGCTAAAATGCACATCATCAGAATCACATAGCTTGAAAAGCATTTTACATCTACAAAGATCACTGGTATAGTATTTTTCAGTACTTATGCAAAAACAGCTAGAATGTGAAAATTCTGTAAAATAAAAAATAATAAATATGATTTGCTCAGCCCATTCAACATGTGCCAATCAGAGACTGAATGGTGAAACTTTACCAATCTTGAAGAAGTGCCTGTAATGAGTCTAGAATGGAGATATTAAATCTAGCTTTTGCTCACAAGAGATGTGTTTCTCATCATCTGCACGTACATAGTCCGTATATTTAAGTGACAGACTATTCAAAACCAAAATAAATCTGATCAGAATGAATTTAATATTTCACCTCAGACCCAAATTTATAGAACAGTAGTAAGCATATTAAATTATTCAGAAAAATCATACTAAAAAATTTAAATTTATATGCATATAAATAAGAGGCCTCCAAATATATATATATAAATTTAATACATATATTTTAAAACTTGTATTTTTGAATATAGACATGTTTAATTTTTTTTTTATTATTAATGAACTTTTATTAGCGTAATATAACTTGATATAAATAATATTATTTTTATAAAGTGCAGTCAATATTGAAATAAATGAGAGAGTGCAAATCTCTCAAGCACTTATGACTACAACCAGCCAATCAAATCTTAAGCACTGGGACAGAGAATTTAATAAGAAAAGAGCAGTTCCACTCTCTTCTTTACTTGTCTTAATATATATCCAAGCCAGTCCAAAGTACTTATATTTGAAAGCATGAATCTTAAATATCATCACACTTAATTCACTGAGTTCAAATTATAAACATTTGGCTGGTTGTAGTCATAAGCGCTTGAGAGATTTGCACTCTCTCATTTATTTCAATATCGACTGCGCTTTATAAAAATAATATTATTTACATATATTGCTGCAAATTTATAACATCGAAAAACTACTGCGTAGTAAATCGAAAGATTTCATGCTGTATGTTTATAATTTGAACTCAGTGAATTAAGTGTAATGATATTTAAGATTCACGCTTTCAAATATAAGTACTTTGGACTGGCTTGGATATATATTAAGACAAGCAAAGAAGAGAGTAGAACTGCTCTTTTCTTATTAAATTCTCTGTCCCAGTGCTTAAGATTTGATTGGCTGGTTGTAGTCATAAGCGCTTGAGAGATTTGCACTCTCTCATTTATTTCAATAACTTGATATAGATTTTCTTTAAATAAATATATATATATATATTTACTTTTGACATTTGTAGTTAATTTTTAATATTCTTTCTTTATTGATTTATTGTATTAGTCATAAAATAATAATGTCTATAGTAATTTCCAACATAAATTGAGTTGTCTGTATGTTCTTCTCTCAATAGTCTCATCTCCAATGCGTTCATAATAATCCTTCATTGACCCTGAGCATTCATGCTTTAAGCCAAACAGTGCCAAATGGTAATATATTTATAAGTGGTCTTTCTTAGAAGGAAGTGGTGTCTTGAATATGGATTAATGAAGTTCAAACCGTGGACATTCAAATAAACATTTATGAATGTTAAGTAAGACCTCTGACATAGGATTTGATGTATAGTGACCAATATAACCAGACTACCTTATATAAGCAGTTATATAGAGAATAGGTTTGATTATTATTATCATTAACCATTTTAATTAAATTTAATTAACTGAAATTCAAATATCAATTAATCTTTTGGTAAATTGATGAAATGCATATTATTCAAAGTAGCTTATCTGTGTGTGTGTATATATATATATATATGAGGAGATATCCAAAAAAAATCTCAGAATTTTATATTTATTTTTAGGTGTTATAAATTGAATCTCCATCAAAGTAATACCCATTTGATGCAATACTCCAGTCTAAATATGTTTTCCACCTTTCAAAGTAATCCTGAACGTCTTACATAATGATGCTTTTTAACACCTTCACTACTTCCAAGTCCACTTTTTTTTTTTTTTTAGCCATTTTTTCATTTGGTGGAATAAAAAGAAGTCACATGGAGTGAGAATCAAGTAAATGTGGCTCATGAATAAAATGTATCATCCTATTTTTAATTAATAATTGTTTCACACTCAAGGTTTTGAGCACTGGTATGTTATTGCAGTGAAACTTGGACTTCCCACTTTGCCACAAATCAGGATATTTTTGTTTTATTAAGCATATGTTTCAGAAATTATAAGGAAAATATCTGATTGTTACAAAGAATTCTGAGTGAACAAAAACATTTGCATAAAAAAAAATCAGCACCATCTTTTGGAAACATGGTCAATTTGACCCTTCCTTTAAACAACTCATAAACATGTTCTTCCCCAAAGCAGATTATTTGTAAATGGTTTCAAGCATTACAAAAATTTCCATTTCCATTTTCCTTAATAGAAAATAGAATTTCAAGTTGTTCCAACTTTGCAGCCATTATAAAAATTGACAAATAAGCAAGACATGCTTAACAGAAACATTTATTATACAATACCATGATTTTACTCAATGACAAGAGTTAGTAGACTGAAGCAAGGAAAGGGGCTTCCCACAAGATGCATCTAGAAGCAGAATATATACTAGAATGCACTTACCCTCCAGAAAATGATTTTTGGGGTTTTTTTGGGGGGTGCCCTCTCTCATATATATATGAGTCATCAGTTTATAACCATCATCAGTAAGGCAATTTCCTTTAAACTATATATCAGTGGTTATATTCTGCATTTGATATAATTACTTATTTTCAATTTAATTTTTACATAAAAGTAAACAAATCAATATTTTAGTTATCAGAATTCAAATATGTGTAATTTTCATTAGTAAAAAGTTGTATAATATTGACTAATTTAAACTGATATTTTATTATTTACACCAGCATTTCTCAACTTTTGGGTCACATTTTATAGACCATGAAATAATAAAAAAATTATATAAACAGTAGCGGTCAGTATTCATCTTTGATGGGTGAAATATTTTAAAAAAAGGCAAACATATCACTGTAAATAACCCAAATCATTGGTAAGCAGATACATACATGCTGCAAGGCTTTGAATAGTGATGCACAACATACCATGATGAACAACCATGCATGCATTATCTATTTTTCTACACTTGACTTATGATAGCAATCTTAAGTTCAGTTATATCTACTGTCAAGACTTATGTTTTGCTGTTACTGTATTTAACTTTACATTTTAATAAAAAATAACAAGTGAAATATCTCTAATAATCATTATTTCTTAAAACACTAAACATCACATGACCACTATTTTTATGCGTACACAAGCTGATTATACAGAGGCAAAACTCTCCATACAGTAGCATCACTCAGTGCAAGCCAAAGTAAGCAATGGATGCAGGAAGGTTTGTGCATAAAATCCCAACCATTGATTACTCTATCATATACTGAGGGGTGATACTGTATGGAGAGTTTTATCTCTGAATATCATTATTTCTTTATAAATAATATTTATTAATAGTAATTTATATTTAAATATATTTACTGTACCATCTTATTATGGAATAGCAAATTAATTTTCAAACCTAATCTAAATATAGAGTTGTGAACCTAGTAAAAAACTGAGAATAAGTTATAACAAAATGAAAAAAGAAATTGAAATATTATTGTACCAATTCAAATAATTAAAAAGAATTATTCCTTTTAAATATTTTATTTATTTCTCTGTTAACTAAGTATTATGTGGCAATCATTTTGCTACATTCTCAATTTTAACGTTTTGAATTTTGTTGAAATTCGATAATAAAGTTGCTACTTCACTTTTACAATTTTTTCCATTTTTTTTTTTTATGCAAAATTTTTATTTTATTTTTTAATTTTTAAAGCTTTTCTTTCTTGGAAGCTTTCTCCTTTTTTCTGCAGGCACAGACTTTGGAAAATTCCCCTTTTTGTTTTTTTAGCCTACATTTCTTGCTTAATCAAGAGTAAACAAAGCAAATTAATAATTTTTTTTGGAATAACAGAAAAAGAAAACTCTTACATACACATTCAGGTAACAAAAATGCTGAAAGTCCCAATACTTCAAACTAGAAAAAGAAAAATTATCAAGAAAAATTTACTTTTGTAAAAGAAAATGAAATAAGTAAGAGGAAAATGAGACTTTTAATTGTTTGAAGTGTTTTAATTATAGAATTATATGAAAATGTATTGGTTAACAAAGAAAAAATATAAATTAATATTTGGAAACAAATCACAACTAATATAAAGATAAACCAAGGGATTTATTTTTAAGAAAATGTAATAAATTAAAATAGATTTAACAAAATATGTATCTACTGATTAAAAAAATATTGAAATGTTCTTATTTGACAATTTTTCATATTGAAAATGCAAGAAAGCATATACCATTGGAGAAATATTTATATGAAAGATATTTGTTGGGAATTATTTGATAAAGAATTTGAAGCAAAAATTATTGCTACTCCCACATCAAACGACACTATCAGTCATGGATAATTGACTCATCCAATAACATTTAATTGCAATTCAATATTATGCTATTGAATTGGGAAAATCAAATGATGAAATATTATTTTAACGATAATTAAACCCTTATGCGTCCATGGTTACCTTCATCCGCTCTCAAAATCCCCTAAATCACACAAACTTGCAGGGCTGTCTGCCTTCTTATTTCGCAATCACCACCTGTGCAAATTAGAGTCAGATAATAAAAATAACATCACCAGCTACATCAGGGACTTAATAAGCGTGGGTTTTGATCATAAAACAATAACCAAAAGGATTGCAAGCTTTTATAAAAGACTGCAACAAAACACAAAAGATGACAGACAACATCTAACTATACCATACATACCTGCAGTAGCTAAAAATTTCAGTAAAATATTACAGAAGGAATTCAAACTCGGATTCAGAACCCTCCAAACACCAATAGGCTCATCAACAATACTAAAGACAAAAGAAATATAGAAGAAACCCCCCCCCATGTTGTTTATAAAATTGTGTGCCCGCAGACAGGTTGTGATTCGGTCTATTATGGGGAAACTCGGGCCACAGTGAGCAATAGACTGGCTCAGCATAGATATATATATATACAAAAGCTACAACTAAGGGAGAGGGCAGCTTGGTATTTGCTGACCATCAACAGGAGCACAACCACAGATTTGAGCCATCTAAAGCCGACATCGTATGCACAGAAAGAAACGATGTCAAGAGGAAGATCAAAGAGGCATGTTACATCACCAGCGATGCCAGGTCAATAAATAGAAAGAACACGTGCTTCGTAGTTTCGAAAAGGTGGATGTTATAAGTAATTTGCATGCATTTGCATAGAGTCAACAGCCTAAAAAAAGAACTATGATTATGGAGCTGCAAGGGCTCCGAAAGCGCTAAGTCCATAAAATAGAAATTTACTAATAATAAACTTAAAGTTTCACCTCAGCTATTAATTTTAGCTTATCAGCAATTTACATCAGTTATGTTGATGTTACATCTAAAAATGTAGAGGGAGAATTACAATTGTTTTAAATTGGAATCCAGAATATCAGAAGAAATTTTTTAAAATACCAACTCCTACTTTGCAACAAAAAACATTTCAAAGAATATTTATATTGAGATTTGTTTGATAGATAGTGCTGTGGAATGGCAGAAAATAATAAGGGCTTAGTAATGTGCATAAAGATAGTTGATCACTCAGATTAAAGAAAGTTGATCAACCAGATTTATTAATAACTCATTATTTTCTTTCATCAGGAAAAAAATCATTGGAACACTTAAAGAGACCAAAAACAGGAGTGAAGATTTACATTTAGTTCTTAATCACAGATAATAAACTATATTGAAGAGTGCTATAAAAATCCATGTCTTTAAAGTAATGTGTGATGAAATGTGTTCATCCCATAAAGTTGATATTATTATACTTACATATATGGATTTGACGGGAGGAAATTCTGACGTTTGTTCAAACTACTAATAGAAATTGAAATATTTTAAAGGTCCAGAAGTCAATATTAAGTGAATATTTTGGAAATCATTTATAGATTGCTAAATTTGCCTACTTAGATGACATATTTTTACTAATGAACAACTTTAATTTGTCAATGCAGGGAAATTAGTCTAATCTTTTTATTTTTAGTATTAAAATAGCTTTTATTGAAATAACTGAATTCTGTTCAAACAAGGTTAAACAGGATTATTTCAATATGTTTCCATCATTTGCACAGTTGAAGACGAAATGATAACTCAGCAGGAAAATTCCAATATGTCTCAAGTTATACCAAACCATTTATTAAAAGTAAAATAACAATTTATCCATTATTTCCCACCTAAAGATGATATTCATTTGGGTGATATGTGTCATAAATCCCTTTAAAGAATATAAATAAAATAATTTAATTAGAAGAAAAATTGATTGATTGTCAACAGACAAGAGTTAGGAAATAATTTTTAAAGATTAACAAAATAATTTCCCTAAATATTTCTTATAAATTCAAGGTAAATATCAAATTTTAAGTAAAAAAGCTATAAAATTATTAGTTCCATTTTTGATGATTTATTTAGCAGAAAGTGGATTTTCAACAATTTTTATTTAGACTTTTAACTTCTTAATAATTCCTGTTGTTATAAATAAACAGAAAAATTTTATTTTCTTGGTATGATTTAAATATTGCTTCTCCTTTGCTTATTAAACTCCATATTTTTGTTACTTTTATTTTAACTCTATTATCCCTTCATTTTCATGCATAAATTTATGCCTTCTTTTTCTACTTTTATTGTTATATATGAAATTTAATCTAGACTTGTTTTATTCTTTTCCATTAACTTGCCTTATTTAAACAAAAGCAGCTCTTTTTTTAGTAACTACAATATGAATATATATATAAAGTTATATAATGTATATATTATTTATTCAGTAAATTGTTCTTATATAGTCAATTCTTTGAAATTATATTGGATATCTATATGAAGATTTTATTTTATTTTACTGATGTTTTATTTTATTATTTTACCTCTATTATAGAACACTAGATGATGTTCTATCTGCAATAATTGGTTAACATTAAAATAGGTGATTAACATTTGAAAAAGGCATGAAACCATGTGCCAAAAAGGCTTTTTATATTTTTATAGCTGTTGTATAATTTTTATTATTTATTATAATTAATATGAACACTATATCAAGAAACTTTATATAATATATATTGAATACATTTTTTGAAATGGTCATTTCATAGTATTGATAAAAAATTCTACGGCAATATCCATTTGATTATAAGACTGAAAATTCATTATAATGAGACCAATAATTTTAGAAAGAATAAAAAACATTAATCTAATGATTTTATATTTATGTGCAATTTATATATGTGTAGAATGAATATTACACTAGGTCAAGCTGTTTGTTAATGCAATATTCATAATTTTTATCTGCTGTAACAAACTAATTTTTTCCCTACAGACAACCATTATAAACCTTTGTCTCATATATTTCAGTTTTACAATGAGTTTTTGGGCAATTGCCCTTATTAAGCAAGGTAAAGGTGTATCTTATAAAGTCAATATAATACTTTTTCATAATTTAATTCATGGATTTAAAGATGCCTTATTTATCAGAGTACTTAATTACTTAGGATGTCTTGATAAATGAGTCCTGTTATATGTTGAGCCCAATATTTTTTGTTGGCAGACAATAAGTTTTTTTTTGTACTTTCTTCAATTGAGAATCAATCCAAAAACATTTAGCTCCAACATGCTACTCTTCCCTCTAAGCTAAATTGCTCAGAATGTTTTAAAATACCCCATATCTATACAATTTATATTAATTTACAATATTTTTTTCTTAATAAAGAATTTTAAATTCTACAATTTATTAACTACTTCAAGCTTTTTAATGCGGTCTTAATTTAATTTCAAATTTCGTGCATATGGGCGATTTCAAGTATTAGATAGGTAAATAATTCTTATTCTGAAAACATAGTTAAAAATTTTGGAAGTTGGAATCTCACCTCAATTATTTAAATGTCCGTTTTTTGCTCGGAAAAAAAAAAGTTCATATACTCAATCTTTTATACGACGATAATGAGCGTGTTGGAAATGATTTCGATACGTGAAAATACAACGGTTAGAAACTAAATTTGTTAATCAAAAAGGCAAGAAATGTGATTTAATCTGATAATCACAAAAACGAAATGTAATATGAATGGATTAATAACCAAAACAAACACACACACATATAACGTAAATATAAAAAGATTCCACATGATTTTTAGACTTTTTTTTTTTGAAGATAAAACTTACTAAAATTAATTAAAATTAGGAAGCTATTATTTTTTAATAATATATCAAAGACCATAATTCGAATTCTAAATAAATAATAGTTTTATTAAGAATAAATAAATCTATGCATTAATTGTACCTAATAAATACTGATTAACAAAAATTCGGATTTAAAAAAGTTTTATCATTATTTGATAGATAGCAGCACTATCACTTAGTTGAGATTCTTGACTCTGTTTAAGGAGAAGCTACAGTACATCTGATCACTCAATCTTTTAATAGATGGACTGAAGTAGAAAAAAAAAGCTACAGTGAAAATACATTATAATGTAGAGAATACGTATATGGGCAGGGATTTTATCATTTCTTGAACAAACTATATCGAGGTAATAAAAGACCAGTGACAAAGTGTAATCGTTAATTTTGAAAAATTACGAGATAATAAGAAATTTAAGTATTGTACTCATACATTTACATGAACTTACAGATCATATAAGCTAAGTCAATAAATGTACTCATATTACACGTTAATAAATATACTTGAAAATAGTATTAGCTTCCTCTAGAAAAAAAAATAGTTATAATCAGTCCAATCAGTTTCATTTGTTGCAAAGCTCACTTAAAATATTATTACTTGAATTTTTTTTTATCTTTAAAAATAATTAATTTCTAATAAATCTTATAATTCTTTACAGAAACCGCGTCAATTTACTTATTTTGTAACTTTTAATTCAGAAATTTATTTCTTATTAAAGACAATTTTCTTATTTTATACAATTTCAAGTAGGAAATACTAAACATTAAAAGTTAATTTCTTTAATTGAGAGCTACTGACATCTAGTAAGAGATGTCAAAATTAAAAAAGAACTTTCAATCTATATTATTTGATAGTTAACTTTGCTATGCTACAATATTAGTTAATACTTTATAAAATGCTATTTAATTTTATATATATATGTACGTTTTCTAGAGAGAATATGTGTCCTGAATACTACTATTTAATCAATTGTATTAGCATTCGGAATGAAAACCTATTTTAAAGTTTCTTGCTAACAATTTATAATAAAATTAATTCCTTTTTCTGTCATGGTTACCAACATTTTAAACATCATCAATTGCTTCATATATTTTAAAATATGACACTACATTAACCAGATTTGAAATTTTTTGAATCTACATGAGCTCATTAAGTTTAGTTATTAAAAAAGATAATTCTAATTAATAAACATTCACCATGATCAGATCTTATAGCACGAGCAGATTATATGGTGGATGATCAATTCTACATCAGAATTCATGTAATTATTTTCAGAATAGTAATATAAACAATCACATAGTAGAATTAAATTTTGTGGTGGTTATAAGTAATGGAAAAAAAAAAGAATTTTTTTAAGAATTTGAGCAAAATGTTATTTGCATCACTAACTGCCAAACATTATTCTGAAATGTCTCACGAATGTTAACATCAAACAAACAAACTGAAAACATGATCAAACACAGATAAATTTTACTACAAAATAATTTAATAATAAACGGATCTCATCATATACTGTATAATAAGTTTTAAAATTAGAGTATTTACATCATATAAGTAAGCTTGTTTAAGATATGAATTTATACACCATAGAATGAACTACGCTATAATATATGGAATTATGAAGATATCAGGGGATATCTACTTGTCATGTCTATGATTTGAATTTCCAGTCTCATATTTATATGTTTATCAATATGTAGATATCAGGTCATTGTTAGCTAAAAGATAAATCAAAGAATAAAAATTAAGAAACATCCAGATGATTAACTTAATGACAAATATTTTCTATACTGTTCTTCTGTGAGAGAATGCTGATGACTTTCTCCTGCAGAAGACTCTAAACTATTCTTGGATTTTAAATGAATATAATAACACACTTCATTCTTAAGAATCACTTACATGAACATGATTAATTAATATCACCATTTTAAACATCATTTCACATACTTCAAAAGATATAGACCTAAGACATTGTCATAGTCTGAAGAATATCAAAATGCAATAATTAGATTATATGGTGATTTTAAGATTAATATTTAAATTAATGTATGACAAAGTCAATCCATATCTCCAAAAGTGATTCAGTAATTTTGCCAAAAATATTTTGTGGATATAAATGGAAATCTAAGGGAATAAGAACACATAGAAAATATTTAAATCATCTATATTTTTGCAGATAATGATATTATTTTTGCAAATAATGCTTCAGAGCTTTAGGAAATGTTGGGAGGTAGATCAGAAGAATGTAAAATAGTATAAGACTAAAGGTAAATGCTAAAAAGACTAATATTCAATGACATCTCTCAAAAAAAACTGAACATTAATAGTAATGAATAAGAAACTACCAACTACAAATACCTTAGTCAGATTATTAATACAGATGGAGTGCTTTTGGTAAAAATAATTTTAAAAGAAAAAATGTCAATGTATTTGAAAATGAAGATTTTTGTTATATTTTACAAATTCTTATATGGATCCAAATCTTGAGTACTCAACAGAAGATCAATACAGATTTCAGACCAAACAAAGAAGTTTGGATATCTATATTAGGAATAATAATAAGAGATGTAAAATGAAATATGTGTATGAGTAAACAAACAACTAACATCAAAAGAATTAAGAGAATGAAATGGAATTAGGCTGGACATATTATTAGAAGAATAACAACAAATGGACAGTTGAAATATTAAACTAAAAAAAAGATCACAGTAGCTGGAAAAAAATAAAAAATTTTCTGGAATGATGTGGACAGCGTGTGGATTAAAAAACTAAATTAAATTTTTGTGAAATCTTCATCTTGAAGTGGAATAATAATGGTTGAAAATGATTACTAAAAGTACTGTAGATAATAATTCAAATTAAATCCTGAACTAATTTCTGCCTTCAGAGAGGATTTATTGAATTTCTCAGATCCATTAAGCAGCCATTTTCATTTCTGTTTTGTTATTCAAGTTACTTTAAAGATCAAAACAAGTTAACTTAATTATGGCCTGATACTATATCAACACAGTTATATATCAATGATTAGATATTCTCGAATTTTTGGCATAAAAATAGTAAATATTAAAACAAAAAAAATTAGACAACTTTCATAGCTTAGATTTAATATTTGTGTTAAAAGCAATCTATTCTACATTTCTCTGCCCCAGTCATCCGTAGTTAGCGTGCATTAGTGAAAAGCACTGTGATAGCGCTTGAATAGTACAACAGGAACAATGATAATTAATAGATGGATGGATACAATCCAGTGCTTCTCACTATTGAAGATCAATAGTCAAAAAATAGTCTGACAATCTGATACCCATTAAATGTTTCACACTTTTAAGGCAATAATGTAGAACAAATTATTATTAGAAAATGTTTTGTTGTGATTTTACAATAGTCAGTATGATTTAATGAGAGTCATCTCTATAGGTTCTCTATAAATGAAACTTTCCATTTTTTTTTATTTTAATACTATTTATATTATACAATTAGACAAACAGTTCAATATTATTATTTTTATGGTAAAAATACTGTCAGTAGAAGGTCCCGTCCCCCCACTTTCATGAGAATGGTAAAAAGTAGCTCGGAAAGCATCTACAAAGTAATATTTCAAAAATGAACATTCCAAAAAAAAAAAAAAAGGAAGAATAAAGAGTATAAAAGTGAATTGAGTCATGAGAAATTAAAGCTCAGTAATGGGATTCAATGCATGAGCCTTAAATTCTAGAATCCCTTAAACACCACAAAGTGCAGAACTTAAATAAAGGGATGAAATATTCATCTTCTTTTACATACAAAAATACATTTACTCAGTTTAAAATCCAATTCCTTATAAAAATCAATATAATAACTTCATCAGTTTAAAAATATTTTTGTGCAAATCTGTATAATGAGTCTTTTACTTCTCTATGCGTAATGAACATCTTTAATAGTAAAAACTTTAATTTCTTTTTTTTTTTTTGCATATCAAAAAACTGGATATAATACTCTTCAAGGTGATTATTAAATTAAAAATCTATATTTGATGATATACCTGATAAAATTCAAAGATTATTTTCTTATATCTTTTTTATTTGCTTTTAATTTACAAAAAAATATTTCAAATAAAAATTATAATGACAAATATCAAAACCCCTAAATTACAAATGTTCCTTGAATGTTGATACTTATAGACTTTCTGTGATAGATAACATTCAGTAAATGAAATAATACCTCATCTTTGCCTTTGAATATTGAATGAAAATGCAACTAATCTAGTAATTTAAACCACTAAACATCACACGATCACCATCTCATACTAGCACAATAATTGTTATTAAACAATTCAAAATAGAACAAAACTCTCCATATAGTAGTGCCATCTTGTGCTAACAAGAGCAATCAATGGATGCCAGAAGGCTTGTGCATAAAATCCCTATCTAGTGCCTACTCATCCAATATCCCCAGACTAGTTTCTGGCTTGTGGCCTTCATCAGTGAGGAGCCTTGGATCTGAGAGCACTGCACCTAGATCTTAGGATCTAATGCAACCCTCCACCATCCACCTTTTAACTCTATTTAACTACAAAACTATGAGAATGAAATTGAAAACACTATTAATATTTTCAATCCAAGCTCAATAGCTTATATAGTCATATGGGTCTAAACTCAATTCAGTACCCATACATTTTGGTGTCTTTGGCTCTTTAACAACCATAGCCACCACTATCCTATTAGGCAGGATTGGTGTTAAACCACTAAACATCACACGATCACCATCTCATACTAGCACAATAATTGTTATTAAACAATTCAAAATAGAACAATAGTATGAGATGGTGATTGTGTGATGTTTAGTGGTTTAACACCAATCCTGCCTAATAGGATAGTGGTGGCTATGGTTGTTAAAGAGCCAAAGACACCAAAATGTATGGGTACTGAATTGAGTTTAGACCCATATGACTATATAAGCTATTGAGCTTGGATTGAAAATATTAATAGTGTTTTCAATTTCATTCTCATAGTTTTGTAGTTAAATAGAGTTAAAAGGTGGGTGCTGGTGGGTTGCATTAGATCCTAAGATCTAGGTGCAGTGCTCTCAGATCCAAGGCTCCTCACTGATGAAGGCCACAAGCCAGAAACTAGTCTGGGGATATTGGATGAGTAGGCACTAGATAGGGATTTTATGCACAAGCCTTCTGGCATCCATTGATTGCTCTTGTTAGCACAAGATGGCACTACTATATGGAGAGTTTTGTTCTATTTTGAATTGTTTAATCTAGTAATTATTGGATGAACAAAATAGTCATTTAGAGAAGAATTACAGAATCAAGCTAGGTAATATGTGGATATGAATTAGATTAATAATGTTCATTATATATGTGGTAATGTATGAAGTTGTTTTATTAATAAAAGTTAAAAAAACAACAATTTAAAAAAACCCATCTATCTATTTTTATTGGTGGTAATGGGGGTAAAAAAATTTC
Organism: Epiperipatus broadwayi; assembly: GCA_028023455.1. Lineage (NCBI taxonomy): Eukaryota > Metazoa > Onychophora > Udeonychophora > Euonychophora > Peripatidae > Epiperipatus > Epiperipatus broadwayi. Next base: position 2,155,553 of record JAQFVV010000001.1, on the reverse strand, counting down.
AACAACTCTGGGGGCAGATTAATAACAGATTGAAAATGTGGATTAATTTAAATATCTTGCTGAATGATAAGGTGCAGACAAACTAGTGTGTTGCCTAATGTAACATGTTTAAAAATAGACACACTTTCTCACCATCTCTATCACTATAAGCTTTAGTAAATAAAAATGAATACCAAAATCATAATGCTTAATAAATCCCCATTCTTTGTGTAATATAGAGTTTTTCTTCAAATGATACATTTATTTTACTAAATCAGCAATATGATGGGAAAGCATAAGAATAATCAGTATGTCTACAAATTATTGTCTTTGATGATAATAAATACAGAAATTGTAAAAACACATCTTCAGTGGAAAAGGCTGATCCCATTTAACTTAAAACATTATTTCAAATTCACTCTTTAAATGTGAAGTATCAATTGCTTTTATTAAATAAATTTATCTGAGAATAAAGATTATAATTAGGTAAGATATTATCTTTCAAAAATTTGCTGCAAAAAAAAACTAGAATCAATATTGCATTAATAAATATAATCTATTCAGAAGATTGTACAGCTTTTTAATCACTTATGAAAAGTAAATAAAAGTACATTTTTAATTGAAAAATTGTAGTAAGACTGCAGAAAAGCACTTGGTTAAATGCAGAAGCTATTTAGTTTTGATACAGCTTTGACATTAGATTTTTTTTTATGCTGTTGTTATCAAAGAAGTCTATCCAATCATGTGTCTATGCCCAGGTCAACTAATATTTTAGAGACCCTTCAAAATTTAAAATAAGAATGTGGGGGGGGGGGGGGAGAGAAGAAACGAAAGTTTTTACTTACAAGGCTGAAAACAGGACTCTGGGAGTAGTTAGTTATGAGTCTCAGAAACATGCAAGCAGAGCAGATTTAGATAGCACTTGGTTAGGGTAAATTCACTCTAGCAATGTTAGTATCGTAAAGCACTGTTAGCACAGAAATGACTGACAGGGGACTGAGACTATTAGTTTTGCCAGTCAGCGAGTGCTGCAGTTGCAGAGTCATCAAATTGGCACCTCATCCCTAAACTGGCTTATGACTCATGGTATGCCTGCTTGTAAAAGTTCTTTTTAAATATTTTTGGGGGAATTTAACTGTAAAATTAAGACTGTTCTATGAACTGTGACATTGCTTTGCCTTCTATATTTTTGTTTAATATACTGTGTTGCCAAGTTGAGGCACCTAATATTGTGAGGCCCAGGGCAGCTGCCCCTCCTGTCTCCCTCCCCTTATTGGCCCTGTCTATATGCATTCATTCTTACATGGAGAAAATATAAAAACATTAAATACAATCTTAAATCATTTTTGGCACAAAGCATTCTTTTTCAAAAGCAAATATATTGAAATTTATGATAGGAAATATCCACTTCTAAATTTAATTGCACATTTTAACAGGTACTCAACTGAACACTATTCAGTTTGAAGTTCTATACTGAATCTGCATTATGAATTTTACTTTTATTTTGTTTCCTATAATTACACTGACTGTAACCACTTTTATTTCTTTAGGATTGAAAATACAATAACAGGAGTCAGAAAATAAAAGCATGGTTCATTAATAATGAAAACTTAGTAATGCCCAAGAAATTCAATAGTGTTCTAGTGAGTGCATTTTGGAATAGAGACAATTAAATTTAGAAATGTATATTTTCTACCATAAATTTTAATAAAGCATTTGCTTTTAAAATAGGATGTTCTACATTTAAGATGCATTAAGGCTATATTTGATGTTCTTTATATTTTCTATGTATAAGGAACAGTAACATAATCTGCATGTAGTTGACTATATAGTTTATTATGAACGATTACTTAAGGAAATTATTTTAATACCAGTTAAATGATAAGTTAAACCATCAAACATCACTATTCATTGGTGCTACTGTATGGAGAGTTTTGCCTCTGATAAATGATATGTTAAAATATAAATTTTAGTACATTTTTTACTCTGATGTCTCATATAATAGATAACAAATGCATCTTTTGATTTATAATTTAAGATTAAAAAAAAAAAAGATATATAATATAAAGAAAATATTTACATGCTTTATTTATAAAATTAAATAAATAAAAGTTTAATCACAACTGAATGTCAAAGATTATATTCCTTATCTTTCTATTGACCACAAACGCAATAATAGCAGGTTAACCAATAATATGCTTTCTATTTGTACCAAAAATATGAAACTATTAATCAATTTACAAATTTTAACTTGTTAACAAGTCTTTGCATATATTTCCAACTACTAACCCATTGAATATAGATCTATTTTATGTTAATGATAAAGTTCAATTTATAACTTAATTTAATGAAGACAAAATTGATAAATAAAATCTTGTAAGATGACAATATCAATATATCTGTGTAGATAGAAGTTAACTTTTATTCCAGAAGAAACCAAATTACCTAAACTACATTTTGATTATGAGCTAAATAAAATCCAACATTGTAGTAATACAGGATAGAACAAGAGGAAAAAACATTAACATTTATAATCTTATAAATTATACTTAAGAAACTAAATTTAAAAAATTTGTTTTGAAATATTCTATTAAATAATCATAATATTGACTTCTGTTTCTCAAATGATCATTTAACATTTAGTCTTTCAGCATGCATTATTTGATATAGTATATTTAATCTGACATATCTTTTTTTTAAAAAAGATATGTCAGTGACAAGTTGGGCTTTGATCCAGAACATTTAGCTCTCAAATCCGTGATTCCATAATACTGCTTAGGAAAATTATGAATGATTTTGTTTTCAATATTTAAAAATGAAAGAGAGAGAGGGGAGGAGCATTTAGAGATAAAAAAAAATGTTCATAAGTTTTTATAATAGTCATCATAACTTCAAAAATACATGAGGTATTTCTATTAATTATTCTGGCTTGCAATGAGTGGCTACTGTATGGAGAGTTCAGCCTCTGTGTAAACAGATTGTATAAGCATAAAGAATGATAATCATTTAAAATCACATATTTTCTTAGAATGCAGCTTGCAGATATAGTACAACAAAATGTTGCATCCTCACAGATCTACACCCAAAAAAATCAGTTTATGAATAGATAAGTTGCACAGGAGCATAAAGGAACCGAGGTTTAATATATCTGAAGTAAAAAATTGATACTGGAAATAAATTAAATGACCTTTATTTACACTTTCTATAAATAGCTGAAGCTTCCAAATGCATTTGCCAAAGAATATTTTATTTCTCTTAACACAGTTTTTTCATTCTAAGAATGTTAGAAGATTTGTTGTGGAGATTTTCAGATATCTTTTGACGTCTTGATCCTACCATTAAAGAACTCTTGTTAAATCAGACTTGATCGATGAAGAATCCTTCAGACCAGGGTAAGAAGTTTTCTTTAAAATTTAATATAAAAAAATATTGTTTATCCTCTATTATCCATTTCTCAAGGAGACTATGCTTCAATAAAGATCAGCTAGTAGATGTTTGTTGACTTCTTGCTTAAGGGGTTGCAATAATACTTATGGTAGTCTTCTGCTTTTCTTATCTAGATCAAAAATCTTAAGTTTTTTGCAAGAGAATCTTACGGATGGAATCTATAGTCATTATATTTCTAGAATTATTGTCAATCATGTCAAGTTTATTCTTCATTAATGAATATAATACAATAGCAAAAAAGACTTGACCAATTTTTCTTAATGAAATGGATCTATTTATTCCCCCGAGATTGGAGTTTTCAAAAAGAAAGATGCACATTTTCAGGCAATAATTCTGTTTCTGCTATTAATATAAAAATATATATATATATATATTTAAAATTACAAAACTACAACTAAGTTATCACTATGCAATTGACTAAGTTCCTAAAGCTAGACTGGTAAAGAAACTTGTGACAAATTTTGCTGATATCAAATCACAAATGTCACTTCTACTTTGTTCATCTATGACATCTATTTCATATTACACCAAAAAGTATCAAAAAAATCAACATAAAATATTACCACAGACTACTTTTCATTGAAGGAGAAGAAGCACATTAAAATGTACAATAATAATAAAAATTTGCAGTCCCCAATTATCGGATAATACTCCATCAGGAGAAATAAAAAATTAGATCCTTTATTTCCATAATTAAGCCATATATTAATAATGCATCATTAAACCACTGCACATCCCATGATCACCATTCTTTATGGTAACATAAACTGATAATAAATAGGCAAAACTCTCCATATATTACAAGCTTGAAACTAGTCTGGAGATATTGGATGAGTAGGCACTAGATAAGGATTTTATGACCAAACCTTCCTGCATCCACTGATTATTCTGGCTTGCACTGAGTGGCACTACTGTATGGAGTTTTTCCTCTGTAATTAATGCATCATGAGAAAAGGTTTTCTTTAATTCCATTATCATAGAGATTATATGTAATCCTTCGACAAACTCCAAAAATAAACCACCAAGGCATGATATCTACCTTGTCTAATCAATACTGCATGTTTAGTTTTGAAACAAAAGTTCACAAGAATAATAGTTCCCATAAGTTGATAGTGAAAATTTATACTTTCTTTTTTGGTCAATAAAGTTAACTTTTATTTTGTGATATATGGTTAATTTTATTGATATAAACAGCGTTGATTTTTATCATGTCAAATTTTATTAAGAAAAATAGTTGGTCATTAGAACTAGGAATAATAATCTGAATTTTTTATTACATCCATCTAAATTGTATTAAAAAACAAAAATTAAATTTTCAGTCTTAATTCATTATTTGTATGAGTCATCATCTGTTTTCATTTACAAATGCTGTCTGAAAATCTTTTCAAACTACATAGACTAGATAAAATAACAATAAGAAACTTGGTGAACATTTATTTTATTTTCTTAAAAGAAAACTGATTTTTTTTTTTTTGTGAAACTTAAATCTCTCCTATCTTTGGTTTCATTCCGTAAAACGCTTCTGGATGATTTTAGCATGTTTAGTATCCAAGCTAAAACTCTTCCAGATTATATGGAGTTGCACTTCATCAAATGCGATTGCCATATCCATCCTTGGATATGGCAATCATATCCTTAATGGGAAGCTCCTGTAACAATGAATCACAGATTAATTAGCTTCAAAAATCTGGACAAGCTCAACAGAGATGATGCTTGGTTTTCCTAGTAAATGGTAATCATGTATCAATATTTAAAGAATAATTGTTACTTGAATACAATATATGCTGTTTAAGTTAACTTATTTGAATTCGGTGATAATCCTTTAATAGTAATCAGTATTGGAGAAGTACAAATACTTGACATCACTCCTATAACAATATTCATATATAAATATGAATTAGCTTAGCATAGGATTATAAAGGGTTTGACCACATATATTATAAACTAATATTTACGACCTAATACATGATAGCATATGCATTAGTAATCTTATTATTAAATGCAGCAGCTTACAAAAATCACAATAAAATCAGTGGTCTGCATAGCTTTAACTATGCCTGCTTTCTACATTTCAGAGGTATATATTTAAACCATTAAAACATCATATGACCATTTCTTTTTATTGCACAACCTATTAAAACCTTTAGCATTTATTGATTACTGTAGCTTGCACTAGATGGCCCTACTGTATGAAGACAGAAAGGGTAAATATAATGAAGTTATGGAAAAATAAATATGAAAAAAGTGATTATACAGAAAGTAGATTGTTTTTTATGCTGGGTTTGGAAAAAGATAAGAGGGATTTAGATATAAGGGCTGTAGAGTTGACAAAGATTATGTTGTGGAAATGGGATGGAGCAGAATACGGAAAAACTTAGACAGGGGAATGGAAAATTAAGTAGCTAACAAGTTTTTCTTGGTATAATTGCTGATTCTTGATTTCATTTAAGAAAAAGCTACAGTACATCACATCACATATAAGTTGTTGTTTTTTTTTTATCTTAATATTTGTCTGAGAGCATTAATATTTATTAATTATTCTGGTGTATGAAAGTGTAATTAGTGGTTAAGAGTATTTGAAAGATTGAAAATTGTGTCTTTTATTTGTTTTAAAGTTTTTTCAGTTTGTTATTTATATATATAGAAATTTTTAAAAAAAGTGGTGTTTTTTTTTGTTTTATTATTTATATATAGGAATTTTTTTAAAAAGTTATTTTGTTGATTAGTTTTTAGTAAATTTGTTATTTAAAGATTTTTTAAAATTTAAGAAACATTTACTTTTAAGAAAAAATATAATGTTCGAAAAATACATAAAATAAAGAATATGGATTGCATTTGTATTCCACAATGTATATATAATAGGAAAAAAGAAATTAGGTGTGCTGTGGTGGAATGTATTGTATGTGATGAGGTTTATCACTTGAAATGTTTAAATAAGACTAGGAAGAATGTAATAGGTTTATGGTTATGTAGTCAGTGTGTAAATGTGATAAAAGAGGTGAGAAAGTGGTTTTTAAGTGTAATTATAGTCTAAAGAGAAAGATAGTGGAAAGGGAGCAAAATGTAGTTAAGGAAGATAGGATAGAGTATGGTTTTAGTGGAGTGTCAGGAAATATGGGTGGAGAAAGTAATAGCACAACGGAGATTAGCCAAAGAATAAATAAGATAGAGGAAAAAGTGAAGGATGTAGAAGTAAAATTAAAATCATTAGACATAAAATGTGAGGAGATAAAGGAATTATTGAGTAGGAATGATAAGGAAGAAATAGATAAGGAGGACCAGAAGGTACTAGAAAATATTATGAATGGAGTAGAGAAAGTAGATTATGAAACAGTATTGAGAGATTCACTAATTATAGAATGTGAGGATACAATTGCAAGGGAAAATAGAAGCAGGTATGTAAGAGTATGTTTGCCTGGAGCTAGAATTAAGGATGTAGCAGATAAAGTAAAAAAGCAAGGTAGTAGAGATGTGTATGTTAGGGTGGGGACTAATAATTTATCAGAATCATCAGAGAGAATAATGGATGAGTATGTAGAATTGATTAGGAATTTGACTATGATTAAAGGAAGAGTAGGAGTAGTTGGATTATTACCAAGATTTGACAAGAGGCATTTGTTAGATAGGGCATGTTTTATAAATGAGAGATTGAAAAAATTGTGTGAGAGAAATAATGTTATGTTTGTGGATGTGTGGGATTGTTTTATTGGAAAGAGAGAGTTATATAGTGAAAATGGATTACATTTAGGAAAACATGGAAGTGAAGTTTTAGGGAGTCTGATTTATAAAGAATATTTTTCAGGAAACTTATAAAAGGGGGTGGGATTTTAAATTGTAATATTATTAAAAAGAAAAAAAATGATGGAATGTAAAAAATAGGCAAAAGGAATTTGATTTAGATATAATGGGTTTGTAAAATTAATGGTAAGAAAATTATTTATAAATGTAATGGAGAAGAAAGAATTAAGAGAATTTATAAAAGAGTAGTTAGGAAAGAAGAAATTGTTAAAATTGGGTTTTTAAATATGCAAGGTGGTAGGAGACCAGAAAAGTGGATGGAATTAAATAAAACAATTGAAAATGAAGAGCTTGAGATATTAGCAGTAGTGGAAACACATGAAAGAATTAAGAGAATTTATAAAAGAGTAGTTAGGAAAGAAGAAATTGTTAAAATTGGGTTTTTAAATATGCAAGGTGGTAGGAGACCAGAAAAGTGGATGGAATTAAATAAAACAATTGAAAATGAAGAGCTTGAGATATTAGCAGTAGTGGAAACACATCTAAGAGAAGAACCTATTTTGGAACAGTTGGTATGGCAGGGTATAAATAGAAAAGTAAAAGAAAAAAGGGGTGGTGGTATAGGTGTTATATCAAAAAAATATTTAAATATTGTTAAATGTCAAGAACATTTGTGGTTTGAAATAAGATTGGGTAGACAAGAATGGATAGTGGTTATAGTTTCTATAGCCACTGGAGATAGTTAAATTATAACGGAGTGGAACAGTAACACATATGAATGTCTAGTTAAGGATATACAAAGTTTTAAAGAAAAGGGGAAGAGAATAATGGTTATAGGGGATATGAATGGACATATTGAAGAAACTGATGATGTAGATAATAAAAATGGACAACTTTTGAAGAAATTTTGTCAGAAAGTGAATTTGAGTATTGGAAATTTATTAAATATTTATGAGGGACAATATACATGGTCTAGAAATAATATATTTCACACAATAGATTATGTATTGGTAGAGAAGAGGGAATGAATAAAATATGGAAAATTAAGGTGTTTGATAATGTAGAAAAAGTATGCACTAGTGATCATAACTTCGTTGTAATTGGAATGGTTAGTAATGTGATGGAGAATAGAAATAAAAGTAGAAATAATAGTGAAAGATGTAGATGGAGAATGGATGATAAGAATAAGTTGGAAGAGTATAAAATACAAGTTGAAGAAATCATGGAAGAGTTGATTGGGGACGAGTATAAGGACTGGTGTAAAGTAGAAAAAGTGGCAAATAGGGTTTTAAGAATAAAATAAAAAATGAGAATTAGTAAAAGTGTAAAAGAGAGGAAAGAAGCATGTTGAGAATATAAGTGTACTATTAAGAACAAGGACAGTGAAAAAGATATTAATGTTAAATAGGAAAAGTACTTAGAAAAGAAGAAGTTGGCTAAAATAGATAATTGTTGAGAGAGAATGAAATTGAATAGTAAATTGTTGGAAGATATTAATAAAAGTGGAAGAGATGGGAGTAAAAAATTTTGGAATTACATTAAAAGGAAAAATGTAGGGGGAGAGAGAGATAGTATTACTAAATGATGAGGGAATAGAGGGCAGCTCTAGAGAAGATTTAGAGAGAATCTTAAATAGATATGTAATGAATATAGAAAAGATGTTAGATGTGAAGGATAGGGTGATAGAAAACATATAGTAATGGAAATATTAGGTTTACAGAAAATGAACTGAATGAGGTAGAGAAGAAATTGAAAAGTGGAAAGGCAAGAGGTGGGCAGTGAATTTAGGATATAGAGCAAAAGTAAAGTTATTATCCTGTTTTAATAAGATGGCACATAATAGTTTTTCCAAGTAGTTGTAGTAATACAAGAGTAAGATTATTATTTAAAGGAAAGGGTAAGCATCATAGTAAGTTAAATAATTATAGACCGATAGCGGTAACATCAGTTTTATATAAAGTTTTCTTATTTATAGTGGCTAGAAGAATTGTAAAATGGATGGAAGGGAATAATGTAGTGGGGGAAATGCAAGGAGGTTTTAGATTAGATAGGCATATAGGAGATAGTTTATTTATAGTTACACAACTTATGGATATGAGTAGGAATTCAGGTAAACAGTTATATATGAGTTTTATAGATATAGAAAAGCATATGATAGAGTAAATAGAAATAGATTATAGATAAGTTTAGCAAATTTGGGAATGGATGAAGTTTTAATGGATATTATTAAGAAATTATATGAAAATAATTATTATATAAATCAATTAGGGAATATAGAATCAGTTAAAGTTAAAAATGGGGTGGGACTAAGGCAAGAATGCCCTATGTCACCTATTTTGTTTGTGTTGTATTTAAGTGAAATAGAAAGAGCAATAGAAAGATTGGGAAGAGGGATAGAGATACCGTTAATAGGTAGTAAGGGAGTATATATTTTGTCAGGTCTTTTCTTTGCGGATGATATACTTTTGTGTGCAGAAAAAAGAGAAGATATGGAAGTTATGCTGAGGACATGTGCAAGGGTGGGTAAAGAAATGGGGATTAAATTTAGTGAAGAAAAATCAAATATAATGATGGTTAATACTGGGGAAAGAAAAGATGTAGAGTTTTTATTGGGAGATATTAAGTTAAGTGTGGTGAATAGATATAGTTATTTCGGAATTATTTTAAGTAATCAGAAAAATTATTTGGATGAATGGGAGAAAAAATTGATAAATGAAGCAAAGAAAAGAAAGGGACTGATAAAGAAATTGTTTTCATATAATAAATATGATGTAGCTAAAATTATATGGAAGAGAGTTGCAGTAGCAGGGTTAACATATGGTAATGATGCATTATGTGTTAGTAAACGGGTATTAAATTACTTAGAAAAAGTTCAAAGGGAAGTAGAAAGGCATGCATTGGATGTAGATGTATGGACAGCAAGGGAGGCAATTCAAGGAGAAATGGGATGGTCAAGTTTTCATATGAGAGATGCAAAAAGTAAAATGAAAATGTTTGATAGATTGCAGTTTTATTGATAATAAAAGAATAGCCAAAATAGTATTTAATTGGGTTATGAGTAAAGAGCAGGTAACAAGATGGGTGAGAAAGGTAATGCAGTATGCAAAAGATTTGGATAAAGAATTTATATCAGTATATTTGTACAAAAGATGGGATGATTGTGTTAGAAGGATTGTTGAGTGTTATAGTGGTAAGGAATGGGTTAAAAGAATAGATTTATTAATAAAGAATAGGGAGTTAGAGAGATGGAGAACTAGTATGGAGAGTAAAAAGAGTTTAAATATATATAGAAATAAACAGAATTTTAGGTGCGAGTTAATATATGATAATATTAAGGAAAGTAGTTTATTGTTTAAGGTTCGAACGGGATCTTTAGCAACAAGAGAATATACATGTAAGTGGAAAAATATGGATGATTTAGTCTGTAAATTATGTAAGGAAGGAATAGAAAATATTAGGCATCCGTTAATTGAATGTAAATGCTTGAAAACAAAAAGGGCACATATAATGAAGTTATGGAAGAATATATATGAAAAAAGTGATTATACAGAAAGTGGATTATCGGTTTTTATACTGGGTTTGGAAAAAGATAAGGGGGATTTAAATATAAAGGCCATAGAGTTGACAAAGATTATGTTGTGGAAATGGGATGGAGATGAATATGGGAAAACTTAGAGCGGGGAATGGAAAATAAAGTGGCTAACAAGTTTCTCTGGGCATAATTGTTGAGAGATTCTTGACTCCGTTTAAGGAGAAGCTACAGTACATCACATCACATATTTTAGGTATGAATTTAAGACTTCTAATGAATATAATTGTTCTCCACAAGTTTATATATCCTTGCTTTGTTTTCTGAAAGGAGGTGATTTAGACTTTTTTTTAGAATTAGAAATCATTTCTGAGAAGTGTTTAATTTGGCCACGTAAGATTCAATCCAATCTGGCACTTGTAATTTCTACATAAGTTATAAATCTAATATTACTGTTTTGCATTTGTAACATTTTCATTTACACTTTATATACTTAATATATGAATATGTCTGTGCATATTTTATTTCTGTATAGCTTTTCCTTTTACATGAATATATACTTATGCAAACTTTAGGTGAGTTTCTTGGATTCAATATATGTAAATCTTTTTACAGTAAATATATATACTTGCATTCTTATACAGATTCAAGCCTAACTATATATATAAACATAGCATTCTTCCCATAAGAAAAAAGTTGCCTTCTTAGCTACTTTGCATGCATGATCATCTATATGTCTCTGGAGCTAGAGCTTCATTATAATTTTGGTGGTGCTACATTTTTTGCATTCCCCCGCTGCTGTCTGGCCAAGCTGCCAGTCTGAGTACTGCTGCCACATTCCTGGGACACCAAGTTAATTTTCCAAGACAAATATTATCCTTTCCTTGTTCAGTTTTCTTTTTCTACTGTTTCAGGACAAAAATGTTTGACACAGTGACAGCCCAATTAATGTCTTTAAAGTCTGGCATTATTTTTTATCTGTATTAGCACAACTTTTCTTGAGAGCCAGATATTTCTTTTTCCTCCATTCAGTACATATACTCCTCTCTTTAATAAGTAGTTTATTCCTTTCAGCTAAAAATCATTAGGAAAATATTTATATGGGGCTTACTGCTTCAAATATACTTATTCCAATTTAATTAGAGTATACTTTAATTGTTAGACTGTTTTTCCATTAGTCTATAGACTCAGGGCAAAATAGTGGCATCAGTACATGTCCTTCTTATCGAGATATTCAGGTGTATATCCTGAAGTGAAATCTATTCAGCTGCCAAAACATAATGCTTCGAATAATTTACTATAGGTAAAGACTTCATTCAATATCTTAATAATCTCTTCATTAAATATTCCCTACCATTCAGTACTTAATCCATTTAGAGTAGTGATGGATAACTTTTTTAAATGAGTATGCCAAAAAGTTTACAAATAATATTTATTGAATTACTGATATGCTAAACAGTTTTTTAATAGGGGGAAAAAATAGTAAAAAAAAAGTGATTATTACTTTATTTTGTTTATTGATAATTTTAAAAATTAGCACAGAATTTTCCAAAAATGATTTATTATAAATATAAATTTTGAATGAGATTTTTGCAAATAAAAATCATGTGATGCCCTGTGGCTTCTCCTTTATCAGTCAGGAATCTCTCAGCCATAATACCCAGGGGAACCTGTTAGCACCTTCCATTCGCCACCCTAAGTTTTTCCCATATTCTTCACTATCCTGCTCCATCCCATATCCACAACATAATCTTTGTCAATTCTATGGCCTTTATATCTAATTCCCCCTTATCTTTGCCCAAACCCAGCATAAAAACTAAGAAATCACTTTCTTTATATTTATTCTCCCACAACTTCATTATTTGTACCCTTTCTGCTTGCAGGCATTTACATTCAATTAACAGATGCCTAATATTTTCTGCCTTCCTTACATAACTTGCAGATTAACTCACCCATATTATTCCATTTATGTGTATATTCCCTTGTTGCTAAAGATCCTGTTTAAGCCTTAAAATGTAAACTACTTTCTTCGCTATTATTATAAATGAACTCACACCCAATATTCTGTTTACTTCCATATATATTTAAATTCTTTTTACTGTCCATAGTAGTTCTCCATCTCTCCACCTCCCTATTTTTTATTAATGCATTTACTCTTCTATCCCATTCCTTGCCACTATAATACTCAACAATTCTCCTAACACAATCATACTATTTTTTGTATAAGTATACTGACATAATTTTCTTTATCCAAATCTTCTGCATACTTTGCACTACCTTCCTCACCCATCTTGTAGCCCATCCTTTACTGATAACCCAATTGAATACTATTTTGGCTATTCTCTTATTATCCATAAATTGTAATCTATGAACATTTTCATTTTGCATCTCTCATATAAAAACTTGACCATCCAGTTTCTCCCTGAATTGCCTCCTTTGTCATCCACACATCTGTATCTAATGCATGTCTTCCTACTTTTCTTGTACTTTTTCTAACTAATCTAACACCCCTTTACTAACACATAACACATCATTACCATAAGTTAACCCTGCTACTGCCACTCTCATACAATTCTCACTACATCATATTTATTATATAAAAACACTGTTAATTTCTTTATCAGTCCCTTTCTTTTCTTTACTTCATTTATCAATTTTTTCTCCCATTCATCCAAGCAATTTCTCTGATTACTTAAGATAATTCCCAAATAGTTGTACCTATTTAATTTTATATCCATCAATAAAAATTCTTTCCCTTTTCTTTCCCCAGTATTTATAATCATTACTTTTGATTTTTCTTCACTAAATTTAATCCCAATCTCTTTACCCACTCTTGCATGTCCTCAGCATAACTTCCATATCTTCTCTACATTCTGTGCACAAGATATCCACAAATAAAAGACCCGATAATGTATATACTCCCTTGCCACCTATTAATGGTATCTCTACCCTCTTTCTATTGTTCTCTCCATTTCTCTTAAATGTAACAAAAACATAATAGGTGACATAGGTCATCCTTACCTTAGTCCCACCCCATTTTTAACTTTAACTGATTCTATATTTCCTAATTGGTACATAATTATTTGCATACAATCTCTTAATAAGAACCCCTAAAGTTCCATTCATTCGCAAACTTACTAAACTTACCATAATTTATTTCTATTTATTCTATCATATGCCTTCTCTACATCTACAAAAACCATATATAACTGTCTACCTGTATTCCTACTCATATCTACAAGTTGTATAACTACAAATAAACTATTTTCTATATGTCTATCCGATCAAAAAACCGCCTTGCATTTCTTCCACTATATTGTTTTCTTCCATCCACTTTGCAACCCATCCAGCTAACATATATGCGAAAACTTTATATAATACTGACATTACCGCTATCGGTCTATAATTGTTTAACTTTCTATGATCTTACCCTTTTCTTTAAATATGAAGCTTATTCTTGTATTATTCTAGCTATCTGAAAATTTTCTCTTCTGTGCCATTTTATTAAAACATGATAATGTTTAATTTTGCCCTATTTCCTAAATTCATCACTATCCATCTAAACCTCTTGCTTTCCCACTTTTCAATTTCTTCCCTGCCGCATTTTCTGTAAACCTAATATTCCCATTACTATATGCTTTCATGTTTGTTATCACTCTGTTCTTCACATCTAACATCTTTTCTATATCCCTTACATACTTAAGAATATCTCTAGAGCTTCCCTCATCATCTAGTAATATTACTTCTCTCTCCCCTATATTCCTTCTTTTAATATATATTCAAAATTTCTTACTACCATCTCTTCCACTTTTATTAATATCCTCCAACAATTTATTATTTAATTCATTCTCTCTATATAATCATCTACTTTAGCCAACTCCTTTTTTAAAAAAATACTTTTCCCATTTAACATTAACATCTTTTTCATTTTCTTTATTTTTAATAGTGCACTTATATTCTCTGCATGCTTTTTTCCTCTCTTTTACTAACTCTCACATTTCTATTCCTTTTATTCTTCTGAATATTCTCATCTTCTATTTCGTCACACTAGTCCTTATATTCATCCCAAACAAACTCTTCCATGATTTCTTCTTTTATTTATATTCTTCTAACATATTCTTATTATTCATTCTCCATCCAAAACTTTCACTATCCTTTCTACTTTTATTAATATTTTTCATCACATTATTAATCATTTCTATCATAAAGAAATTATGATCACTATTATATACTCTCTCATTATCAAAATTTAATTTTCTGTACTTTATTCATTCCCTCTTTCTCTACTAATATATAATCTATCGTATGAAATAATTTCTAGACCACGTGCATTGTCCCTCAATAAATATTTGACAAATTTCCAATGCTCAAATTCATTCTCTGATAAAAATTGTTCAAAAACTGTCCATTTTTTCTATCTATATCAGCAATTCCTTCAATATGCCCATTCATATCCCCTATAACCATTATTTTCTCCCCCCCCCCTTTTTTTTTTGAAAATCTGTATATCCTTAACTAGGCATTCATATATGCTACTGTTCCACTACATTATAGTTTGACTATCTCCAGTAGTTATATACATTATAGCCACCATCAATCGTCTTACTAATCTATCTCAAACCACAAATGTACTTGACACTCAACAGTATTTAAATATTTTTTTGACATAACTCCTATAACACCACCCCTTTTTTTCTTTTCTAGCTATACCCTGCCATACCACGTCTTCCAGTATTAGTTCTTCTTCTCTTAGATGTGTTTCCACTACTGCTAATATCTCAAGCTCTTCATTTTTAACTGCTTTAATTCCAACCACTTTTCTGGTCTCCTACCAGCTTGCATATTCAAATATACAATTTTAACAATTTCTTCTTTCCTATCCTTTTATAAATTCTTTAGACTCTTTTTTCTCCATTACATTTGTAAATAACTTGATTACCATTAATTTTACAGACCCATTCCCTCTCCTGATCTATACTTATATCCAAATCAGCTATCCTTTGTTTATTTCTTACATACCATCCATTCTTCTTTTTGATAATATTGCAATTTAAAACCCTACCCCCCTTTATAATTTTCTCAAACTGTAATATTCTTTATAAATCAAACTCTCTAATACTTTACTTCCTTGTTTCACTAAGTACAATCCATCTTTACTATATAACTCCCTCTTATTAATAAAAAGATCCCACTCATCCACAAATATAACATCATTTCTCTCACATAATTTTTTCAATCTCATTTATAGAACATGCCCTATCTAACATATACCTATTGTAGAATCTTGGTAATAATCCAACTATTCTTACTCTTCCTTTAATCTTACTCAAATTCCTAATCAATTCTATATACTCATCCATTACTTTCTCCAATGGCTCTGACAAATTATTTGTCCTTACCATAACATATACATCTCTACTGCTTATTTCTTTAACTTATTTGTAACATCCCTATTTCTAGCTCCTAGCAAACCTATCCTTCCATACCTGTTTCTATTTTCCCTTGCACTTACATCTCCATACCCCCTAATTAGCGAATCTCCTATCAATACTGTCTATAGTTTACTTTTCCTACTTCATCCATACCATTCTCTTCCATCTTCTGAACTTCCTTATCTATTTCTTCTTTATCATTTCTATTCATTAATCTGTTCACACTTGGTCTCTAATAATTTTAATTTAGCTTCTGCATTCTTTACCTCTTCCTCTATCTTACTTAATAATTGGTTAACCACCTCCATTGCCCTACTTATTTTATCATGCAGATCCCTTATTGCTCCACTAAAAACATAATCTATTCTATCTTCCCTCAATTATATTTTGGTCCATTTCTCCTGACTGTCTTTAAACTATCTACCCTTAGAAACCATTTCTTCACTTCTTTTATCACATTTACACACACTCTACATAATCATACACCTGTTAAATCCTTCCTAGTCTACATTTCAAATGAGAAACCTCATCACATATGGTACACTCTACCACAGCACGCCTAATTTCTTTCTGACAATTATATATATATACTGTGGGATACAAATGCAATCCATATTTCTTATGTTTCTAGTCTCCTACTCTATATGTAACTTTATGCTTTCTCTACTATTCTACAACTCCTTTATACAAAAGGAGAAAAACTTTCCTTTCTTTCAATGGTCATCAATAAACATAAGTTTCCCAATCTTGGGCCTCGAAATGTTATCTTTTTTCTCAAATAAATCACCGTCTTTCTTAAATTAAAAAATTCTTTAGTAGAAAACTTACTAAAAACAAACTAATCTTACATACAACTTAATTTTAAAGCCTCCTTATAGTAACATACATACAACAAAAAGTATTTTTTACTTCTATATTTAAAATAGTGTAATAAAACATTTTGTAAACATTATCAATATTATTCCAGATCTTTCCAAATCCAATTAGATCTATCTCTCCCTGTTCCAATTTTCTTTCCACCTCTACATAATAAGCAAACAATTTTTGTAGCAATGAATTCTCTAGATAATATTAATATATATATAAACTTTAACTTATCTTAGGAAATACTATCTGCCCTCTAGTGATGAACAGTTAAACGATAATAATAATAATAATAAATATTAATATATTTGTTAATTTACTATCATTCTGTCCAAATCTCTTTTAACATATCTTAGATGTAGTTTGTAAAAGACAACTACAAAATAATCTAAATCTTTATAATTAAAATAATGTTTTGAACTTATTGAAAGCCGATATCTCTTAAAAATTTTGTAATAAAATGAATATTAAATATATAATGACACCCTCATCCTTCTATGATTCTGATATTCACTATTACTTTTACTGATACTTAATTATTAAACTGCTGCTATGGACAACAGCAATTATTTAAAAATTCTTTCATTGTAAAAACAAATTTAACCCTTAAAATCTGTTCAACTTGTGAGAGTGAAAGAGATCAGATTAGAAATTATCGTGTTTATGAAGTGGAAATGTTCTGTCTCAAAAATATACATGTATATCATTATATGCAAGAACATTAATTTCAAAATGCAATATATTTAAATGCTTAATAGTTTATAAAACTAGTTAGCTTCTTGACAATATTCATAAATAAAAATTAATTCTCTGTTCTAAAATAAATATATCTACTCATTGAAAATATACGATTTAAATATTATTTATATATTGGACCACTAACATCATCCAACACGAGCACTGAATGTCTCTAGAAAAATTTAACCCCATTTAAATACTCCAAACACATTCAACTGTCAGTAACAGCACACAGGCTGCACATGCATGATATTTCAAGAGGCTCTCCATACAGTAGTGACACCAAGTGCAAGCCTTCATAATAAATGGATGCAGGAAGGTTTGTATATGATTAAAAAGGCTTGCACTTGGTGATACTACTGTATTGAGAGTTTGGTACTATTATTAAGAGCATGTGTAAACATGAAATGGTGATCATGTAATGTTTTGAGATTTTTGTTGCTACACATTAGATGCTAAATGTTATTTTTAATAGTACACGTTGAAGTAGAATGATCAATCATTCTATTTCTGAATATGACTTTTATAAAATTAATTTCTGAAAATAATCATTTACATGTATAAATAAAGAACATATCAATACATGCAATTTTATATCATCCAAACTCAACCACTCAAGA
The DNA here is from genome assembly GCA_028023455.1 of Epiperipatus broadwayi. Classification (NCBI taxonomy): domain Eukaryota; kingdom Metazoa; phylum Onychophora; class Udeonychophora; order Euonychophora; family Peripatidae; genus Epiperipatus; species Epiperipatus broadwayi. The sequence goes on along the minus strand of JAQFVV010000001.1, from coordinate 2,137,206 downwards.
ATTTTCAAATTGAGTTTATCTGCTGATGTTGTGTCTGGATATAAAATAAATTTTGATATAAATTGTCTGAACTATAAATCTTGAAGAAAATTCACTGACTAAATAAAAGTAGAAAACTTTTGCGTCAATTTATTTTGATTTGGTTTCTTGTGAGATTTTATATTCATGCAAAAAATTTTTTTGTATTTGGGAAATATTTAGTTACTTGAAATAACATTACGATTAAAATGGTTCAATTAAAACACTCATGATAATGACCGACTCTTTATTAACACTTTGCAGCTTAATATTTAATTCATTGAAGTTGAAGCACAAAGCCATTCAACATCTATTAATTAACCGTGTTGTTCACAGATTTTTCTAATTTCCTCTAAAGACTCAACAAATTTTTAAAAAACTTTTCCACAACTTAATTATCAGACATTAGTGTACCTAAATAAATCATCCTATGATGAGTTATCTCATTTAACAGTTCCAGAAATTTTTGTATTTGAAGCGCATGTGAATATAAAATTGACTGATTTTTGTTTATAAAGCTCATATTTTCCAATATTTTGAGACAGCAAAGTCCCAGAACTGAATGTCTAATAACTTTAGTAACTAAATTGAAAAAAACATTTTCCTACTCAGTTATACTGAGAGAACCATCTCTTGTTATTGTTATATAAATAACAATTCCTTTCGTCACCGTTACTAATGACGATAGACTGCTTAATTCTTTCTTAATATTGTTCTTAATACAATAACAAATAAAAATAGCTAAACTAGCTGGTCAAGTTATATCAGTAATATCACAAAGACAAAGAGAACTGACACTGGAAAATTTTATATCTATTTTTTGCTCATGGGCTATATTTTTAGCCATTTCCGAGATTCTATCTTTTACTGTACTTCTAGATAAAGACATTTTTATTCTTTGAATAATTTTTTCTTTGTTTTCAAAATTTTCAAAAATTTTAACCATGCTTCTTTTGGATATTCACCATCTTCAAAAGATTTTCCATGTTTGATAATTACATTTGAGGTAATATAACTAACAGCAGTTATATTTGACTGACTGCCGACATATTTAATTATTGATGTTGATTGAGCATTTCTATTTGAAATGGTTTGAATACAAAATTCTTTTTATTTTTCTTTATTTTTATCCAAGAAAAGATTTATGGTTTTGTTTCACAATGCCATTTTGCTGATGAGGTTCTGCACATTATTGCCCTTATTAATCCTCCATATTCTTCTTTTCATCAATTTTAGAATTCTCTGCTACTTGAGTCCAATAGTTTTTATTTTTTTATTTTCTCTTGCAATGTTAAGTAGAACAGCAAAAAAAAAAAAAATTCTAAAAAAAAAAAAAAAATTTAGAAAAATCTATAAAATTAATTTTTAAAAGTCTTCATAAGTATAAATATAATAATTACTTTAAAATGTATCCACACTTTAATGTCCACTTCAGCATTATATTCACTACTCTTAGGCACAAATATACTTGCATTGCTAGCATGCTGGTCATACACACATATAAATGAGAGATAAAAATCTACTGCAAAACCGTGCATTATGTCCAAAAAAAAAAAAAAACAATTTTTGTTCATTTCTTTCACACAAAATTTTATGATAACCATTAATAAATAATTTTAATACATATATAGGCCAATAGATCATTTATACATACCAACAAAATTTTCTTGTGCAATAGGTTTGCCATAGTCAATTTAAAGTATGCATAAAATATTACAATATGTGGCTCTTAAATGGCCCTCATGGTCAAAGCGGATGTTAACCTTGACTTCAATGTTTTATGGCCAAGCTTCCAATTCTTTATCAGCAATCTCATTATCAAGTAACACCACCACATACTTTATCCCTCTATGTCATTATTCAATCCTGGCTATTATATATAAGATCTAACAATAACTTTTGCAATTCCCAGTATTGCTTGTGGAGAAGCTGAAGAATTATTTTTATGCCATTTGATGAGATAAATACAGATATTATAGCCATTATATATAGATTTTTATTACTGGTGCAACAATTTAGCTCGATGATCCCGATTCATTTACTTAACAACTGGTGTCCTTGGTCAACTCTTATTCACTTTGCTATTGTGGAGCTGTTCTGTATAGCTAATGCCATCATATTAAAACAATTTCAATTTCTTCTCGATGAGGCATGCATCTGCAATCTTTGGCAACATGTTGGCATATAAGATTTTTTTATGGCAAAATCTAAAATCTTGTCTGGTTTATGGAGTCTTTTCCAATGCATTTAATTTTTCAGGTACAACCAATTTCTCTTTCTCTAACACAACCGATTCTCTTATATCCAAAGTACATTTAGCACTATTTACTTTAGCTCTAAATCTGACCTGTTTCTTTTGGCATCAGCATACCTTCCACAAACCAATTTTGCAATATTTTCATTTCCACTTTTTTCAAGAAATATACTATAAGCCCAAACAATTTTCAGCTAGTAAAATAATCAATTCTGTCATAATAACATAAATGGCAGATTTTCTAATTTGACTGTTTAAATTTCATTAATGTTTATTAAACTTCTATCTTTTGCTCTTAGATCCATTTTTGTCTATGAGTGGGTTTTTATTGTGGCAATGGAGTACTAATCTCATTTTGATATTATGGATGAACCCAATTTGTCATCAATCTCAATGCAGAGCTTGTGCCTACAAATGAATGTCTTCAGCATAATTTGCTCAAGACTTTTTATTTGTATATGTTCATAAACTAATTTGATTGTTCATTGGTCCCCCCCCCCGCCATTCAGCATTTTTTAGAGAAGTCTTAAGCAATATGACTTAACTCCACAGATCTGATGATACTCATTTTTTAAATTACAATTTTTTATTTAATGGCCCATTTTCTATAGCTATTCTTTTTGGCCTATTTACAATAATTTTTCAACAGATGTCTGTAATCTGGCTTGTCCATTAAGAGCTTAGAACTCTCTAATTTAATCCACAACTGACTCATATGCTAAATGTTTTTTTGAGGCTGAACTTTATATTAACTACAACACACTCAACAACTGTTGTTTAAGCTCACTCTCATTCATTCACCATAATAATTGTTTAAGAGGTTACTATTCCATGCTGTCACATACATATATTTTCAGACTATAGCAAGTGGCATCATGATCTTAATTTGTTAAGGATTGTTCTAGAAATGAAGGCAGACAATAGGCCATAAAAAGCGATGGTTAAAATATCTGTTTAGCATTTCAATAACTTCACCAAAAGACATTTGCCCTGAGATTAATAATATGTGACACTAATCTTTATTTTATTACCTACTAGAAACTTCTCAATATGCACAAATTACAGTCATTCTGATATATTATTCATGTCAAATTCATCCATGGTGCCATTTTTAATCAAAAACAGTTGTATTGCCTAATTAACTTTTGTGGCAACTGCTACTTAGGCAATCTGTTGATTTATTTCATTCATAATTTAATCATTAAGTTAGTCTGAATCAATTGACTAGGTTAGTCGTTGTATCTCCACACAGTATATTAATCATGTCATTAAAGACAAACTATGCCAATTTGCTAAATTCAGAAAATAGTGGAGGTTGTCAACAATGATGAGTCATGACTTAATTAGCTTTAAGACCACACTAGCACAGCTGAAGTTATTCTAGGCATTTTGGCAAGTGACTATTAGCTAATTATGCATCAATGTTTATAGAATATTAATGGAAGGAATTTACACATACCATTTAGATCAATTTATTTTAATTCAATAATCTTTTAACAATCAATATTTAGGAATACAAATAATTAATCTTTACTACTCCACCACAATATTCATACATAAATGATTTTTTTTTTTCATGTGTCAAAGCATTGGCCGGGAAGCGAACCCGGGATAACTGCTTGTAAGGCAGCTGTGCTAACCACTCATCCACCAATGCTTGACTACATACATAAATGAGTTTTTAGCGGAGGATTTTGTAAAAGCTACAAAAAGAAATAGATCATGACATTACATCTATTATTATTTACATATCTAACATAGACATATCACTTAATACATTACATTTTTTAAATGTACTATTATTATTAAAACTGAAGGCTTACACCAAAATCATCAGATCAGAATGATATGCATGGTTTTCTCTACCAGCTTTCTAATTTTCAAAGATAGGAATCTCTTGATTTTAAAAAGCCACAAATATATTTGGGCAAAATACATCAGTAATTGTTCTCTGGTTTATAGATTCTTGCTATGCTTTTTGGAGTGGTCTGATCTATCTTTTTCCTAGAAATAGGAAATCACTTTTGAGAAATAATTGTACAAGACCATAGAAGATTAAATTCCCATCTTGCATTTGTAATTAACATTTTTAATTAAATTTATTTTTATTGTGTATTTTTATAAAAATATACTTACATATATTCTTAAATATACATACATATTTCCTATTTTTATACAGCTTTTCCTTTTATATATATTTATACTTTTTAAGAAAAAATCACCCCTCCCCCCCAGGTTATGGATAAAAGCACTCTATTTTGAACAAAGGATAAATTGACAATATTCTTTGTTCAACATAGAGTATTATTCATCTATAGCTTGAAGGAGAATGATTTTCCTTTCTTAATTATATATTTTATGCATGTTCTTTACGAATATTGGATACGTTTTTAAAACTTCTAAAACACATGATCACCATTTACTATGATTACACAAGCTGTTAAAATAATAGCAAACTCTCCATACAATAGTGCCACCAGCACAAGACTTAATAATCAATGGATGCAGGAAAATGTTATAAATTCTGTACCTTATATCCTAAGATTTAGATGCAGTGCTCTCAAATCCAAGTCTCCTCACTGATGAAAACCATAAGCTAGAAATTAATCTTGGGATATTGGATGAGTGAGCACTAGATAGAAATTTTATGTACAAACCTGCCATCCATTGATTACTAAGACCTGCAATGGCTGGCACTACTATATAGTTTGCTACTGTTTTACAAATATGTTTACAGTAAAAAATTAAAGTCATATATATATATGCACTTTTGTTCTAAAGACGAATCTAACTCAACTATAAGTACACAAACAACACAGCAATGTTCCATGTAATCAAACACTGGACCAAAGATAAGATCTTTTTAAAAATTTAGAATTTTCCAGTTTTCTTGTAGGATATGATATTGAATAAAATAGAAGAAACTCTATATTATGAATCTTATATACAATAAGATTCTTCATATAAGGGCTCACCCAGGTATATATAAAAAAAATCCCAGAACGCATATTAGTGTATTAGTGATACTCTCAAATTTCGTTGCTATATTCCTGGACGACATGAACTGTAAATAGTAATTTGTCCCATGCTATTTTATGCTAAGGTTCAACGTGGCAAAAGGTCTTTTTAGTTCATGAATAACTAATTTGGCATAATACATTAAAAATTATTTTAAAATTTGCGGCGGTTTTTTAAAAAAAGAATTTCAATTTATATTAATTTATAACTACTCGGGGAGGGAAAGAATAACAATTTTTTGTTAGGGCATTAAATCGATTTACTCTGGAACTGACAGGAAAGGATCTAGATAAACTTTGCTGGACACAAGACTACTTCATTTCTTTTAATAATTGTGTTTTTGTTAATATAAAAAAGATAGGCAGAAAAGATTTTTCCAATTAAATTTTATATCACGAGTTAACACACAATGTATGAGTAAAGAGACAACCTATCAAATTTTTACTTCTTTAGCTAGTAAACTGTGTATTTTCTTAGTAATTTATTAGTTCAGTTAAAATTATTTAAAACGTTGTAATTACTAAAAAGAATATTTGCATTCTTTAACCATAAAAATTATTACTTGATTAACTTTTAAAAATAAAGGCACTTGCGAGTTCGCCGAGACTTTTTTTTTAAAGAGAACAACAATTCCGACTTACCTCATTTTATTTTAATTTTAGGCAGCCAATGAAAAGGTTCTCATTGTAAACGAGATTATTTTAGAAAATACTGCATTACTGCCACCACGCTTTAGATTGCGTGATTGTTTTTATTTATTGATGTTAAAAAAAAAAAAAAGGAAACGAAATCCCATCATGATGCTAAGATAAATAGCGAATCCCTATTTGAATAAAATAATAATCTTTTATTTTCATCATGTTTCCTATAAGATTAGGTGCATTAATATATTTATTAGTATTAATAGTGGGATATTTTAATTTTAAAGATTCGCTTTACTATGAAGATTCCAACATTATTCGAAAATTTTTTGCAGGTTAGTTTAATTATTTTTATGGATACTCATTTTTTTTAATGAATATAGAATGGTAATTTCATCAAAAAATTGGAAATTTATCAATATAAACCAATATGTAACGTATTTTCTTCTTAAGCAATTTTGCAGCTGTTGAAGATAAAAATATATTAAAGCGTGTTGTCTTATGCTAATATACAACTTATACACACCAAAAACGAAGGGGGCAAGCCATTCTAGCGTCCTATATAGTATAACAAAAAAGGAGTCGTAACAATACTGAATTCAAATCCCAAGGGATTACTATTAGGATAGTTACATATTAGTCCGGGCGGCGAAATGTTAATCCTTAAAATCATTATGATTATCTATGATTGCTAAATATTTGAGAGTACGTTTTCTTTAATTAAATTTAACTTTCAAAGATTTAAAGAATCATTTTTAACAAAGTTATAAATAACCACTTTCTGTATAAATTTGTTTACATGGCAAAAGATGACCATTTTTAAAGCATAAGTAGGTCAGTATGAGCTAAAATTAACTAAAAAAATGTATAGTAGATATAAAAATGCTTTACAGACCTTCAATAACTTAATTAATTAAATAAAACATACTACTAAATATTTAGCAATCATAGATAATCAATGATTTTAATGAAGACTAAAATTTCGCCTCCGACTAATGCGTAAGTTCCAGAATAATATATATAATTTTCCTTTGTTTTATTCTCTAGCTAACGATTAAATAGATATTTATTTACTTACCAATAAATGAGCTTGCTTGGAATCTGAAATACCAGGATGGTAGAAAATAAGCGATTTATGTAAAATTGGTAGAGGGGAACCCTATTTAAAAATATATATATATAGATAATAATGTAATGATTATTCGGTGAAATACTGTTCGTATAAAATAAAGATAGTGTTAGCCTTAAGTGCAACTCAGATATAGTTCAAAACATTCAACACCTATTACTGTATTTGTAAAATGGTTGTAAGTATATATTATCATTTTATATATATAATACAGTGCATAATCTTATAATAATATTTAATAATTAAGCTTATCTGTTCATTTACATTATAAAAGATAATATACTGTAAGTCTAGATCATTATTTTTGTTCCAGATATTTCACTATTTTTTTTTATTTCTAATTTGAAAAAGAAAAAAAGTCTACTTTCTGTATAAAGAAAAATTTTAAAAAGATAAAAATGAAGGGATAGTGAAATGAACTTGATCTTCAATTTTTTTTTTTTTAAATGTCATTTACAAAAATATATTTTAAACCACTAAACATTACATGATCACTATTTCTTACGCTAGCACATAACTGTTATCAAAACAGGCAAAACTCTCCATACAGTAATGCATTGAGTGGCACTACTGTATGGAGAGTTTTGCCTGGTTTGAAAAATATATTTTGTTACCTTTTTTAAAATAAAATAATAAAAATATTGCAAAGTAAAAAAAAAAAACTATGTGAAAAAATACTGCTCAGAACTATGGTTTGTTAATTATGGATATATATAAAAAAAAATCAGTCCCAGAAATGATGGATCCTTGAAAAAATAACATTTTTGTTGTCATTGACTTTGAGATAGCAGACATAGCTTAGAAAAATTAAATGTGCATAAAAAATGGATCAGAAGTTCATTATATATGAAGTTTATATTTGTTGGTTTTATTCACAATCCTTGTTAAAATTTAAATACTTCAAAAATGTGAATTTTTTATCATATTGATTTATAGAGCATTGGCAACTTTTATTCTTTAGAATACTAATTTTAACATATGTATATACTCCTTGTTTTCATGAAGGTTTGTAATGATGGTATTTTAGTTGTATTTATATATTGGACTATTTCTATTATCTAATATTAAGTATTGAAAGTCTTTACTAAAATTTAATTTCATTTAAGTGTTCCAATTATATTCAGTTGTTAGTAATAGTACATGGGTTAGTTTATACTCAATGTTTCGAGAGTTATTATTCTTCTCTTTTCTTCAGGTGAAGCTGGCCTGACTAGTGACAATACTAGCATGGGAATTGAACCAAGAATCTAAGGATCCAGCTTTGATTTCTATGCTAGTCCTGTCACTGGTCAGGCCAGCTACATCTGAAGAAGAGACGATAATAATATCTCTTGAAACATGTATATACTAACCCATGTGCTATTACTAACAGTCGTTATATTTTTCTTAAGACATTCAATACTTAATATTTGATGATGGAAATAATTTAATATATTAATAAATAATATTAAATCGTGCTTTCACACTTCCAACATAAAACTATAACAACGAATTGAAAATTAAATTTAATGGCTAAGCGCTTTGAAGAAGATGTACTTCTCATATTCATAGCCAGTTATGATCCTTCTATAAATTATATTTTCTCCTCCGCCTTCCCTTCCCACATGTAATCCTTGGTATAGATACATTCACATGACTTCACAAAAAATTATTTATTTATTCTCCCTATAAAATTTATTTTTTATTTGAACTGACACATTAGATTGTCATATCTTTTCAACCTTGATCATTTTCAATGATTTACCAACTTATATATTAAGCAAAATATTTTTTTTTTACATTCCAGACTTCATCATCATCATCATCAACCATTATCAATCCACTGCAGGATGAAGGTCTCTCCAAGTTTAATCCATCTTTTCCGATCTTTAGCTTCTCTTTTCCACAACACCCCTGCACATTTTCTTATTTCATCCATCCATCTCACGTGGTCTCTTTCTGGGTCTTTTACAATCTCTTGGAATCCAGTTTAAAATTTCAATTGTCCATCTATTCTCCCTATAAAATTTATTTTTTATTTGAACTGACACATTAGATTGTCATATCTTTTCAACCTTGATCATTTTCAATGATTTACCAACTTATATATTAAGCAAAATATTTTTTTTTACATTCCAGACTTTCATCATCATCATCATCAACCATTATCAATCCACTGCAGGGTGAAGGTCTCTCCAAGTTTAATCCATCTTCTCCGATCTTTAGCTTCTCTTTTCCACAACACCCCTGCACATTTTCTTATTTCATCCATCCATCTCACGTGGTCTCTTTCTGGGTCTTTTACAATCTCTTGGAATCCAGTTTAAAATTTCAATTGTCCATCTATTATCATTTCTTCTAGCAATATGTCCAGCCCAACTCCATTTCAATCGTTTAATTTTTTCAATAAGATCAGTAACACCTGTTTGTTGTCTTACCCATACATTGCATTTTCGATCTCTTCTTGTTACTCCCAACATACATCTCTCCATACTCCTTTGAGTGGTCTGAAGTCTCTGTATTGCTCTTCTATTAAGTGTCCAAGTCTCAGATCCATAAGTAAGAACTGGTAAAACACATTTGTTAAAAACCATTCTTTTCAAACACATAGGCATATTTCCTTTTAGTATCAAGTTATTTCTACCAAAAGCACTCCAACCAAGTTTAATTCTATGATTAATTTCCTCCATTATGTTTTCATCTGTATTAATAATCTGACCTAGGTATTTGTAACTGTTAACTTTTTCTAATTCTTCATAATCAATCTTTATTTTCATATTTTGAGCAAATCGATTAAACATTACTTTAGTCTTTTTAACATTTATCTTTAGTCCTACTTTTCTACTTTCATCTGCTAACTCCTGCAACATTTCCTGCAGCTCTGAAGCATTATTTGCAAAAACAACTACATCATCTGCAAAATCTAAATGACTTAAATACTCTCCATTTACTTTCATTCCTTTAGTTTCCCATTTTAATCCACAAAATACTTCTTGCAGCACTGCTGTAAAAAGTTTTGGAGATATGGAGTCACCTTGCCTTACACCTTTCTCAATGTTGATTTTTCCAGTATCATTATGTAATCTAATTGTTGCTGTTGCATTTTTATAAATATTCTTTAAAATATGACAATATCCTGGATCTATACCTTGATGATCCAATGCTTTAATCACTGAAGAAATGTGTATAGAATCGAATGCCTTTTCATAATCTACAAATCCAAAGCATAATGACAACTCATATTCATTTGTCCTTTCTATGACTTCTCTCAATACCTGGATATGATCTATTGTACTAAAACCACTTTTAAATCCAGCTTGTTCTCTTGGTTGGTGGAAATCCAAAGTTCTCTGTAGACGAGTTGTAATTATCTTGGTAAAAATTTTATATAAAACTGATAAAAGGCTGATAGGTCTGTAATTTCTAATATCTTCTTTATCACCTTTTTTAAATATTAATATTATTACTGCATTCTTCCAATCTTCCGGTACATCTTTATCATTTAGACATTTGGTATATAACTTTGCTAAAATTGTTTCTATTTCTTCACCTCCTTCTTTTAATATATCAATTATAATTCCATCATTTCCTGGAGCCTTTCCTTTCTTCATACATTTAATTGCATGTCTCACTTCTTCATTTAAAATTCTGGGCAATTCGGAAGATGTAATAGATATAGGAGGTACTTGTTCTTTATTACTATATAATTCTTGATAAAAATCTTCTACCAATTTCATGATGTCATCTCTCTTTTTAGTAATAATTCCATCTTTTTTTCTTATTGCAGATATAAATTTTCTACCAATACCAAAATGTTGTTTAACATTCTTGAGACTTTTATTTTCTTCTACAGCTTTCCTTGCTATTTCACAGTTATACTTTCTTATATCATTTTCAACTCTTTTCCGTACCATTTTACAAAATTCGAGATATTCAGTTCTTTTTAATACATCATTTTTGTATATCTTCATATTCCTTCTTTTCTTCATAAATTCTCTAGTCTCAGTAGAAATTTTATTAGTCAATTGCTGCTTTTTTTCTACCAGCTATCTTTGTTGCAGTTTTTAAAAGTGTATCAGTTATTTTCATATTAATTTCATTCAAATCTGAATCATGTTCAAAATCTCCTAACACTTGAAACCTATTTGTAAGTTCTAATTTAAATTCATTAGAATGTTTCTGAAGATTAGGAATATCAACTGTAAATATTGTTTTTCTCAATAATTTTTGTCTCTCTAGTTTTACATTAACACGTAACTTACACCTTACTAATCGATGATCACTTCCTGTGTTAAATTTATTAAGAACATTGCAATCTTCAAATATGTATTTCCTGTTAGTCAAAATATAATCCAATTCTGCTGTACCTTCATTTGGATGCTTCCATGTCCATTTTTTTTTAACATTTTTCTCAAAAAATGAATTTATAATATAAAGTTTTTCTTTTTCTGCAAACTCCACAAGTCTATGTCCTCTCTCATTTCTATTACCATAACCAAAATTACCTACAGCAATTTCATCTTTTATTTGTCTACCAATTCTAGCATTAAAGTCTCCCATAACAATTTTAAAATGTTGTTTACTCTGATCAAAAGCCTTTTGTACATCCATATAAAAATCTTCTACTACTTCATCACTATGAGAACTTGTTGGGGCATAAACCTGAATTATCTGCATTTGGTATCTGCTATTAAGTTGTATAACTAATCTTGCAATTCTATCCGATACACCATCAATCTCCACAATATTGTTCTTCCACTTTTTATTTATAATGAATCCTACTCCACTTGTATTTCCAATATGTGTGCCTTTATAATAGAGTATATGTCCACTTTTTAAATCAATTGTTTCTTCACCTTTTCTTCTAACTTCACAAAGTCCAATAATGTCCCATTTGATATAAGACAATTCTTCTTCTAATTCTTGCAATCTTCCTTCACTTGAAAGTGATCTGCAGTTGTAAGTACCTAAATAAAAAGTCGTCATAATGTATAAATTAATTTTTATATTACATTCTCATTTTATTTTATTTTATAAATTTATATTGATAAGAACATATTAAAATTTGCAAATGTAATAATAAATCATCAAAAATCACTGGTGTCTAATTTTCTTTTTTTTATTTTTCATTAAAAAAAATATCATGTTTTTTTTTTTTTTTTTGCCTTTTTATTTATATCTATTCCAAAATTTTATCTTTAATCTTAATCTGTGCTTTCTTATCCTCTCCTCCCACCCACCTTTCTCATTTTTTCTAATTTAATTTTTACAAACATATAATTAATTATGTAGTTTTTGATAATTACCACTTTTATTAATTTAAATAACTTAAATCATCCAAATTTTTATTCATTTTATCTATAAATTTTCACTTACAATATTCTTTCCATTTGTTTTATTTTATTAAATATTTTTTAACCATTTTTGCTTCTAATTTTTTTTTTTTTGTATTTTCCAATATTTTAATACTTTGTTGAGAATGTTTTTATTTTTTATTTTTTTTTGCATGATTTTATATACAAAAATGTTTATTATTCAAATGTTGCTTATTCAGATATAAACAATAGTAGTAAAATGAATATTATAAATAAAAATATATGGATAACTTTAAGGATATGTTCAAATAATGAACTGATAAGAGAAGAAAATGATATAAGTCAAAGCAATTAATGATAGCCAGTGAATTGCATTAAGAAATTAACAAATGGAATAAATATGAGAAAAATATGAAGTAAATAGAAATAAAGAGAATGATGATCATATGTCAATAATTTATGCTGGTTTAAAATTAATAAAAATATTTTTTATGTAATTAATAAAATAATTATGAATATAAATAAGAAAAAAATAAAAATTAGACCTGTTTACAAAAAATAAATGTGTTTGAGATAATTATTAAATAGAAATAAAATCAATAAAATAGATAATGTGGATAAAATATATTCAGTAGAGAATATACAATATAAAAATGAGAACAAAAAAAGTAAAGAATAAACTAAAAAAGCTACAATGGGACATTTGAATAATAAGAATTTATATATTCATGAAAAAGAATGTAAATGTTATCAATTTATTATTAAAATGATGGAAAATATAAAAAGTTATCAAAAAAATAATGATTAAAAAATATTTGTACATAAAAAGGTAAAGATCAGTATGCAGTGGTCAATGAAGTATGTAGAGAGGTGTGTGTGTGTCAATAATGTGTTAAAAATACATGTAGTAATTGTGTAGAATAATTGGGTAAAATAGAAATTATGAATACTAATCATTTAGTAAAAATGTCATATGACCACCATTTCTTATACTTGCTTATAACTGTTATTAATGTGTTTTCAATTTAAGACTCGTAGTTTTGTAGTTAAGTAGGGATAAAAGGTGGCTGCAGTGCTCCCAAATCCAAGACTTCCCATTGACAAAGGCAACAAGTCAGAAACTAGTCTGGGAATATTGTGTGAGTAGACACTAGATGGGGATTTTATGCACAAGCCTTCTGGCATCCATTGATTACTCTAGCTTGTAATGTGTGGCAATACATGTAGTGAGTTTTGCCTGTTTTAGTAGAAATATGTAATAATTACGTTAAAACAGGCAAAACTCACTATAATGATTATGTGTAATAATCACATATAGTAATTATATATAATAATTTATAAGATGTGCAAGTATTATTTATCACTGTAAATATATATAAAATCGAAGTCTATATAGTAGCCTGAAGCAGACCATTGTAATCAGGAATGATGATCATGTAATAAAATAGCAATCATGCAATTGTAGTTTGTAAAGTTATGTACCAGACTTTATTAAGGTCAAATAACTGTAAAAATTGCCATATATGGTAAGGTAAGTAAAAGACAAATCTTAAGGGGTATATGAAGCCCCAAAACCTAGTATATGAGTTCTGATGTTAAGGTAATTCAGAGACTCCTGCTTCTGTAAGTCAAAAGCAGGATTAGAGTTTATTATGTACAGGTCACCATGACCTTTTATTATTTATTGTGCACTTTAAATAGGCTATGTAAACTTTGTAAATCATGTTATTTAGTTAAACCATTAGTTTGCCATTTCAATACTGCCATTATCAATTATTTACTTGTTGCTCTCAGGTTGCAACAAACTGGCACAATTCTGACTGGATTTGGACCAACAAGGAAATATCATGAATATCACGTTGGTATATGTGAATTCAATGTAGATAATCCAAGTGATTGGCTATATGTTCAGAGGATAAGAAATTACTTTTTTATTAAATAGTATTACCAATAATATTATAAAATAGCCTCCCTACTTTGCTTCACAGGGAAAAGGGTAATCAAGTTCGCCAACAATGAGCATGCGCCTGAGACATAGCTATATGATGAGCTTATAACAAAACTAAATGACTATTTCAACCCCCAACCAGCTAATAAGAGAGATGGCAAAACCACGCTTTTATTGCAAATACTTAGAGGAAGCTTTCCTTGAGCAATCATTATATGAGCTTATAGATGATCACTTTAGACAAATATTAGTAGCAGCAAAAGACTTAACCTATGAAGCAATCAGATATGGAACAGCTCATGAACTCTTTCTTAACCAAGCAAGAGAGTTCAGAGGTGTCACAGGACCAGAACCACTTCAAACTATGATTTATAAAACATCAGAAGTTGAATTTAAAACAGACAAATTAGTAAAATGTTTCCAATATGGAAAAATTAGTAACAAAGCCTGCAATTGCAATAAGCAAGAATGCAAAATTTGAAGTAAAATAACTGACACAACCCTGAAAGAGGACACCTATGATGCGATTGTAAATAAAAGTAGCTACATAAAAAACACTTACATAGATGAATCAGATCAAATTGTTGCTAAATGTAAATATAATCAGCAAAACAATAATCATGCAAATTTATAGTGGAGTGGGAATATCATTGATGTAAATCAACAATTGTGAAAATTTAATTAAGGATTTAAAATTCCACCCAAAAGTAGACAAAACTCACCTCAAGGCCTGGGATGCAAACAAAAATTCCCTAAAATACTAGGAGTCACAAAAGTAGAGGAAGAAACAAGGAAAGATAAAGAAATACTACCATTGTGCATAATAAACAGGGAAATTAACTTGATCATGAGCTGAGAATGGTTTCCTTCTCTAGGCATGAAAATATGCATCATTAAGAAAATCAATATAGAATCAGCAGTTAAAAATAACTATATTGCCAGTCTATTCACAAAGGAACTGGGAAAACTAAAAGCATCACCTATTGACGTTTGAATTAAGCAACAGAATAAAACATGTTATTACAAAACCTCAAAAAGTGTCACTAGACCAGCAAAGAAAGGTCAAGGAAAAACTAGACAAACCAATAGAACAAGGAATTCTGAAGCTAGTCGAGAATGCAGAGTGGGAAACTCCCATAGTGACAGTGGAAGCAAATGAAAAATAGAAATTTGTGATGATGACCACATCACTGTAAATAAGGTACTTAAATAAAAGTCAATAGCCAGTACTGAATGTAAGAAAAGTTCTAGTCTTCACCCACAGAGGTCTCCAGGCTAAAATGGACTCATTACTCAGAGATATGGATAGAATCATCCCATACTTTGATAATTATATTAATAATGATGAACTCCAAAGAAGAATTAAAAACCTGAATAATGAAAACCTGCAAACTGCTTGAGAGATTCGGAGCCAGTTTAAATTCTGAGGAAAGGAGGTGGAATCCAACAATGCTTGTTCCCTTGGATACCTTATCAGTAAGCAAGGGAAGAAACCCACACATAAGAAAGTTAAGGCTGTAAAAGAAGCACCACACTCAAAAATGAGTAAGGAACTCCAGACATTTCCTGACTACTAAACTAGTTTGAACCCTTCTTAAAGAGCAAGAGCTTATGTTGCCCAGCTTGCACTGCATAATTTTATTCAGCACTGTGATGCTGACAGTGTTTTGCTGAAAGCTAGCTCAGTGTTATTAATTAGTTTATAGTTAATAATTAGTTACCTTTTCAACCAAATTTGAAGTCAATTAGTATTTAAGAATTACATACTAGAATTACATACTTTGTTGAAAAGAGTTCATAAATTGAGATAATCTGTTAAAGAAAAATCAAATAAGGAACTGGGGATTCAATCAAGAAAAAGTCATTTGAACAAGCCAAAGCCTTACTGACATCTGAAGGACTCTATCTATTAGAAGAGCAAGAAAGAAGTCACACTAACAGTAGACACATCAGAATATGGTCTCAGAGCTGTAATATGTCATCCATTAAAACTTGGTATCACTCTATAAGCTATGCCTCCTGAACCCTAATGTCAGCTGAGGAATTACAGCTAGCTGGATAAAGAAACGATTAATATTCAGGATAAAAAGTTTCATCAATACCTCTATGGATGAACACTTAAGATCATTACTGATCATAAATCCCTATTGATAATATCGGTAAAGGATCAAACAGCCCCTAATCACTTAAGTCTTCAAATGATTCATTGGCTAGAATTCTTATAACGAGATGACTATGATCTCACTTACAAGAAGGGTAAAAATGTAGCACATGTGGATGCATTATCTAGATGCCCAGATAAAGCTGAATCGCCTAGGACAGAAACCTATGTTAAATTATAACGATCAGCTAGCATCAAAAACTATCATTAGTCAGACAATAGCAGAATGGACTAATATGACTCTGGCTACAAAATTCTTAAAAAAATTAGGTAGCAAATGGCCTGCTAGATGTCCTCTCTACTTAATTAAAGGACTGTAGAAAGTACATGAGAGACTGTCCATAAATAAAGGATGTACTTTGATGGATGAGAAAGTACTAATACCTAGCAATCATCATGAAAGGGTATTTAGATTATTACATCAAAATCACCCAGAAATAGTTAGGCCAAAAAACTGGCATGCAGCTATGTATGGTAGCCAGAAATAAATCAAGATCTCAAACTGATATTAAAAGATGTAAAGAGTGTCAAACTATATCTAATCAACCACCAAAGAGATGTTACAATGGCCTACACCAGAGAAAGCCTGGGAAACGATACACATTGACTATGCCGATCCATGGAAAGGACATTATTACTTAATAGTGGTGGATTTGTATAGCCACTAGACTGAATACAGAGTAATAAAAAATATTAGTTGCATCCACTATCAAGAAACTTAAAGAGATATTGCTAAACACGGAACACCAGAGATCCTCATGTCAGATAATGATACTACTTTCTGTTAAGAGAAATTCTAATATTTCATAAACCAATAGAGGATAAACATATAAAATCACTGACGTACAACTTTAACTCTAATGGAATCATTGAGAAGGCAGCCCAAAACATGAAAAAAAAACTTAAGCAAGGTAAAACTGAAAATGTAGACAAAGCCTTATTTAAAATAACATTTCATCAACATTTTATGCCATCTAGCTCCACTGGGATAATTGCAGCTGAATTATTGTTTCAATTAAGAAATAAATTGTCAATTTTGTTACCTATCTGACAGATTAATAAGACAGCAATTGTAAAAAAAAAGTTTGAAATAGATGACAATGTTTGGTCATTGAATAAATTTAAAAAAGGGCTGGGAGAAGCAACCATCATGAGAAATATACCTGGCAGAAACAACCATCATGAGAAATATACCTGGCAGAAATTGAAATTAAAGGGGGCTTAATATTCTGGAAACATAAAAACCAGCTAAGAAAACAATATCCGTCAACCATAAATAATGGAAACAGCAAAGAAAAAACTGACAACAATATTGAAGTCGAAACTACAACATCAACCAGTTTGGAGATCAACGAATATGAAGAAGAATATTGACTGTCAGAGATTCTTCTGACAATGAGATAGCTGACCCGAAGTCACCACTGACATATAACAAAGACTTGCAGCATCTCACAAGAAACAAAACCCCTCATGTTCACCTCAAAGACCATATTAGATAAAGTGCCATACTTCTGTAATGGGCGAGGAGTGCAGTGTTCAAGATCAAGCAAATATATAGATAGGTGTGTGACAATAATATATAAAAAATATATGTAGTAATTGTGTAGAATAAAAATGAATAACTTTGTACAGAATTATGAATAATAATCATGTAAAAATGTATAATAATTATGTATAATGATTATGTGAAATAATTACATATAGTAATTATTTACAATAACTTATAAGATATGTGCAACTATCATTTAAACATATATGTAATAATAAAACATATATGAAATGAAAGACTGTAGTAGCCTGAAGCAGATTCCTGTAATCAGAAATGCTGAGCATATAATAAAACAGTAATGTTGTTAAGTCATGCATCTGTAATTTGTAAAATTGTTTCTTGACCTTGTAAGGTCAAATT
Organism: Epiperipatus broadwayi; assembly: GCA_028023455.1. Classification (NCBI taxonomy): domain Eukaryota; kingdom Metazoa; phylum Onychophora; class Udeonychophora; order Euonychophora; family Peripatidae; genus Epiperipatus; species Epiperipatus broadwayi. The sequence continues at coordinate 2,118,834 of JAQFVV010000001.1, read as the reverse complement.
ATTGTAAAAAATACCATATATGGCAAAGTATGTAAAATGTTTCAGAAATCTTCAAAGGTATATATAAACTCCCAAATCCTATTATGGGGGTTCTGGTGTTAATGTAATTCAGAAACTCTTGTCTGTAAGTCGAAAGCAGAACTAGGGTTTATTATGTACAGGTCACCATGGCCTTTTATTATTTTTCATGTGCCTAAAATAGGCTATACAAACTTTATAAATATTCTCATGTTATTTAATTAAACCCTTAGTTTGCTATTTCGATACTGTCTTTGTCAATTATTTACTTGTTGCTTTCCTGACTCAGCACAGTGTTAAATAAATGGAAAAAGTATAATACAATGTGTATAAATATTTACAGTTTGAATGACTTGGCTAAATAAAAAAAAAGAATTTGGATGATTTAAATTAATTAAGAAGATAAATAAAATTAATGTATTTAATTAATTATGTATTTTTAGGAGTGAAATTGGAAAAAGGGGGAGGGGTAAGAAAATTTAAGTTAAGATTAAAGATAAAATTTTAGAAAAGTTATAAATAAAAAGGAAAAAACATTTTTTTGTAAATATAAAAATAAAAAAAATTATTTTTGATTTTTATAAATTAGTAAATTTTAATTTTTTTATTTGTATCTAAGTATATTATGTAAAATATTTCAAGTCTAGAACATATAGGATTTTATTTTGGTCATACATTTTTTAGTTGGTAAATCCTTGAAAATGGTCATATGAAATTGGTTGAAATATTAGTGAAGATATAATATAAGACTTTAGTTCAAATAAAAAACATGCTTTAAAATAAAAAAATGTTTTTTTTATTATAAAAATATATGAAAATATACATAGAATATATATATATGTGGATTTATATTTTCTAGCAGTTTTTAGAGTTATAATCTTCTTGTGTTTTTTCAGAACACATTCTCATTCTCAGGATCAATGGTTTTAAGCAGGAATTCAATAATCTTTGTGTGATGTAGTGGTTTATCAATCAGTTAAAATAGATCTATTACATATATACTGTACATGATATATAATAAATATTAAATATAAAGAGGCAATAATACATTCTTAGTAGAAAATAAAAGCAATCTAAATTAGTATTTCCTAAATTATGTTCTATGTAATTTCAAACAAAAGAGAAATGAGAATTTTGCACACAAAAAAATTGCTTAAAAAATATTTTTTTTACATCTCTTGTACAACCTTGATGATAATTTTTAAATATATAAAATTTAATAATTATGTATTAGATTAGAAATTGTTATATTATTGTTAGCTTAGATATAGACTTTAAACTCAGTTTAAATCAGTATATCTATTGTAAACCCCAATTGCATTAGACTATTTTATTTTTTTATTTTTTAAATGTGTATAGGGTTAAATATATATATATATATTAAAATCTACTGATAAATATTATTCTCCTTTATGGGAACAAATACTAAAGACATCAGAAAAAGATAAATTATCCCCACAATTGGCCTATACCTTAAAGTCCTCTCAAATGTTTAATGCCATGTGTGATTAGAATTTATAATAATAGCTATATTGATTTTTAACTGTTTAAAATCTAAATCTGAATTAATAATAATAACAATCTAGCTTTATAAATAGTTACTAATAACTTTGATATATTTATCTAAAACAGAAGTTTTCAGCCTTTTTTTTTGTTCACTGCCCCTTTCAACATATTATCAAGAGATTACCTCATAACATAAAATTTGATAATATTCTTTTAGAAATTAATTTTATTCAAAAATTATATTGAGAAATAATCACAGAATAAGATATAAGAAGTAATCATTACAAATATAATTATGAGCAATACCCAAAGACATAAAATAAAATTTAAAACTGAAGAACAGAATTCATTATTATGTATATATTGTGATAATTATAATAACATAAAAATAAGAAATAACTGCATATTTATATATATATTGTAATGATCACAGGTGGGAGGATGATCATTGTAACAGTCACAGTTTATTTTATTTATTTATTATTATTTTTTTAATCATCTTTTTACATTACTTCTTTGTTTCTTTTAGGATATTATATAACAACTATAAATTTATATATTTTGTTGTAACTTTTATTGATCTTAATATCTTCCATTGCATTAGTTTAGTTGATTTACTTAAGGTATGTAGACTCACATACTTATTAACTATTTGTAAATTTAGAACAGTTTTGACACCCTGTGATTGTACACCCAAGCAGAAAGGTATTATCAATCATACCTATGATCAGATTGAGACTGCACAAATATACAAATCCCGATCATTTTTTCTGATCACAGCATCCCTCCATAACTGCTGGGACTAAGCCAATTCTCCAAAGGCAATTTATTTTTTTGAGATAAATTTCAGGCACCATCTGGCCATATAAACTTTATATAACCAGAATGCCCTGATGAAAGGAATATCGAAATGCAGCGCTTGGAAACTAACCCAGACTAATTCCAGCACTATGAGACAGAGGATAAGAGCACATATCAAACCTGGCCAATCCTCCAATCATGGCAATGTAGGTAAAGAAAAGAGAACAGACCAAGTAATCTTTAGCCAACATTACAAGAGTTAATTTATCACATACTTCTATTATAAAATTCTGACATTTGTAATCTTAATAGTCCTTCATTCATATCAGTTCATTTATACTTAATAATGTCTAGACATTTAGCAGTAAAGTTCAATATATTTACCTAGGTTTTAACTTGGATGTGACATTATGTGAATATTTCAATTACACATATATTTAACACAATAAAAATATGTATACCCATAATTACCAAACAAAATAAATATAGTTTAACAAGAGTTAATTTATCACATACTTCTATTATAAAATTCTGACATTTGTAATCTTAATAGACCTTCATTCATATCAGTTCATTTATACTTAATAATTTCTAGACATTTAGCAGTAAAGTTCAATATATTTACTTAGGTTTTAACTTGGATGTGACATTATCTATTTGTGACAATTTAGATGGTCATTCTTTCACAATCCATGGGTTTTTAAGTTCATGACGCTCCTTGCGCTCTTCATGGCTGGCCATTTGTCCTTTCTCTTTTCAGAACTTCGGAACAGCAATAGAATATAGATGGCAGAGTCCTACATTATGGGTGAAGCATTGATAGCAGGAGAAAGATTGATGGTGATGGAGGCTGAGGAATGAAGCCCTGATGTGTACTCCTGTGGTTTTCAGAGCAATGTATGGTATTGCTTAGTCGATTATTAATTAATGATTTATGGACTTGACTCCCTCTTGATTTCAACACAAATTTTTTTAACTAACTACTTAACTTCAAGACAAAAAGATTCTCAACTAACAGCTTCCAACTATAAAGCTGACCATTTTTATACACTTCCTCTCCTATTGTTTACTTTTATGCATTTTTTGCTTTCAATTTTTAATTAAATGATTAATCTTATTTCTACTACTATCTTATAGGTCAAAAATTTTCCAAAATTTAATTGTATTTCTGCTGATGACATAGTTTACAAAAATTACTTGCCATAATTAGTTTATTGTCTATTTCCAATTTGAATTACATTTTTTTTATTTTAATTTACATTATGTTTTGACATTATATCCTATTTCTTTTACAACATTAATTTTTTATTAAAGATAAAAAGAAAAGAACAGATTCTGAATCTTAACTTAAATCAGAATTTTTCCCCCCACTCTTGTAATTCAATTAATAAAACTCTACTAATTGATCTAATTGCTATTTTAGTTTATTTCTTAAAATTATTCTCTTTCATTTATTTACCTTTCCTCTTTTTTTTTTTTTATATTTTAAACTATAAACATGTGATGCATATATGTGTTACATAATATATAAATGAGAGTGTTACAATATATATGAAAAATAAATGTTTAGTAGAAATTACTTTTAATGAGAGCTTTTTTCTTGATGTTGGTTAACTAAATACTTTGTTTTTAGTTTTATCAAAAATAATCCAAGGTCTCCCCTTTCTTGTACATCCACATGGTTTCTCTCCTTAGTCAAAAGTTTGTTCACAACATTATCACCAACCAGCCATGTGAAGACCCCTGATCTAAAAACTGATAGTTATTATCAATGATGTACAAAAGATGTATTCTTGTAGATTAAATTATAACAAAATACAATGGATAAAATAGTGGATCAATTATGAAGACATTTGATGATCTGAACCAACTGAGAATGCTAGTTTATCAGAAATATGTTCTGAAAATTATTTGACTTTTTCTGGTGTCTATGGTTGGAAAGGAGAGTATTATTTAGATGTTCAAATATTAATAAATTTCTTATTTCTGCCAATTCAGCCTACATGTAATGTCTAAGATAATCATAATCTATTCACTTTATATAATTGAATTTTAGACAAATATATGACTATTATTATACATATTTATTTTGTGTATGAATAAGCTAAGTGTTTTGAGATAAAAAAAATTCAGATACAAAAAGTTATTTAAATAAACCTTTCTAATGAATTTCTAGATGCAGTTTAGTAATATAAAAATTGGGTAATTTAGATAAACTGTGATTATTATTTATAAAAGAATGAAAATTATTATATATTAGAAAAGATTAATTTAATAGATTTTACTATTTGTTGAATCCAATAAGAAGATTTTTGACAGAAACTATTCTTAGATTGTATTTACTTTCTTTGGATTTTCAAAATAAAATTAAAAAATTTGACAGCTTATAATTTTCTTTGACAACCTGACCTTATTATAGTCAAGCACAAGATATGTTAAATTCTTTAAAAAGGATTTATTAATTTGCATATAAAATAACTTACCAAATAATAAATAATATTTTATAGAGAAATGTAATATGCTCATTAATAATTTAAATGAACCATGATAGTTTAAATACAAACAGCTTAGCAATCAACTTAACATACATGTAACCTTCTTATACTTGATAAGTTAACACATAATCCTTTTTTTTTTTTAATTTTATTTTTAAAATGACTGAAGTTAAGATTAGCAATAATACTCACCAAACATGAAAATCGACTAAATTATTTTTGAATTAATGTTTATCGTTTGAATATCACAATGCAAACAGTAAAGATAATTTTGTAATTATAATAATGTTATATAAAAATTGGAAGGAAGTAGATACAAATGTTGAAATCTAAAGTGCATCTACTCAAAACATATGTAAATTATTTATTTTTTTATTTTTTTACTATATAATAGTATGATTTCAGTTATATATATTTTAAGTATAATAAATCAATGATATAATGTTAGTATTTTTAATTGAAAATTATAGTCTTCCCTTTTTTTTTTTCTCATGTGTCATAGCATCAGCTATGAAGTTATAAACCAGTTTTTAGTAAATCATTTTACATACATACAATTTATTAGCTTGTTTTATTGCTATTTGAAATCATCATTTGACATATTAATAATTTAAATATGTTGATTAATTGAATACATTAATTATATCTTCCATTAATTAATGAATTCACATGATAAGATTTCGAAAAGCATTATTATCTCAAATCAGGTCAAAGATTAATCCTTTTGATCTATCAAGACATTTGTATGATTTTCAAAACAGTATTGTACATTGTCATACTGTGCACTTATATTTGTGTCTTAATAATGTAAGGATCATTTGGGGGGAAGGGAGGAGGCTCTAAAATTGATTTACCTGTGTAACTGTGTAGATCTGATACTATATTTTCAACTATATGGTTTATCAGCCTTAGTCATGGTTAACTGTTTTGGCTTCTTGGTAAAAAATAATAAAACTGATAAGTATTCACTGTTTTCTTTTTTAAAAACTTATTTATATATGATAATAAAAAAGATATCATTGGTCTTTACATTTCTTTTATCTTACTGTCTTCAGTCTCATGATAATGGTCATCTCTAATAATTGTTATAAATATGCAGTTACTTTCTCCTTCATTAATTAAACACATAGCAATTCTAACTCTAATCTTTGTTCTTATTTTTTAAATTTTTATACACTTGTTTAAATATGTGTTTATGTATTATATTATTTGCTTCCTTTTATTTTACAGATAGTACAATTTTAGCATTATTTAAATAACAACTGGTAGATATCATATTTTAATATGTTATTTGTTAGTAAAATTTAAGTGATTTATATTTAAAGCTATTTAGAAAAGTTGTTCTATAATAATCTGCATATTAATTACTGTAATTTTAAATTTAATAGATGACCCATTATTCTATTTTTTAAAGACAGTTTGAGACATTTTGCCAGAATGAATTTGAGTTTCAAGTTTCTCTTCCTGACTATAAGTAATTAATCTGATAACAATTAATTTTTTTTAAAAAAAAAAATGGAGATATTTTAATATTTATCCATTAACACCATTAAAAACTCAAATAATTTTGTTAAATTAACATTATAAATGATATTCATAAAATATAAAAAATGTTTATGCTTATCCCTTAGGCTGTTAGCTCTGAATACAAATTTGGCAATTCTGAGAGGCCTTACTGAGATGTAATCTTTTTTATTTATTAATTATACTTTTTTTTTATTATCCTATTCTGAATTTCACTTTCCCTAAATGTTTTAAGCTGCAAGGAGGAAATTAATGTAAACTACTCACATATCATCATCATCATCAACCATTATCAATCCACTGCAGGATGAGGATCTCTCCAAGTTCAATCCATCTCCGATCTTTAGCTTCTCTTCTCCACATCACCCCTGTACACTTTCTTATTTCATCCATCCATCTCACATGTGGTCTCTTTCTGGGTCTTTTGCAATTTCTTGGAATTCAGTTTAAGATTTCAATTGTCCATCTATTATCATCTCTTCTAGCAATATGTCCAGCCCAACCCCACTTCAGTCTTTTAATTTTTTCTATGAGGTCAGTAATACCTGTTTGTTCTCTTACCTATGTATTGCATTTCCGATCTCTTCTTGTTACTCCTAACATGTATCTTTCCATACTTCTTTGAGTGTTTGAAAGTCTCTACATTGCTTTTATATTAAGTGTCCAAGTCTCAGATCCATAAGTAAGAACTGGTAAAACATATTTATTAAAAACCAAACACATATCCATATTTCCTTTTAATATCAAGTTATTTCTACCAAAAGCACTCCAAACAAGTTTAATTCTATGATTAATTTCATCCATTATGTTTCTATTTCTATTAATAATCTGACCAAGGTATTTATTTGTAGCTGTTAACTTCTTCTTACTCATCATTAGCTTTATTTTCATATTTTGAGAAAATCCATTGAGCATATTACTTTAGTCTTTTTAACATTTATCTTTAGTCCTACTTTCATCTGATAACTCCTTCAACATTCCCTGCAGCTCTAAAGCATTATTTGCAAAAACAACTACATCATCTGCAAAATCTAAATGACTTAAATAATCTCCATTTACTTTCACTCCTTTAGTTTTCCATTTTAATCCACAAAATACTTATTGCAGCACTGCTGTAAAGAGTTTTGGAGATATGGAGTCACCCTGTCTTACACCCTTTTCAATATTGACTTTCCTAGTATCATTATGTAATCTAATTGTTGCTGTTGCCTTTTTATAAATATTCTTCAAAATATGGCAATATCCTGGATCTATACCTTGATGATCTAATGCTTTAATCACTGAAGAAATGTTTATAGAATCAAATGCATTTTCATAATCTACAAATCCAAAGCATAATGGCAACTCATATTCATTTGTCCTTTCTATAACTTCTCTCAATATTTGGATATGATCTAATGCACTAAAACCACTTTTAAATCCAGCTTGTTCTTTTGGTCAGTGGAAATCCAATATTCTCTGTAGATGAGTTGTAATTATCTTGGTAAAAATTTTGTATAAAACTGATAAAAGGCTGATTCACATATAGTGTGTTGAAAATTATAAAGAGTAAAACAAACAAATTAGATTAAAGCTATTTGGACATGTAATTCATGATATCAGTATGTGAAAATGTAAAATCCAATGCTACAAGAAGATCATCATTGAAACCTTGATAATAATAAATGTTCCATTGAGTAATATGAAAATGAAACAGATGAATAGGTCATCCTGGAAAATTGTTATTCATGTGATTACTAGGCACTAGTTATATTAATAATTATAATATGTCTATAATATATCGTAGTACTATATCCCAAAAGCTAAACTTGCTATTATATCATTTAAATTTCTAGTCTTATTTCTTATTACTACCATCTAAAACAGGCAAAACTCTCCATACAGTAGTGCTACTCAGGGCAAGATCTAGGTACAGTGCTCACAGATCCAAAGCTCCTCACAGACAAAAGCCACAAGCTAGAAACTAGTCTGGAGATATTGGGTGAGTAGGCACTAGATAGGGATTTTATGTGGAAGCCTTCTGGCATCCATTGATTACTCTGGATTGCACTGAGTGGCACTACTGTTTGGAGAGTTTTGCCTGTTTTAATAACAGTTATGAACAAGCATAAGAAATGGTGATCATATGATGTTTAGTGGTTTACTACCATCTACCAATTCATTTTACTTTTTTACAAAATCAAACAAAAGTAAAAATAAAATGGAAATTTATTTAACATTTAAACATTTACACCACTTTACTTCAAGTATGGATAAATGATTGAATTGTGGTTAATCATTTAACTATTATTTAGGTTTTTATTATATCTTATTTTCAATTTTGTTTGACTTGAAAAGGATGTGTAAGACAACAAAATCATATGGTAATTGATATTAATAAAAAAAATTTAGAATTTAAATGTAAGTAATTGAAGTAGTTTAATTAATGTACAGTGGAGCCATGATATCTACTAGATTTTGTTGGAGTCCCACTTGTGTACATTGTATATTGTGTATAATAGCTCACTTTTTGTTGATAAGTTTTAATTACATTAGAATAGCATGTGTATACCAGTATTTTTCAACATATATATATATAACACTGAAGCTTTTCTATGTGTATAGTACATATATATAAATTAAGGTTATAGCATAAACAAAATTTTAAAAAATAATGAAGTTAATAATAAATTCACATTTACATATATAATTAGCAATATGTATATTACTTAGTTGCATTTATTAAAAAAATGTAAAATAATAACAAACATACTATACTGCATCTTTATTTTTTAAAATAAAATAAGAAGCAAAATGTCTGACTTTCATCACAATCAACTACATTTGCTATCTTAATAAAATGAACACTGATTGTATATGTGTGTGGTAGATGGTGATCTGGACCAACTGATGAGTGCCGGTTCAGCCCAAAATACATATATTGGAGATCATTTATCTTTTCCACATGTATGTGGTTGTATCAATTGTATAAGATGGAATGGATAGATGTAAGAAGCTTGAAACTCTGAGTTCATATCCCTTCTACTTACATTAAGTGTATAGACATTATATATATCAATCAATAGTAGTCTGTCCAATAGACAGGTCCAAAGAGTAGTCACTACATCAGTTCATCCATTCTTCCATTCCATTCTCTTCCTTGCCCACTTCCTCAATTCCACATAACCCCTTCCATCTCGTATATCATCCAATAATGTCAATCTCTTCCGTCCTTTCTTTTTATTTCCACTCACCATTCCTTCCAAAACATCTTTCATTAAACTATAATCTTTTCTTAGTATATGTCCAATCCAGTTTCTCTTTCTCTCTTTGATACTTTCAATCAATCTTCTTTCCTCATTAACTCTTTTCAAAACTTCTTCATTTGTTATTTTATTCACCCAACTGATTTTTTCCATTTTTCTCCATGTCCACATCTCAAAAGCTTCCAGTCGTTTCTTAATTCTATTACTCAATGTCCATGTCTCACAACCATACATTAATACACTCCACACATAACATTTAATTAATCTTTTCCTTAATTCTCTTTCCATAGGTCCACAAAATATCTTCTTTCTTTTTACAAATGTCACCTTTGCCAATGCTATTCTTCTTTTAACTTCATCTTCACTTCTTCCATCCTCACTCAACCAACAACCCAAATATCTAAATCCCTTCACCTGCTGCACCATGTCATCATGGATTCCAATTTGCAGTCTTTTTGCATCTCTCCCTATCCATAAACACTTAGTCTTTTCAATATTAATCTTCATTCCATATGCCATACATCCTTCTTCCAATTTATTCAACATATTCTGAAGATCCTTTTCTTCCTCAGCAATAAGAGCCATATCATCTGCAAATCTTATACACTTTATTACTCTCCCTCCAACATTTGCTCCTCCACAGTCCAAATAATTATTTAGCATATCTTCTAAATAAATATTAAACAAAACAGGTGACATACTACATCCTTGCCTAACTCCACTTTCTATATTCACTTCATCAGTCTCATTACATCCAAATCTAACTCTTATTCTTTGACCATTATACATATTCCATATCAATCATCTTTCTTTCCAGAATACTCCTTTATCTCTTAAGATAGACATCAGTTTATTCCAGCTTACTCTATCAAATGCCTTTTCTAAATCTACAAAACATATACCAATTCCTTTATCTCTTTCAATATATCTTTCTGCAATTGTCCTAACAATACCAATAGCATCTCTTGTGCTTTTCCCTTTCCGAAAACCAAACTGTTCTTCAGCAATATAATAGTCAACCTTCCCATAAATCCTTTGAGTTAAAATCCTCAATAACACCTTAGAAACATGAGACAATACACTTATTGTCCTATACTCTTCACATTTAACAGCTTTCTTCTTTTTAGCAATTGGAATCACTATAGTTCTTAAAAAATCTTCAGGCCAAACTCCACTATTATATATCAAATTGCAAAGTCCAACTATTTCCTTCATAGTAAATTCTCCCATTTCTCTCAAAAATTCTATAGGTACTGCATCAAATCCAATAGCCTTACCATTCTTCATTTGTGCGATTGCCTTTCTTACTTCATCTGGCAATATGTCCATACCTCTATCATCCATTGCAACATCTTCTTCATTTTCAAGTTCATAACTAATTAAATTATTTCCTCTACTAAACAGATACTGAATATATTCTTCCCATCTTTTTAATATATCATTACTATCGGTTAACCTTCTTCCATTCTTATCCGCAATCTCACTTGCTACCCATGTCTTTTTCTCCCAAGAAATACTTTGTATTCTATCAAATGCTAGATCATATCTTTTCATCTGTTGAAACCTTTCTATCTCTTTACATTCTTGCTCCAACCACTTTTCTTTTGCTAAATCTGTTTCTCTTCTTAATTCATTATTAAATTTCCTATATTCCTTTTGCCCTTCCTCAGTATTTACATTCTTCCACCATCTCCGCACTTCCATCTTTTCCAACATACCTTCAGTTATCCAAGGTCTTTTAGCTTTTCTCACATGAATAATACCTATTTCATTTTTTGCTATTTTCAAGAATACCTCTTTAATTCTATTCCAACACTCATCAGAGCTATTAATATAGTTCCCATCCTGAACAATTCTTTTAAATTCATTTTCACATATTAAACCAAATTTTCCTTTTTCCATTTGTCTCAATTTATCCAAGTCCCATCTTGTGTATCTTTTCCCTCTTTTAATTCTTTTTAAACTTAACTTTAATTTAGCCATCACCAAATTATGATCCGAATCTATATCAGCACCTGGCAAAGCATGTGAACCCTGAACAGCATTCTTATATCTATTCTGGATCAATATATAATCAATTTGATAACGTTCTTTGTTACCTGGAGCTTTCCATGTATACAATCTTCTAATATGATTTTTAAAACAAGTGTTTGCAATGACAAACCCATTCTCTTTACAAAATTGTACAAGTCGACTACCCTTTTCATTTCTTTTTCCAATACCATAATTTCCAACAATTTTCTCTTCCCTACCTTTCCCCACAACAGCATTCCAATCCCCCAATAGCAATATACATGCGTTTTTTCCTTCACATTGAATACTTTCTTCTATCTTCTCATACATTTCATCAATTTCACTATCATCATGAGTATTAGTTGGCATATAAACTTGTATAATTACCAAATCCCTAGGACTTGCATTTATTCTCATCACCATCAGTCTATCATTAATACCATCAACCTTTGCCACACTATTCCATATTTTCTTCCTCACAGCAATGCCAACTCCATTAATTGACCTATCACCACCTGAATAAAACAACTTTACATCTCCACTACTTACTTCTCCACATCCCTCCCACCTCACTTCACTTAATCCCATTACATCAATATTATTCAAATGCAACTCTCTTTTCAAATTCTCCAATTTCCCACTTTTCCTCAAAGATCTAACATTCCACGTTCCAATTCTCAGTGTATCCCCTCTCAATGAATTATATTTATGAGGATTTTGCAGGTTGACGACCTGAGTAGCCTCATGTCCACTCCTGCCAGGCAAGACACCAAAGTTATTCTTAACTAAGGTCTCAACACCAAACGTAATGATTCCTGTAGACATACTCATAATAAAACAAGGGAATTATAAGACAAAGTGGTTTCCCGTTGCCTTCTTTGCCCAGCAATAACCTCTATAATAGGCTTAGTGCGCTAGCCAAATCCCATAAAATGAAAATCCAACTACCGCTTCCTCCTCATCGTTGTCACCTCTAGTGATCTTCCGCTGACTTGGAAGAAATGCCGTTGCTGACCCAGCACCCAGCGGGGTGTTGACTTATTTAATGGCGGTCAACACTCGCCATTATACATCCACCGTCATAGGAATTGTGGCACTTTATAGAAGTAAACACGCCACTGTCTCCTTCACCACTTCCTGATAGTGAATGTTGTCCCATTGTCAGCGACTGCTTATTTACAGTACTCTGCTTATTCGCAGCTAACCTTCATATCTGAAGGCCATACCCCTATCCGCAACCTGGGGACGCTCTGGGTGGCATGGGACCCATGCCTTATTCCCAGATTATATATATATATTTAAGTATTACATATTCAGTCTTTATTCTGCCTATCCCTCTTATGTATATTTAAATGGGTATATTAAGATCCTATATGTGAGGGATTAGAGTGTCAAAGTTAACATTGGTTTGGCAATAATATTGGCATTAACACTGGTTTTGAGCATTCCATCATTGGATTTTCAGTGATATGGATGGCTGAAGAATCAGAGAGTGGAGAAATTGAAGCTTGTCCCTTAAAATTTGAAGATTTGCTACCTTAATATAAACTGGACACTGATTGTATATATGTGTGGGAGATAGTGATCTGGACCAACTGATGGGTGCTGGTTCAGCACAAAATATATATATTGGTGATCATTTATGTTTTTCACTTGTATGTGGCCAACCAGTTGTATAAGATGGAGTGGATATTTGTAGAGAGCTTGAAAGTTTGAGTTCAAGTCCCTTCTAATTAAATCAATTACATTCTGGATAATATCTTTTTTCTCAATAACTTTTTTTTTAATAATGGAAACTAAGTAGCAGTTTCTTTTTTTTTTATTTACATTTTTTTTTTTTTTTTTGGATAGTTTGTAGTTAAAGTATTGTATATTGATATAGAGTAAATCAAGATTACTAAACATATATACAAAACAAATTATGATTCCCTTTATTTACGTTAGTTTATATCAATTAAAGAAAAAAAAAATAGAAACTAAAAATGGCTTGGAACATATTTAACAGATTTATTATTACATTTAAAGAAATTATGCCCATGATTTAAAAAAAAAAAAAATTTACATTGTAAAATGTAATGTTTGAAAAGTGGAATAAAGATTGCAAATAAAAATAAAAATATTAGGAATAACAAAAGAGTTATTTTTAAAACCATTTTGTATTAGTTAAAAATGAAAGATCTTAAATGGAGATGGTTTGGAGAGGAAAATAATAAAATAAGTGATAGATAGATTGGCTGTCTACCTATATTAAGAAAATGTATCAATAATTTAAGTGGTCAAAGTGCAATCTTTAGTATCTATATAAATATATTGGATCATAACTAAAAATTGTTATTGATATTGGTTATTTTCTAAGTATTGACTGATTTCTATCAATTTACTTATAAACCTATCTAGCTTTGAGCATAATTTCCCTTATTAGTACTATAATAAAAAATACAAAGCTTCTAGGAAAATATCTAATTTAAGATCCATGTTTAGATTTAAAAATCTCAGAATTATTATCAGAGACAAAAAAAATCTTGCATTAATTCAGAAATTGGCAACTTTTTCCCCCTAATATAAATTTGCAATTTATATATCCCCCATCCCCACTTAATACATAAGTCATAGAGAATATGGGAAGATGTTAATAATAATAAAAAGTTTATAAAGGAAAACTAAATCTTAACTGAGAAACAAATCTTTATTATTTTTTTTTGTAAATGAATATGAAATAACTATATGAAATTATGTTAAATCATTATTAGTATATTGAAAATATAAATAGATCTATTTAAATGACAGTTTTATATAATATTATCACTAAATTATAAAAATAGTACATAGTATATATACTGTATTGCTAAATATATGTAACTAATTATAAAAAATGTATATACTAAATCAAACAATAGAAAAATAATAATTTTAATGCCATTTCAGTGGATTTATTTTATTTTATTTATCCATGACATATCTAAATTTGATTTTAAAATGGAAGCTTATATGAATATAAAATTTTAAATTATAACACATTAGTTTGATTCTTTTTGGATTTAAAATATAATTGTTTCTTTTAAATAATGATGAGCCAAATATAGATAGATTAATTGCTATAAATGTTCAAATGAAATGATATCCAACATTCTCTTATTTGATTTTGATTTTTAATATCTTGTTAGATCCTTGCTGATGTTTTTAAATTTGTTAGCCAATATGACTGAATTTTTAAATTCTATCATTTTTGTTTCTAAATTATTAATTTAGAAAAAATCATCTTAATTGCAACATATGCACAAGTTTAATTTCATTAAAGTCCTTTGGATTAATAATATCATGACTCCTGACTATCAGAGTTGTATGATTGCACTTGTTTCACAACAATGATTAGTCTTGTTCACAGAAAGTGAAAGAAATTGCATACATTAAAATACTTTGCTATTTTATAATAGCTGTTAAATTATTTGTTTGAAATATTTTAAAGTTAATAATTTTGTTCTCTATGATACCAGATGTAAACATTTTATTATGTAACTGTAGGCAAATATGTTGAAATAGTTAAAAGAAAAATTCATAAAGAACATTATGTTTAAAGTTGTGGTTTGAAGTTAATTTTCAATCCATTGTTTATATGTATATCATTTTTTTTATGTAGTCATTTTCTTTGATCTTGAAATCATTAGCATTAAAATATGTATTTTTTTAACAGATCCATCAATTTTCAAACTTTTTTTTTTTATCTATCATTGAACAAATTCAGGTCTTGATGTAATATTTTTCTTGTGAATGTTTTTAATTTGAAATTATATATATATATTAAAGTGTTTGTGTGTATATATATATATACACATAATAATTTGTTCATTATTGAATTATATTTCAATAAATAAATGTTCAAAAATTCTAATTATAAATTTAAAAAATATTTATAAAATAATCTTAAAATTTTTAAAGTATTTTTAAAATATTTTTATGATTTTGTTACTAATAAATTTATTTTATTTCTAGGATTTTAATTAAGAACTTAATTAAAAATTAAATCTTGCCTATCTACAAGTACTTTTTTTTTCAGGCAATATTTTAATTATTCTAATTTCTCCTGAATAATCTATATATACTAAACTTCATGCTTTAAATAGAAGCAAAGGTGAACACAGTAGGATCTGCTATAACTAATACTATTGATTTTGAAAAAAATCTTTGTTATAACTTTCATAACTTAAATTAAGTGTACATATATAAATATAAACTGTTTCTAATCCATAATCTATAACAAAGCTATTATCCAAACAGTTACTTAAATGAAAATGTAATACAAAATCAAAAATATAAAGTTAAAGTATATAAAAAATTAATTCTATATATTCTGTATAGTTCGCTTTTAATGAAAACTAAAATATAAAAACATAAATAGATTTACTTAATAAATCATATTCAGAACTTTTGCTTTCTTACTTGTAAATTATTTTTTTCTTGGAGTAATATTTAACATTATCTGCCTTGGTAAAAATGTAAATCTATCTTTAAAAACATATATATGTTATATTCTAACTCTGCTTTTCAGAAAAGTTCTGAAACTTTTTGTGCATGTATATTATATATAAGTCAGTAGGGTTTATCATAAAAAATTTTCATTTACTGACTATTTTACAGGTTTTGTTAGAAATTTTTATCCATGACAATTGTTATATTTGAAGAAAAGAGTAAATTTAAATTCATTTTGAAAAATAATTAAAAAGTTAGTTTCATTAAAGATTCAAACATAGATAAATTAATAGAAAGAGAATTACTGTCTCAATTTACTAAAAATGGATTTTAGATAAAGATTATAATCAGTGGTTTAATTACAAGGAAAATAAATAATCCTCTCTTTGCAGAGAAAGATTAATTATAAATGATAATTAAATTGAAAAATACAACTAATTAAGTAGACTAATATGAAAAAAGATCAAAAAATTTTAAGTGGACTCTTTGATTCTGAAGCCTGATTGCTATAAAAAAAGAGAAACATCCAATCCAGGAATTGTCTATTCTAAAGAATAAATTTGAAGATCTAGGATCTTTCTGCAGGTCATATTTGATCTTTATTATCATTTTATGCGTGATAGGTTTTTATACTCTTTGTATATTATTTTTTTGAAAATATATTTTATATGAGTAACTGTAACTTTGTTTGCTAATAATTAAAATAGTAAATCTTATTTTAATTTTAGTTGTCTATTTAATTTATTAAGGTCAATTATTGGGAGTCACTATAACAAAAATTAATTATCTGGAATTCTATTAAATAGCAGAAAAAGGGCTTGATTATGATATAGGAAATATAACTATAGACTAGCAAAAAATAAAAGCTGCAGCAGAAAATATCTCTCAAAATTATAAAACAACATCTTAGGATTTGAAGGAAAGGGATGATATAAAATGTGTGGGAGAGTTGGACAAAGAATTATATATTAAAGTAAACTATAATTATATCTTTTGAATTCTTGGGCATTTTAAATAGAGATGAGACATGCAATTAAATCTATGAAGAAAGGAAAAACATCAGCAAATAATGAAATTAGTAATAATATCTTTAAAAAAGCAGGTAAAAATGTAGTAAAAGCATTGGCAAAACTATGTATCAAATGTCTGAATGATAAAGATATACCAGATGATTGGAAGAATGCTATAGTGAAAGATATTAGAAATTATAGACATATCAATCATTTATTAGTTATATACAAAAATTTTACCATGGTAATTATAACTTATCATATAGCAAACTTGGGATTTTAATCAACCAAAAAAACCAAGCTGGATTTAAAAGTGGTTTTAGTACAGTGATTCATATCTAAATATTGAGCGAAGATATAGAAATAATCACTAAACATGAGTCACCATTATTTATAAATTGTGAAAAGAAATTTGATTCTATAAGCTTTGTTCAATGATTAAAACATTAGATCATTAACATATAGAACCAGATTAGTGTTAGATCTTGAATAATATAAAAATTCAAAAAAAAAAAAGTGGTTAGATTGATTACATAATCAGACTAAGAATATTAATATTGATAAGGATCTGCTACAGGTGTTTCTACATCTCCAAAACTTTTTACAGCAATTTTACAAGAAGTATTTTGTGGATTAAAATGGGAAACTAAGGATATAAAATTACATGAAGATTATTTAAATCATCTAGATTTTAGTTAATGATAAATTCCAAATTTAAGTCATCTAGATTTTGCAGATGGTATAGTTGTTTCAGGAAATACTGCAAGAGTTTTTTGATAAAAGTAAGCAATGCTAAAAAGACTAAAGTAATGTTGAATGCATTTTCTCCGACAAAAATAAAGAATAATACTTTTAGTTAGAAGTTAACAACTACAAATATCTTAGTGAGATTGTTAATAAGTATGGAAACATAATAGAATTAAACTTGGATGAAGTACTTTTGGTAAAACTAATAATATTAAAAGAAAATATGGCTATGATTTTATAAAATAATTGTCTTAATAGATGTGTTTTCCCATTTCTTACATATGCATTTAAGACTTGTAATAGAAAAGCAAATAGACTTCAGACTACTCAACAAAGTATAGATAGATATATTATGAATATTAAACTGGTATCATTGAAAGAATTAAGAAACTGAAATGGAGTTGAACTGTACATATTTCTAGAAGAGATGGTAATAAATGAATAGATGAAATCTTAACTAAATCCCAAGAAATTGTAAAAGATATAAAAGGAAATCTCATATGATACAGGGGAATAAAATAAGAATGGTTGTTGATGCCATATGAAGAGATGTTAAGGATCAAAGAATCTGGACTAAATTTGAAGAGATCTTTATTTTTCAGCAGATTGATAATTTAAAATATTATTTTTAAGAATACCTATTAGAAGGAAATTACTTAAATTATTTATATCAATATTTCCATTACAATTTTCTTATATTATAATGATTGTGATAGTTAGTTACCTTTATAGAGTTAAAATAAAAAAACAAAAACACTTTAATTTTTCTGTCTCAGTCCTGATTAGTTTTTATAGTAATTCATTTACTAGTCAGAAAATTATTGAAGTTGTCTTTACATGTTACTAAAACTAATAAATTTTGAAATTTCTCAAGTTACTGCAAATCTTGTATCAATATCCATAGAAAGATTGAAATAAAAGTACTTTTCTAAAATCGTTTTCATAAATCACTCTTGTGAAGTAGAAAGATTTCTGTGAGATTATTATTTCATTGCAATTACTAAAATCTCTTATTTTTAAGTGCAAGATATTATTAAGCATTTATCCACTAAAATTGATTTTAAAGGAATTTGATAATGCAAATCATACTTACTATTTAGCTCTATTATTCCACACTTTAAATATTAATTGTTAAAATCAAGGGATTAGTAAAGAATGGCAAATTACTTACTTACTTTGATTAAATATATATCTGGACAACTGAATATGCTTTTAGTAATGTATTTATGTGCACATGCATACTGATATTTATAGCAAATAGGTAAGATATTTTTAAAAATGTTTAATCAAGTCTTTATATTTAAATCTTGCTAAAATAATGTTCTCATTTTAAATAGATTAAAAAACATTAGGAGATTATTTTCAAAACAAAAACATTTTTTGTCTTTTATCTACATTATATCTAGTATGAATAGTTAAAAAATATAAAAAATGGAGTTATAAAGAACGAGTTTAAAAAATGATTTTTATTAAATGATTGAAATTAGAGGGGACTTGAACCCAGACTTTCTTCAGTCATCCCCTCTGATTACATCTAGATTAAGTATATATACTATACTTGTATTTAAATAAATGAATGAAAGTAAATACTAGTTATGAATATCTTATGACATAGTGGGTTGCACATTCAGTTATCACATTTTAAAATGAGATTGTAATTTAAACCAGATAAAAGTTCAAAAAAAAAAAAAAATTCTGATTCCTAGCTGAGAGTTGACCTGTAGGCAATCCAGATAACCAACCAATATTAGTCAGTAAACAAATATTCAGATATTCATAGCTAAATGATGAAACAAAAATGAAAAAGTATAGACTGTTCACCATTTAGCAATTGGAAAGTTTTGTGAGAGATGATATCTCACTGTTTTGATATGGGAGTTGTTGGAAGGACTTTTGTTCTTTAGGCAGAAATATCTGTTATATATTTTTATATATTCAAAATAATATCATTCATTTTTATTTCAGGTTTGTTAATTTTTTTGTGTCTCGCCATAGCTGTGATAATGTTGGATCTCTCAAGTCGCCGTATCTCAAAGTCTCATACTTTCAACAGTCTGTTTGATCAATATATGGCCATGCATGGTCTTAATATTATTGGGTTTTTTATGTGGCATAAACTTTTGAGAGACATTTCAAATTGCAAACAGGTTCAAGATGAATTTTTATTATATCAAATCCAGCACAATGCTAATACAGATTATGGTCAAATGCATAACTTTGATCAGATAAAATCACGTGAAGATTTTGTTCAAAATCATCCATTAACTAGGTATGATCATTTTGAAAAAATTGTTGAAAGAATAGCAGAAGGAGAGCAAAATGTATTGTCTGTAGAAAGAACTGTCACATTAGGTGTTACATCAGGAACATCAGGAAAAAGCCATATACTTCCTTCTATTAGACGGCAAGGTTCTGTTTTTTTTCTATACGGAGTTACAATAATGTATTATTGTTTAATTAAAAGTTATCCAACAGCAAAAAGCCTTCAAAAGTCATTAAAAATTTTTTTCACACCAAATTGGCGAATATCAGAAGGGGGTATTAAAATTGGTCCTAATTCTCACTCACCTGGTTCATCAAAACATATTCTTAGTTTATATACAACACCTGTAGTTGCTTATAAAATTATGTCTGAGCCTGAAGCTCTTTATGTACAACTATTATTTGCTGTCAAAGATCCTAATTTAGGAACAATTGAAACAAATTTTGCTTCATTAATTTATACTGCATTTATTATGCTTAAACGGAAATGGAGAGCCTTAGTTGAAGATATTAGACTAGGTCAGATTAATCCTGATCTTAAAATTGATTTAGCTATCCGAATGGAACTTAATTCAATTCTTCAACCAGATCCTCAACGTTCTGATGAATTAATTAATGAATTTGAAAAAGGATTTTCAGGAATTGCAAAACGTATATGGCCCAATTGTAATTTAATTTTAACAGTAGAAACAGGTTCATTTGATTTATATGGGCGTTTGCTACGGGAACAATTTATTGGAGATATTCCTATATATTCTCCTATTTATGCTGCAACTGAAGGATTGATAGGTTTAAATATTTGGCCAAAAGCTGAAAAAGCTTATTATCTTTTGATTCCAAAAGCTATGTTCTATGAATTTATCCCCATCCAGAATACAGATGAAGACCAACCAGCTACTATATTTATTGATCAGGTTAGTAATTAAAAATTATATATATATATGCTATATAATATATGAATATATATGTAAATAATTTATTAACTGACACCACATAGACATGTAATAATATTAACGTTACATTTACTTATACCCTCCATAGAAATTTTTATGATATTTCAATTAGCAATGTTTAATGAAAAAATCAACAAATCTCTTGCTGCAGATGTGTTTCTGTTAGTATACCTGATGTCATTAGCAGTTCAAGAAATTAGTTGAGCTCTCATCAAACATAGGAATACAATTTCTAATTAAGTTAACTTGCAATACCTATTTGATATTAAAGTCTGAATGTTAATTTAACAGTAATTTAATTAGACTCCTTTATATTGGCTTAATGGTACTATACAAGTCAGAGCTTTTAATAAAACTCATTTTAAAATAAATTTACTTTCATAAACATTTAAATATGCAAATAATTAATTAATTGAACAGTACACAAACGTATAATATTATTAACATACATTTATTTATGTCCTCTATATAAATTTTTATGATTTTTCAAGCAGCATTATTTGTTGAAAAAAATCAACCAGTCTTTTACTGAACACTTGTTTCTGTCAATAAACCTGTTATCATCAGTAGCTCAGGAAATTAGCTCAGCCTTCTATCAAACATTGCAACACAATTTTTATTTAAATTACATAGAAATTTTTACAATATTTCCCAATTGGCTCTATATAAAGTTACATTCAATCAATACAAAATATTTAACAAGCCATTTGTAAAAAAAAAAATATCTAATTTTAACGTATCATAAAATAGCTCCCTTAAAATTCTGTTTAACTATTGTCAGTTTTCTCTAAAATATTAATCTCTATTTCAACCATCAGTTACCCAACTACCTAAATACTGTACTTAAGATCAATAACTAATTTTATCATTTTCTATTCAATTATCAATTTAGTTTATTTTCATCTATACATATTTTATGAATTCTATATTATTTTAGTACCTGCAACTTTGCCATGACAGATTGATACAATGAACTTGTTTTTTTCAGAGCTAACTTCATTCTCATCACAGCTCTCATTTAAAAGTTAGTTTAAATAATTATTATCCCCATCTTATATTCCCTTCTCTATCTATCTTTTTTGTAAGAAGACTAATCATGCAAAATCTTTTGATTCATAATACATTGATTAATACTCATTGCTCTTGCAAATTATCGAAACTATGTTTTTAAATGGGAAGTTATTTAAAATTTTAAATGTGGATGAGAGTTTATGGAAAATTTGTATTTATGCTATGAAATTGAATACTATTTATTTTTTATTTGGATAGCATATTCCATCATTATCAGTTACTTGAACACCACAAGTTGGAAGAAGAATCTGAAACTCCCGAAATAGGTTTTAATCCCAATCTCCAAAATCTAAGGTTCAAGCTTGACATGTAGTTGATTCGCTTGACCAAATTTATAATTCATTTGTTCACTCTTTTATTGTCACATTTAATGAAAATATTTATTTTTCAATTGTTTATTTATTAAATATATGTTTTCCCTCATCACTGCTTTTATTTATTTCTTATTATAAAAGATATTAAATTTAGATTTATTTTCAAACATTAAAATATTATTTTCATGGGGTTTTTTTTTAAACTTATCAATTACCTTCTTCTTTGTCTATGTGATGTGATGTGATGCACTGTGACTTCTCCTTATACGGAGTCAGGATTCTCTCAACCACTATGCCCAGAGAAACCTGTTAGCCATTTTACCTTCCCTTTCCATTCCCCACACTAAGTTTTCTCATAATCTGCTCCATCCCATTTCCACAACATAATCTTTGTCAACTCCATGGTCTTCACATCTAAATTCCCTTATCTTTTCCCAAACCCAGCATAAAAACCAATAACCCACTTTCTGTATAATCACTTTGTTCATATCTGTGTGGTGTAATGTGATGTACTGTAGCTTCTTCTTAAATGAAGTCAAGAATCTCTCAGCAATTATGCCCAGAGAAACCTGTTAGCTACTTAATTTTACATTCCCCAGTCTAAGTTTTCCCATATTCTGCTCCATCCCATTTCCACAACATAATCTTTGTCAATTTGTGATGTGATGTGATATGATGTGAAATGTGAACAGTGGCTCCATCAATGAGAAGTGCATGTACACAGCTAACATTACTTAATCAATGATATTTGCATAATCCAATTGTTGGTTTGTATCATTTTTAATAAATACTATCGATAAATTATTTAGATAGCAGGAATCTAAGAAATATTTTCAAAATTGTCTCCATATTTGAAAAAATAGACTACTAATTATTAATTAATGCTTTGTGTATTTTGTATGATAAGTTAATATTTTTTGTTATTTAACATATTTTAAAAAATTATTAACTTTATCTTGAAAATTAATATATTTAAATCTCACTATTGTTTTACTATAACATCTTTGATAGCTATCGATAATAGTAGAGTAGTGTTATGGCAAGGCAAATTTTTATTTCTCAGAATTATTGAGCCAATGATCAATGCAATCATTATTTGAGTTAAAACTTTGAAATGAAATTTTTGTTTGACATTTGTCTATACAGAAATCCTATACTGCTTGCACTCTAGCATTACTCTAGAATTTTATCATCTATAATTTTATTACAGCTTTCTATTAAACACCTAAACTCTTGTATAAATTCTCATACTTTTAATTAACATTTGGGTTGCTAAACTTTTTATTTCCTTTTCTTTTCATATTCCTCTGTTAAATTTTTAAAATTAACCTTTCTAGCAATATAAATTCACATTCTGACTATCTGCTATATAAAACCATTGAATATTATTTTCATGTTTTTCGTACCGTAACATTTTCCCCTCCATTTTTAATAACATAATAGCTCTTTCTTTCTTATTTCTACTTCTCATTTATCTCCAAAAATTTTCTTTTTCATTCCTTTTTTTTTGTTGATAATTTTATTTGATTATCTCATTTTCATTGTAATTCTGTTGTAGCTAATCTCTCTTTCCTAAACAACTTTTTCATTTTGCAATCTCTTCATCATATTTTATATAATTCATATATTTAAATGTACTCTTATCTTATTATTCTTTTAGAGATATTAGTAAATATCATTTTTTAAACTAATTCCTTTTCTTTTATTCATTTCTGCTATACTTTCTACAAAGTTCTGTATCTAATCTTTGATTTTCATCATTACTAGCAGCCATTTCCAAATTAGTTAATATTGTCATTCTAATTTTAAAAGGCCAAAAATATAAAAATGGAAAGAAAAAAAAAGAATTTTGCATCATACAAATCATTCCATGGATCACAAATATGTTCACATGTTAAAATTTATAATCAAGAAAGCTTGATTCTATCACTCTCTTATTACACTTGATTGTGAACAATAATAAAAACATCTTGACATTTTAGACATTTAATATTTTCTTTTTTAAAGATGTAAATAAAAAGAAAATATTAGGACAAATATACTATAAATGTTTGATAAAAGAAAAAAACATATTACCAACAACATATCAAAAAATATATAGCAGCAGCAACTTGCAAATGAGTATGGCTATTCCAAATTTAAGAGAAGAAGACAAAACAAGATAATAATTTAGAGACAAGTTTTGCAATGACTATACAAACTAATTGATAAATCATAAATATGTCTAGATATAGAACACACTAGTCTATTATTTTGTTTATTTTATATTTTGTGATACTGTCTTTTAACTTCTGCAGAAAACTTTTATTTCTTTCTGCCTTATCTTTATATGAAACATATTGATTGATCTTTTGATCTTATGCTTGTAATTTAAAAATTTTATAGAACATCTTTAACTTTTTCATGCTTTTGTGTAACATCAATAGGACATTCAAATCTCCTTCTATATTATCAGTTAGGCGAAATAGTAGCTCTATTATCTGCAGTAGGTATTACACTATGATGAAACAGCTGTCTTAACTTTTTAATATCTAGTAACAGCACTTTGGAGTCTGAGTAACACCTCAACATCTAAGTCCATCTTTTTAACTTAAAATGCTACCAAGATATTTAAATGAGCTTACATTCTAAAGTTGATAAACATCCTATCTAAATATCACTGAAGATTTTTTTTTTCTATCACTGGCTAAAAAAAAAAAAAGGAACTAAAGTGTTTATATGTTGCATTCACAATTTATGTGCATTTTGCGTATCATCATTTAAACTAGGAAAATAGCATAATTATCAGTATAGTGTAAATCCAGAATATAAGAAGTTATATAAAGTGCTTGGTGTTATTTTTTATTGATTTAAAGTAAAAATTCTAACAACAATCCTATATCACATATTGATTCTTGCTTAATTAAGCTAGATTTGAACAGTTCCTCAAACAACTAACATCAAAATTGAAAACAAAGTTGGAACAATTTCAGATTATTGTTTAACACTAGTTTTCAAATCCCTCAAATTTTTCCATAATACTTTACTGCATTCCATTGTGTAGAATTGTACAATACAAATAAACTTTGATGGGCAATCAACTAATATTCAAACAATGCCATAAATCTGTTTGATTACTTGAATCAAATACCTTGACCATATTAATAAAGATAATAGGTAAATCATTTTTTCTCAAAACTTTTTTTGCATTTGTTTAGCAATAAAACCATCATAATTTTCTAAAACCATACTGAATGTCTGATAACCATTCATCTATGATCAGAAGCAACCTATTTAACAAATCCTTGAAAATGCCATAGCTACAATGGATAAGAATATTCCATGATAATTATTGCAATTTTATCTATTCTCTTTATTTTGGAAAATTGGAACATTAAAGCAGAACTTCATGATTCCATATATTCTTAATAATTTTAATATTTTAAAGTGAACATATCACCAAGATATTTTAAAACTTCTACTGGTATCTCATCAAGACTTGCAGCTTTTCATTTATTAAGATTATAAAAAACTGTTTGGACTTCAGTAAGATAGATATCTTTAAATAAATCTAAATGAATAGATAAAATGGCTATGTTATTAAGAGTCATAATTTCAATTCTTATATTATTATTCAAAAGATAATTAAAAATTTTTCTCCAACTATTCAAAATGCCATTGTTGTTATATATGAGAATGCTATTGTTGCTTTTAATAAGATTGTGATACCATTTTTAGATCTATGTGTTGCTTTCAATGCATTAAAAAAAGGTCTAAAGTGATCATGAGCAGAGATTGTCTGAATTTCTTTTGCAATTCATTAACCATTTGAAATAGTTTTATTAATCCTTGAACTTCTACCTTTAAATCTCTATATTTATTATGAAACTCCAAATTTAATTTATTATTCTACCAAACAAAAATTGCCTTGTTTCCTTTTAATAAAATCACTAATAATACTCTCATTATCTGAAAACCAATCATAATTCTTCTTTTTAGTGAACCTAAGAATTGATTTGCTTGTATTCATAACATCTTCCTTAAGAAAATTCCATGACTCAGTAACATGACAATCCTGAAAGTTCATATAAGCAATTTTAGTTTTAATAGTGAAATGTTTGGTTTTGATCATCTACCATTTCACTTAAACTTTTGTTGCTAGCTCTATCTGTGCAGGATTTAAACCCACTCAGAATTCAACAAGGGTACTAACATAGCTATATGTATCATCATATATATATATATATGTGAATAGATGCTGGTAATATCATTTATGTTATTATATTACAGCAGATAAAATTTTGATTTACAAATAAAATATTATTTATGCCATAGATTTGATTATATGAAAGGTCAATTTATTATTTTTTACAGTAAATTTGTATATATATATATATATGATCCACACCTATATTGTAATACATATATAGGATGGCATGATTTAGATTTCATTTAGAAGTTTCAGCGCTTCTAAATTTTAAGTAAAATGATCATAAACAAATGAAATTAGTACATTTTACAATAATATGTTTACAACAAAAAAATTATGTGTAAGTAAAATCAGTAGACCCACCTATTTGAACTCCCTTTGAGATTTGAATAGCTTGCTTAAAATTTGAACAAAAGTTTAAATCATTTTTAAAAATCTAAAACTCAAAATTATCATCAAGTGCTTGTGGGTTTTCAGGCAATAAAAAAGTTGTCAACAAGCAGGTGGCTGTAGGCAATATTTTGGATTATATATACACACACATTATTTTTGAAAGAAGAGTTGCCATCAGAATTCATGTCAGTTTAAATCTTGAAATGTCTGTCTAAGGAAGGCAATGTTTTGCTGCCTCAATAACGGTGAGTCTACTGATATCCTATGTGCCTGACAATGTGACTACCCTCATGGATGAAGACTTCTAGCAACAGCCTGCCACCAGAAGAAGAACTGGGAACCTATCCAGAAGAGAATGCCAACACACCTGAAATCTAAAGTACCTACATCACCAGCTGCAATAAGGGAAATTGGTAATATTCCAGAACTGCAGAGCTCTAAATCAATTTTAATCTTTAAACTTTTAATATTTAAAAGCTAGCTTAATGTAAAAGGAATAACTGAACATTCAAACTCATTTTAACTATAACTATGTTTAAATTAAACTAACACTCTATATGTAAAAACTTGCCTACCTACATTTTATAATTTTCACTTATTTATATAAACCAAATCCATGTACTCATCTAATTCCTAGTTCTATATCACTGCGGTTATGCCTATATCTTTATTTTATTTTCAAAATGTATTATATATATTGTCGTTTGCCAATGCTTCGAAACAGCGGGCACTCTGAATTCAATAAACTTTAGTGAAGATATGATTTTAATATCTTCATTTAATTATCTTTTAATAATACTGTCAATTAAGTAACACATATTACCAAATAATGATGAACCGCCCTGTGCTCGTTGGTTATTTGTTTGTCATAAATGCATAGTATGGTTTGCTCTTAAGATTTGAATTATGATTTTAAATATTTGTCATAACAAGTAATAGACTAGCTTTAAGGATAGTTATAAATTATATTTATTAATCTACTATTAATACCCTTGAATATAGTCCCTCCTTAATTAATTATTAAAGATATAGATTAAAGCATATTAAACAAGATTGATAATTTACTTTATCCTCTAATTAGCATAAGTATAACGCTATTTTAAGAATTGACTTCTGTTAGCTAAACTGATAGATACTATCTGTTTAAGCATATTTAATTTTAAATATACATGTTTGATTGTTTATTGCATTGTGAATGTGTTGTTACTAAGCACAATGTACGTGACATTTTGCTGCATCTTTTTTAAATGAGATTACAATTAAGCCAGCCCCATTCTACTATTTCAGGTCTGTGCACCAAGCTTGTCCCTGAGTTTAAGGCCAGGTCACTTGAGTAAACCATCCCCACTCCTGAACTTCAAATGTTCATATCATTGGCAGCAAGACATTCAGTCCCAGGGTACCATGCATTGGTTGTAAGAACCTATGAAGAATTATCCATCCACAATGCAACTTTGTTAGTAGTGTTTTGCTAGTGCTATAGCACATATTGGTGGTCTAGAGTAGCCAATTCTTTCCTCCTATCAGTTAAATATTCAGTAGTGGTCTGAAACTGCATTTTGGCTACTAGGTTAAATCTATATCGGCTTGAGTTTATTTATGCGCTCACCCTTTAGATAGAAAATTATAACATTTATATAACATTGTAATGAATAATCTATCCTGGGCTAGTAAGATTACTTATAAAATAGCAACCACATTGCTAAGGTAGGAGTTGGCATATTAATTATAGGCATAATCTTAAGTAACCGCATATATACACACACACACACACATTTTAGTATGTAAAAATGAGATTGCTCTAATATTTTCGTCTCATCCACTGTGATGCCTGCATGCGTTCACCCACACTTTTGAAACTGTGTTCTTTGTTTTTTGTCTTTATTAATAAGTGTATATAAAATTATGCTGGTTTCACATGTCTTTCTCACTCATAGTCAAATTCCAATCCAATTCTTATTTAGTATATTATATGTGAGTGATGTGTATTAAAGTTAGTTTACAAATATTATCTCCCTTTATCATGCTATATCAGTCATATTTAGTCATCTCCTGAGTCTCATGTTTCTCCCTGGGTTGTGCCAACTGCAAAGAAATTGAGACTGAGTGTAGCCTCAGAGATGTCATTTATAAGATATTAAGTCATGGAGTATTGACAAATAAGCTGAACCTTGGTCGGATTCGTGATCTCACCATCTCACTCCAGTCGGCTTTGGTATATTTGCCTGGATTCTGGATTTTGGTGCGTGAATGCACAAATTTGACCATTACAATAGTTAATGAAATTTAACTTGAATAATAGATATTTCTAAAGAATCAATATTTATGAGAATGTGATTGAAATATTACCTATTTTTGGTGCATCTTTCATTTTAATCTTGAAGCATATTGCTCTGTTCCACTTCTTTTGTATTCAGATTCCTAATTGTAATGTAATCTATTAACTGCCATTGTTTTGAGTGTGAATGCATCCATGTTCCTTTACAGTGTTTTTTTTTGTTAAATTAATCCATGTGTTATGCAAAAATTAAATAGCGAGTTTATAATGTCAATTCTGTTATTTCCAACATTTTTTGGCCAAAGTTTACTATTTGTACCAACACATGCATTAAAATCTATAAAAAGAAAATAACAATTTTTTAATGGCAGTAATAATGCTAACCAGCAAGAAAAAAGCTTTTTTCCTCTAAATTCTCTGAATCTAATGTTAGCTAAAATGCACTAATAAAATGAGCACCATCACTGTGCAAACTATATTTTAATATTATTAGCCTTTTATTAATATATTGAAGAATTCCATAAACAGATAATAGCAAACAAGACTTTATAGAAAATTCAACACCATGCATTCTTCATTCATTAGTTGATTTGCCCCCCATGTATCTTTTCTGTTAAACTTCCTTCTGGAAGTAGAGTTTTATTAAGAGGAGTTACATCACTCTTAAATCTTGATAGTTCCTTGGTCACCAGGATTTTCCTATAATCAGTTTCTAAGAATTTGTAAAGTTTGTATCAAATGAATTTTGGACATTCCATGTTTTTATATAGTTAGAAAATATATATATATATATTACTAACCTTTAATTCTGTTATTGTCTCTTCCTTTATCACTACCAATGATAATATTATTTTTATTGTTTTATGTATAATCTGCTAAGCATGATGACCTAGCCATACTGAGAATTAAGCCATTATTTTGACCATATTTTTTTAAAACTCCTTTCACTTCTATGATAAACAGGGAGATCATAAATAAGCCACTTAATATACAATCTTTATTTATAAAAATCCTGGATCTAATCAATTCCACTCAATATCATTAATGATTGTACTGCCTTAAGCAAAAATGACTAACTAAGAACTGCAGCTTACTAACCCTGATCCTATCATTGCTTTATTGATTCTTGAAGGAATTCACTAAAAAAAAATAATAAAAAAATCAGAATTGCTGTATGTGTAGTTAAATAGTGGAAATATAGTTGCACAAACACATAATCTCATTGTCACAATTAATATAGAGAGATGACCAATCCGCATTAGAGGCTCATGATGACTGAACTCTATTCTAACTTAAATGACTGAAGGCGATAACAAACAGAGACAGAAAATATTTTGTATCAGAAGCAATATCTAAATTTTAATGAACTTAAAAACAGCAAGAGGTATTCTTGTTTGGGTATTGTTTGTTTGTTATTAATCCAGCTAACATTTATATCTGAAGGTCATTCCATTATATGTGGAGCTCACTGATAGCCTAAGCACACCACACATATATGTAAAGATAATATAACAAGAAAAGTATTTACTTTTCTTTAAATATATATATATATTCACTTTTCCCCATACTAGATTTTTAAAAACAAATGAAATCTTCAAATTATCTCTTCAAAAATCAACATCTTTTTAATGTCATGCAAAATTTAATAAAAATTTCCACTATGTATTTTAATATATTTTTACTCTCTCTGTCTAAAATTTGATCTATAACCCATGATAATAAAGTTTGAGATAAATAAAATAAATTTTTATAAGAAGAAAATGATGAATATTTGTGAAGTAAATCCAATTTATCCACCTTAATATGAACACTTTTTAGTGAAAATTTTTTTTATACACACAATCTTACATTTCAACTTTCCTGTAGTCTTCTTCAGAGACTGTGTGTACATATATATAGTAAAACAATTTTTTTTTATTAAAAAATATTCAAAGTAAGGTGGATAAACTGGATTTATATAAGATATTACAACAAAATAAAGTAGTGGATTTAGTAACATTTGTGGAATAATTATTAGAATGTATGTAGTGAATGCTTAGTTTAAATAATTCTTTTTATCTTTTTTTCCTTCAAAAATTGTGATTTCCTATATAAACAAATCATTTTTTTGTTTACAAAAATTTATAATTAGGTTAACCAAAAAAAATATTTTAATCAATCAATATGTAAATTAAAAAATAAGGTTTTTATATCATAAACTAAGATAATGTTTTTTTTATAATTTTAGTTTATGGTAATGAAATAAAAATCTTGTTAATTTATATATTGATTGATTAAAAAAAAATTTTTTTAATTAATTAAAAACCTTTTTTTTTTTTTTTTTGAAAGGCTGTTTTTTTAAAAAAAGATTTTTTTATATAGGAGATGATATGTTTGTAAAGGAAGAAAAGGGATAAAAAGTAGTTTAAATTTAATATGAAATTAAAAGGATAAGTTATTTTTGAAAAGATAAATAGAAATAATTTTTGAAGATTTTATTTATTTTAAAAAATGTGACTTGAAAAGAAGCTTAAGAATATATATAATTAAATATATATATTTGTTTTTTCAGAAATTTTATAGAATATTTTATTTTTATCCAAACTTTTGAAAAAACCATAAGTTATTTAAGCTTTGGAATAGTTAATTTTTTGATGAAATAATAAGTAAAAAAAAAAAAATTTTTAAAGAATTATGATGATTGGTTTACTTTTTAATATGTCCCACATATATACCATAATGTTTTTTAAAACTGTTTATTTAACATTCATTTGAAGTAAACCTTTCTGAAAAATTTAAACATTTTTTCTTGTTATAGATTTTCATTGTATTTAAACTCAGAAATAAGTAAAAAAAAAAAATTTTTTTAAAGAATTGTGAAGATTGGTTTACTTTTTAATATGTCCCACATATATAATGTTTTTTAAAACTGTTTATTTAACATTCATTTGAAGTAAACCTTTCTGAAAAAATTTAATATTTTTTTTTTATTATAGATTTTCGTTGTATTTAAACTCATTTATATTCTTCCAATGAAAGCACTCTATATTATGCCTGTTAGAACTTCTTTGAAGTAATATTTGTAAAACAAATTGAAACTTTTTAACCTAGCTCACCATAAAATACTTTTAGAAAGTCTTGTACCATATATTTCCTTAAAATAATATTCATTGTCATCATACTTTCAGAATCTTATAGAACTTTTTTAAATGAAATTTTTTTTTAAGTACCTTTATTTTGTATTGTACAATATTTTTGTTTTATTTGTATACAATAAATTTGATAGAATATAATTCTACTTGCAACTAATTTAGCTGAAAGAGTTAAATCTTTATAATGAAGTGTATATATTTTTTAATTTGTTAAAATCATCAACATTACATTGAGTCTATATTACACTTCATTATCCAAGTTTGCCATTCTATCTAAAAAAACTACTTAGATATTTGAATTGATTCATATTCTGAAGACTATTATCATCCAACTTAAAAAAAAAAAAAATCACTGATTGATAAAGCATCTTAAGATTTTTGGAACATTAATTAATTAACAAACTCTATAATTTTTATACAAAGTATTAAGAACATTCTATATGTCATCCTTTGATTCAGCAACAATAGGACAATTATTAATATACTGAAATGCTAGGATCACAAAAATAAAATTATTGGTTTTGTTTATAAAAAATTAAAATTTATGATCCCACAATCAGATTTACAATGCATCTTCATGCCTGCATCATAAAAACTATAAACTGTTTCAAAGACTACTATCATAAAAATTGAAAACAAATTTAAATAACTGATTGCTCAGTTCGGCAGCTTATGTGATATTAAAACATTGAAATTAACAGAATATTTTTCAATTTAGGAACTAAATCTCAAGCTCATTTCTTGTACCAAATCATATAGAATGAAAACAGTATGCCAATTTTTATTACAAATGCCTCATATTTCTCATTATCAGAATTTTTCTTTTTTCATACCAACAAGTAGAAATAATACAA
Source organism: Epiperipatus broadwayi (assembly GCA_028023455.1). Lineage (NCBI taxonomy): Eukaryota > Metazoa > Onychophora > Udeonychophora > Euonychophora > Peripatidae > Epiperipatus > Epiperipatus broadwayi. The sequence goes on along the minus strand of JAQFVV010000001.1, from coordinate 2,085,563 downwards.
AATATAGACATTTTACAACATTTTGTAAAGCTAAGTCAAATGCTTTGGGGAAATTGGGAAAAGCATTATATAAATCACATCTGTACTCATAACACTTTTTTGCTTTGCTGCAAAATCCTATATACAGAATAGTTTTTAATTTAATTCATAATCTTGAAAGTACTTTTGTTAAAGGAAGTAACAGTAATATTTCATGAAAATTTCTGCACTTTTTTTCTTTATAAATATGAACAATAGAAGCATTTGCCAGATCAAAAAGCACTACCTAATAAATCCAGATATTTTTTAAAAAAATTAATACTTTTGAAACTACCACATTTTAAAACTTTTTTAGATATCTTACCAAGTCTTACTAATTTTAAAATTAGAAAGAATTATTTTAATTTCGTCAAGCTGAATATATTCATTAAAATCAATCATATGAATTCATGCCATTTATCAACTTAAAATTTTAATCACATAATCATCAAAAACAGAATTGAGATTCACTTTTAAAAGAATAACTGAAATAAGAATGAAATGACTAATTGAAAAATTAAAAGAGAATATGGGAAAAAATGTTCAGCTGTTGTTGGACAAAAAAATAAGCATAAATAGCAATAGTATTTTGCCCAAGTAAATATAAATAAGAAGAGAATTATTGAAAGAAAACTAGAAGTAATGGGTTATAAGAAAGCAAAAGAGCAAAAAATTCCTGTATTAGTAATGATAGAATAATATAATTGTAGAGAAAAGATGGGAAAATGTGACTTCTATAAAAGATAAAAATATAGATGAAGTGAGGAAAGGAAATGTAAGAAAACAGAACTGTAAAGAAAGGTATGTTTAATTTAATTTGTAGTAGGGTAAAACACCTGGTTAAGGGGAAAACAGAATTGTAGAAATGAAATAATGAATGAAAATAAGAAATAATAAAATATTAATAATTTATTACTGAAAAGGTAAGAAGATATCATTGATTTATGGAAAAGATAATAAGCCTTTGTCTATTCTACTTGAAAAAGATAGTCATAATTAAATAATATAGAATGCAATATTGAAAGGCAAAGTTGTAAAAACATTAACTAGTTGAAAGGTGGTAAAACTAAATTCATGATGGAAAAGGATGTAGAAGAATTGATTGATATTTATAATAATAATTTATGATTTAGAGAAAATAACCAATTAATTTTCTTTCAACAAATATAACTCCATGAGAAAAAAACCTAAGTTCATGAAATATGAGGATTTTAAAAAAAAAAAAATCTTAATCTTGTAATGCTGCTTAAATGCGATTGTGGGTATTGAATAGACAGATTTCAAATAGATTTGACATGTTCTTACCTGAAGAGCCATTTGGATTTAGGAAATGTTGAGGACAGGAAATGTAAACGAAAGAATAGAATCCATTGTTGAGAGAATATAAAGAGATAAGAAAAAATATTATTTTTTTATTGAGGCTGAAAAAGAGTTTGTTAGAGTGAGTTGAATTATGTTGTTGGATATATTGGGGGGAGAAAAAAAATTGTTGATTAGAAGGAAAGATGTTTATTGAGAAATTTGTATATGAATAGATATAGGAAAGACAAAGGTGGTATCTTTATTTTATTTTATTATATATATATATATTAGTTATTAAATAATTGTTAATAAATATAGAACTATCATTTGGAATAGAAATAATTAATTATATCAGATTTGATGATTATATGACACTACTTACATATAACTTGGCTGAGCTCGATAAAATGGTACACAAGATTAACAAAACTTTTCGAACAACGAAACTAAAGCAATAAAAATATATATTTGTTTAAAGAAACACTTAACTGTAAATTTAGTGAGCTACATCTCTGAAAATGTATTAAACAAAATATATGCATAGCTGTATTATAGATAAGCTTTATATTATAAAATTAGCAAAATATTTGACTACTTAATCATACTAATCATAAACATGGCATTGATGGTGAAAAGAAAATTATGGCATTTATTAAAGAAATGAAACTCAATAGAGAATTTGCATACTTGATTGGAAAAATAAGTTATTTATATTGGGCCATTTTTTTGAAAGGTGAATGCAGGAATCTTTTTATTAATCACATGTTTATCTTTGGCAATGTGCTACACCTCTTTCATTTCCACTTGGCATCATTACATTTAAAGTAGACCACACTGGCAGATGTAGGTTCGAAGGTATGGCCAAGGATGGATTTGTGCAATGCATCCAGAAAATATTGGGACTACAAAGACATAGCACCTGAGATCAGTGATAAATGCAGAGTATTGGTTCTTAATTTATTTGGCAAAATACTCCAGGAAAATACGTTTTCTTGCCACCAAACAAGGTATAAAGATAGCTCCCCTGATCACTTACAACTTCATTAACCTGACAAAACATGATCCACATGATAATATTGAGAGGATTTTAAATTATGGCCCACGATCTGTTGGCACAATTTGGAAATACCCAATAAGGGAGCTTACTGCTGACATCAAATGACAACCAGCAAAGAGAAGCTGTTATTGGTCAGATTGTGCAGAACTTTTTATATAAGCAATCTTAGGCACATGACAAGTCATGGTTTAAATGTATAGACTCTACCAAGCAATATTTTCATGAAAATGACGTAGTTTGTATGAAAGAGGATGAAGGAAATTGGTTCATTTTATTATTCAAACAGGACTTTGCCATGAAAATGCACACATAAATTAATAATTTAAGCCAATAGACTCTTACAATTTAAAAAGAATTAAAGATAAATTTATGTCTGCTGTTCTACACAAATTTTGTAATAAAGCATTTTCAAAAAGTTAATACTTTAACATCTATCCATCTGTTGCAACTCCGCGCACCAATATAAAATTATATAAAGGTGAATGCCTCCTATGCCCAATGATTGACTTTGGCAGAGCCTATTACTACAAATCTTCCAAAATTATTGGACAATGACTTATAGATCAATTTGGCTTTGGTAAATTTACTCTCAAGTTTTCATTCAAATGTGTTGATAGAATTAAAAATATTCAACTCAATAAGCAAGACTTTTTAGTATCATTGGACATCACTGAGTTGCATGGCTCCATCCCACATGTATTATTCATCCAAATGATGAAAGAGGTTCTGAATAAATTTGAATATAACATATATAGGACTGAGTTTATCTTGGAATGCTTGGATTGGACCTACAATGAGATTATTGTTTTATCTAACAATGTTTACTACAAAATGGACAATGACTGGCTATGGATAATCTCAAGTGTAGTACTCAACAAATTTGAGGAAGAGATCCTAATTAAATACTATGAGTCCACACCTTCCTTGATATATATCTGTCATGTGGATGGCATCCTTATTTGCACCCCCAACACTAAAATCAATAAAATATAGAGCGACTTCTTGAATGTCTCTTCCTTAAAATGGACATGAGAGAATGAGGAAAACCTGCAAGGCATCAAGTTCCTGGACTTGTACATTCAGCATGAAATCACCCACCTCAACTATAAAATGCTTGTAAAGCCTTTACATTCATAGTGCCATATGTTCCAAGTCCATCATACCAAAGTCTCACAAACTAAATAGTCTCAAAGCATTTTTGTATAGGAAGTACTATTTGTGTAAATTCAAGTCTGATAAGAAAAATAACATTGATTCTTATATCACAGATCTACGCAACATCATTTATAAAAAACATAACTATTCCAAAATTGAGTACCCACTGCAACCAAATGACAAATACTGGATATCACTACCTTATATATTCAGTGCTACTCTCATCATATAATTAAAGTCTGTGCTTTAACTCATCAAATTGACCTTTGCACCCCCCCCCAAACTTACTCTGCTAATTAACAACATCAAAGATACTCTGCCCTGAGATCAAAAGTCACAAATAGTATATAAAATTGCATGCCGCTATACTAACTTCCATGCCATATATTATGAAGAATCGCACACCAAGCTTTATAACTGTGCTGAAACTCAAACTGATGCCAAATCAATCTTCTACGAGCACGAATCCAACCTTGGCCACATCTTTGAACCTACATCTGCCAGTGTGGTCTGCTCTGAATGTAACAATACCAAGTGGAAGGTGGAAGAAGCCTGGTACATTGCCAGAGATAAACATGCAATTAACAAAAAGATTTCTGCATTCTCCTTTCAAAAAAATGATCAATATAAATAACTTATTTTGCCATTTAAATATGCAAATTCTCTATTGAGTTTCATTTCTTTAATAAATGCCACAATTTTCTTTTCACTGTCAATGTCTTGATTATGACTAGTATGATTAAATAGTCAAAAGTGCACTAGGCATATTTTGCTAATTTTACAATATATATCTAATATGATTATGTGTATATTTTGTTTGTCACATAAATATACTAAAAGTAAAAAAAATATTTTTTTTTCAGTTTTCACAGTATTTTTGATATTATGCAATCAATATAAAAGCATGCAATGCTTATGCTTAGAAATAATTTAAGAAATTTTGATCACATAATATCAAGAAGACTGTGAAAGATGAAGAAAATTTACTTTTTAATACATTTGTGTGAATAAAAGTTTTTGTTTTTTTTCTACTTAGTTTTATAGGAAAGTTTAAATACAATTTAATACCATTAAATGGCAGCATTGCAATGAATACTAAATTACATATAAAATTTCATATATTTTTTGTTAAAATTGTTTGCTGCAAGTTCTAATAAAATGTATTGTCAATGGGAATATATATGTATGCAAAGTTTCAAGTAGATCAAAAATTGTGTGATTGAAAATTGAGTTACAAGATTTGTCAGTCAGACAGCTATAAAAGCATATAAAAATAGAATAGAGAGAAGGAAAAAAAAAGACTAAGCATTTAGACCAGATTAATGCTTTTAAATATTTGAAAAATTGAAGAAATAATCAAAAATTGAAATAATCGCAATGCTTTTAACAAGAGTAAGAAGTTATTTTATAGATCATTGAAATTAGATCTAAGAAAGAGCCTTGTTAAATGTTTCATTTGGAGTAATACTATACATGAAAAGAAACATGGACAATTAGGAAAAGTGAGAAGGAAATATTTTGATGAGAATAAAAAGAAAAGTTGGAATGGTAAGATCAAAAATGTAGAAGTATTAAAAAAAAGGATTATTTTTTGAAGGAATTAATTTTTTTAAAAAAGGAATTTAATTGGGCAGGTGTTTAAAGACAAAGGAATTATGAAAGATATGTTAGAAGAGATTGTAGACCGTATGAAGAAACAAAAAGTACAAGAAAAAAGTTGATTGATGATTTTAAACATGGAAATCTTTGGAAAGTAAAGTCAAGAAACTTTTAGAAATGTAATCTGATGTATCTGGTATTTGATTTTTGGCAGATAACTTTTTGTCTATTTTTGATTTATAACTTTTTTAAAAAAAACTTTAAAACTAACTAATCTTTAATTTGAATTCTTTTTTACTTATGTGTATTATTCTACATGAATAAAGCGTGATAAACAGAGCATAATTAGCCAAGAGCTTGGCTAATTGTTGTTTATAATTAATGTTTTTGTGCTCTGTTTACCCCGCTTTATTCGTGTAGAATAATTTTCATTATCTGACAGAGTTTTTATATTATTTATTTATGTGTATTAATAATAAAAAAAAAAGTAAACAAACTTGCTTGCTCTTCCATAGCTTTAATTATTCTTGTTTAATAATTGTAATTTTTTTTCATATTAGGTAAAAGTTGGTGAAACATATGAACTTGTATTAACCAATGTTAGTGGCTTGTATAGATACAGATTTGGAGATGTAATTCGAATACTTAGTTTTTATTCCAAATGCCCAGTGATAGAATTTCTTTATAGGTAATTATTGTTTTTAATTCGTTTAAAATATTGAATTCATTATTACATTTTCCAAAATCTATTTCTGAACATAAAAAATATATTTATATATCAGTTTTATACAAAATCTTTACCAAGATAATTATAATTTGTCTATAGTGAACTTTAGATTCAACCTAAATTGACTTTTAAAGGAATTTTAGCACAATGGATCACATTCAAATATTAAGAGAAATTATAGAAAGGATTGGTGAATAGGAATTATCATTATACTTTGGGTTTGTAGGTAATGAAAAGGTATTTGATTCTATAAGCATTTCTACAATGATTAAAACATTGGATCATCAAGATATAAACCTGAGACATGTCATTTCCTGAAAAATATTCATCAAAATGAAACAATTTGTCAAGTGTTGTTATCCAAGAGGTCATCGCATCCGCCTTGCAAGCAATTAGTTGATTGCAGACGGTTGTGGGTTCGCGTCCCGGCCGATGCTATGACATATGAGGAAAAAAAAAAATGAAACAATTGTGATTATATTAAATGGTGATACTAAGAAAAATAACATTGAGACAGATGTAAACAGGGTGATTTCATATCCAAAACTTTTTACAGCAGCTTTAAAAGAAATAATTTGTGGATTAAAATTAGAAACAAAAAAGTAAAAGTAAAAAGAGGTTATTTTATTCATTTACATTTTGCAGGTGATGATGTTGCTTCAGATCTTTAGGAAATGTTGCAAGATTTATCAGATGAAAGTAAGAAAATATTTCAGTAAAGATAAATGCTTTTATAATGTTTAATGAATTTTTTTTTAAAAAAAAAAGTAACATAATAGATTAAATTGATTATAGAATTAAATTTGGTTAGAGCACTTTTGATAGAAATAACTTATTATTAAAAGAAAATAGGTCTATGTGTTTGAAAATGAATGTTTTTAATAGATGTATTTTACTAGTTCATATTTATGGATTTGAAATTTGGACACTTGATAGAAGAGCAATTAAGAGTCTTGAAATTACCCCACAAAGTATGGAGAAATATATGTTCTGAATAACAAGAAGAGATTAAAAATGAAATGCATCAATAAGAGAATAAACAGGTATCACACTGATACTATTGAAAAAATTAAAAGATTGAAATAGATCTAGGATGGATATATTATTAGAAGAGATAACAATGGATGGACAGTTGAAGTTTCTAATTGAAATCCAAGATGTAAAAAATCTAGAAAGAGAGCATATGAGATAGATGGATGGATGAAATAAAGAAGTTTGCTAGTGTATTGTGAAGAAGAGAAGCTAGAGATGAGAGAAACTGGATTAAACTTAGAGAGCATTATTCTACAGTGATTCATTAATGATTGAAAATGATAATATATATATATTTATATATAGTTAAAATTACCCCAAATCCAAAATTCAACCAAAGCAGAAAAAAATATAATATTAAAACATAACCAAAGGTTTCACTGCTACAAGCAGACTTCTCAAGTGTAAAGAACTACAAAAACTACTCAATATATATAAACATTACAAGCATAAAGCTAAACTAGACAATATATAATTAAAATTACCCAAATCCAAAATTCAAGCAGACCAGCAAAAAATAATATTAAAACACTACCAATGGTTTCACTGCTACAAGCAGACTTCTCAAGTGTAAAGAAATATAAAAACTTCACAATATATGTAATATTAAACATTACCCACAAATCCATTCACTTCCTATCCATCCTTAATATTAAAAGGACTCTTAAATAAGTTAATTGCTTCAGAATAATAAATTTTCAATAATAAAGATTCTTTAATTCTTCTTTTGATTTCATTTCTCTCAAAGAAGACAATCTTAGCTCCATCAAAATTAATAGTGTGGTCTGTATCTTTTTTACGGACATACAAAGCAGAATTAAGATATCTATTTTTAACTCTACTTTTATGAACCTTTAATCTTTCATTTAAACTCAAACTACTCTGACCTATGTAGACCTTCTTACAAAAAAAAAAAAAAAAAACAAGGGATAAAATATACTACACCAGGAACACCCCTTTTCCAAGCAATTTTCTTATTTCCAAACAATTTACTTTTTCTACATACAATTTTATAAAAAGACAATTTAAATGGAAAAGAAATAAAATCCTATTTTTCTCTATCCTTTACATCCTTATAAATATTACTATTAAATAAAATACTTTTAACAAATTTATCAGAGTAACCAACCCTCAAGTAATCTTTATAAAATTGACATTTCTGAAACAAAGCTACCCCACTAGAATTATTTAATTTATTATTCCTATGACAATAATTCCTTAAAACAGCTACTTTATAAGATACAGACTGATAGCTATCATGTTTGTAGAGAATTAAGATCTATAATTAAACCTGATAACTATCAGTCTGTATATCATAAAGTAGTTGCTTTAAGGAATTATTGTCATACGAATAATAAATTAAATAATTCTAGTAGGGTAGGGTTGGTTACTCTGATAAATTTGTTAAAAGTATTTTATTTAATAGTAATATTTGTAAGGATGTAAAGGATAGAGAAAAATATGATTTTATTTCTTTGCCATTTAAATTGTCTTTTTATAAAATTGTATGTAGGAATAGTAAATTGTTTGGAAATAAGAAAATTGCTTGGAAAAGGGGTGTTACATTGAATAATTTATTAAATAATACAAAGGAAATTTTTGATAGAAAGACTATTCCTAGTGTAGTATATTTTATCCCTTTTTTTTTTTTTTTTTTTGTAAGAAGGTCTACATAGGTCAGAGTAGTTTGAGTTTAAATGAAAGATTAAAGGTTCATAAAAGTAGAGTTAAAAACAGATATCTTAGTTCTGCTTTGTATGTCCATGAAAAAGATACAGGCCACATTATTAATTTTGATGGAGCTAAGGTTGTCTTCTTCGAGAGAAATGAAATCAAAAGAAGAATTAAAGAATCTTTATTATTGAAAATTTATTATTCTGAAGCAATTAACTTATTTAAGAGTTCTTTTAATATTAAGGGTGGATGGGAAGTGAATGGATTTGTGGGTAATGTTTAATATTATATATATTATGTAGTTTTTGTAGTTCTTTACACTTGAGAAGTCGGCTTGTAGCAGTGAAAACTTTGGTTGTGTTTTAATATTATATTTTTTGCTGGTCTGTTTGAATTTTGGATTTGGGGTAATTTTAATTATATATTGACTAGTTTAGCTTTATGCTTGTAATGTTTATATATATATATATAAGTATAAAAAAATAATTGTATGTGGAAATGCTTAATCTAATGATATTTAGTTTTGGCAATGCATTATTAAAAACTATTGTCTATATTTGTAAAGTCGCTAAAATCGTCAAGAAACTTTTTTTTTTAAAATAAATAAATGATCTGGGGCATGTCAATATGAGCAGAATATTCATAAGTGAATGTGGCAATTATTCAAAAATAAAAAAAGAGAAAGAAAAACAAATTTATCTCTATTGCTTGTTTATTGACATTGGTTTTAATTTTTTTTTGGAATAGATTTCTTTTTGCCTATAATGAAGGCAGTTAATATTGTACCTGATTAAGATCTTTTTAACATAAATAGGTTCTGCCCTTCCCATGAAATTCATGTTTGAGTTCATCATATATTTTTTTAGGAAGTCTTATTCTTAATTTGATTCACATAAGAAGATATAACTTTACAACTATAGATTCATATCATGAAGATATAACTTTACAACTATAGATCCAATATCACATCCAATAAACTAAATAACACATTGATTAGTTTCATGATCTTGACATCACATTTACAAACTGTTTCAGAGCAGTTTTGAATGAAATTTTTTTAAAACTTTTATGTTATAGTGATGGAGAATGCACTTCTCATTTATAAGTAATAATTTTAAAACAATAATTTGCCTAGTTAATGTGTTGTACCTTAAAATCCAAGTTTATTTTGCTAACCAAAAGAGCTACCAAGATATTTTAACTGATTTACATTCTCTTGTTAATAATTATACAATATAAAAGTTGCTGATTTTTTTTTCTATTATTGTCAGATAAAGCATTAGAATTTTAATCATTAATTACAAAAGTTTTATAAGTTGCATTTAAAATATTAAGAATATGTTGTAGATCATTTTTTAAATTAGCAAGAAAACTGCATTCATTCAACAGTGTAATGTATTCATAAAAGCCAAGCAAACAAAATTTTTATTTTTACTTTTAATCCATTCAATTAAAAAACATATTGTGAATCTATTGTTTATTGTCTATTACCTGATATGTGAATATATTTATAATTCACAGTTGGTTTATATAATCATCACGAAATTAATCGTTTTAATGTCTTTCTTTTTTTCTAATGTTAGGATAGCACTAAAAAGTGTTTACTAATTATATATATATATATATATATTGTAACAGTATAGAAAATAGGGATTAATACAAAAATAAGTTGGGGGTACAAGATCCCACAGTTGGCTGCCAATTATAACAGTATGGAAAAACACGGGTGAAGCTGGGGTGATGGAAATCATCATTATCAACCCCAGTTCAATACAAAATATAAAATTAAATATAAAAGGAATGAGCATGAGAGATCAGCATAGAACTAACTATAAGTTCACCAGCATTACATAAAAGTAATAATCATTCATCATCATGAATGAACAACAATAAAAATAAATCAACAGTCAATCTTGTGACAGAATTTGAAAGTGGTTCACTATAGACCAGGCTAATTATTTAGCCACTGCCAAACCTAGGGCAGAAATATATACAATAATTATCTGAATGCACATACTTAGGTGCTACTCCATCAAACTACAACAATAAGTCAAATAATGCCGAAATACTAAAAACATCCTGACGATCATCAATGCTCTGGACACTTAGTAACATTAATGTATTGGCCAACTGTAAACTAAATTTCTAAAGAAATAATAAACATGTAATGCATGGATTTTAAAGGATATCCCTTTTTCACCAACAGGATCATCATCATCTTGATATCCATAACACTAAACATAAACCCCTACTCCATATAACTTATGCTCAAATCTAGCTCAGGAAGTAAGAACTCTATAAATTATTAATGAGAGCAAGAGATAAATAAATAAAAGAGCTTACTATAAATCATTTTAAATAATTCCTAGGTTTACCCTACTATAAATAAATAGTTTTATTGGGATCATTTAAAAACATCCAAGAACACTAAACTGTTATGAAATAAAGTCCTATACACTACAATTTATGAAACAGGAATTGGATAGAATAAAGAAATTAAGACTAAAAAATATTTTTAAAACAATTATTTAATAATTAGCAGATTAACAATAAACAAAAGAAATGACATTCATTTCATCAAAAAAAATATTTTCGTAAAAATTATTCTAACCAATCAATTGATTTCTATTCATAAATTAGTTCATTAAGTTATTTCTTTAAAATAACTAAGAGTTGGAAAAACAACATTTTCAAAATCAAAGATAACACTCTTTGATTTACTTAACCTTTTTGTTAAGTTTTAGAGAGGAAAATGAATGAAAAGAGAAAAAGCATATTTCCAAAAAAAAAAAAAAAAATTAAATTTACAACATATTACATTTTCTAAAAACTATTTCATAATTTTGAAGAGAAAATTGACTGGATTAAAAAAATATATTTTTTTTTTCACGATTTAAAAATAATAATAAAAATATTTAAAATTATCAATTCTTACAAAAATAATTTTATTTTTACATTTTTATACATGAAAATTGGTAGTAGTTTGCTGAACAAAGATGCCGCTCGATGGCGCCATTATCATGCCAAAACTATAATATATGAACATTCCCAGGCCATTGATTTTAATCATTTTGCTGTGTTTTTCGTTATCAAAAAAAAAAAAAGTAAATACCAAATCATGTTTTTTAACCTTTTTTTTTATTGACATAAACAAATGAAATGAAATGACATCAACAAATGTAAATAAAATCAACAAATTTCAATTTTATTTGTTTTTTGTTTTTTTTGTGTTAGGCATTTTTTAAAAAAATCATCGTAACAAAAATAAATTTTTTTCATTTTTACATAGAAACAGCAACAAATACTATAATGGTTTTAAAGTTATTCTGCTTTTTTTTAACATGCTATTTGTTTTAAAAAACAATTTTCAATTTTATTAGACTTTTTGTGTGTTAAACTGCTTTTTTTTTTTGTTGTTTAAAAATCAAAATCGGAACAAAAGTAAAAGTTCTTGAAACAGCAACAAATATTAAAATGGCTTTAAACTTATTAAGCTTTTTTTTAATATGCTTTTTAGGGTTTTTAAAAAAAAGTTAATTGCAATTTTATTACTGGATATTTTTGTGTTACCGCTATTTTTTGCTTCAAAAATAATGGCAACAAAAAGTAAAAGTTGTTAGCCACTATGCTCACCATGCTATTTGTTGAAAAAAAAAACAATTTTCAATTTGATTGTTTTTTTTTTTTTTGGGGGGTTACACCTTTTTTGTTATTGTTGTTTAAAAATTCATAAGCGGAACAAAAAGTAAAAGTTCTTAGTCTTTGTTTTATATTTTCATTTTTACAGAGAAACAGCAACAAATATTAAAATGGCTTTAAACTTTTTTTAATATGCTTTTTACGGTATTTTAAAAAAAAAATTGCAATTTTATTACTGGATTTTTTGTGTTAACACTATTTTTTGCTTCAAATATAATGGCAATAAAAAGTAAAAGTTGTTAGCCTTTACGCTCACCATGCTATTTGTTTGAAAAAACAATTTTCAATTTGATTATGTCTTTTTTTGTGTGTTATGCCTTTTTTTAATTGTTTAAAAATCCATAATCGGAACAAAAAGTAAAAGTTCTTAGTCTTTGTTTTACATTTTCATTTTTACAGAGGAACAGCAACAAATACTAAAATGGCTTTAAACTTATTAAGCTTTTTTTTTAATATGCTTTTTTTTTAAAAAAATTTGCAATTTTATTACTGTTTGTGTTCCCTGCTTTTTTTTTTTTTTTGATTTCAAAAATAATGACAACAAAAAGTAAAACTTGTTAGCCTTTCTTTTTTAAACTATAAACAACAACCACAAATTAAAAAGTATTACAAACAATATGCTTCTTGAGTTTTTAAAAACCAGTTGAAAACTTTGGAAGCTTTTTACAATAACAACAACCAAAATGAAAGAGCAACAACTTTAAAAACTATTACCCAAATAACCAATGAATACTTTAAACTAGTTTTTCTTTTCAAAAAAGAACTACAACAACAAATCTTAAATATCTTCAAAATATATGAACAATTTCAAACGAAAAGGAAATTTTTGTTAAGTAAACATTACAAAATGTAAACATTTGTAAAAAGAAACAAGTCAAAAGAAGAAGAACAATAACAACTACTATTAAAAATATTCAAAATCACTTTGACTTCAAACGCTACTTGTAAAATCCTACTGGGAGTGCCATGTCAAAGACATCTCTGAAAGGATGGCCAGGAAAATATCTTCATCCTTGTGGAGATGTCACCACATAAATTCTGCAAGGTAGTTGGGCAGAACTTGATGGTGAGTTCCACATTGTTTCCTGTTTTTCCACTTTAAAAAACCCCAAAGATACTTAATGGTCTGCATGGAAGGGTCCACAAAGTTGTAGGTGTGATTCACTGTCAGATGATGAAACCCTGATGCCTCAAGATCAGCAGACTTATAACCCTTCCAACAGTCCAAGAAGATAGTCGATCATTGTCTTTCAGGGCCTGCAAAAGTATGGATGCAGATCGGCAAGGAACACATTTCAAGAAACATTCATGTGTCTTGCAGCACACATCCCCCCCCCAAAAAAAAATCCACTGTTGAGGTAGTACTCTTCACTGATGGTTTTTCCTTCTGCTAAAGAGAATTTCATCCACCTCAATTGTCAAACCGGACCTGCCTATTTGACAGCATGCTCGAGCTGCCAAACTCTCAGAACACACCTCCTGCAGGCCGTTGGTCCAATGTAAGATGGCACTTCTTCCGATCGATAGTTCTGTCTGGACGGCTTGGATACTCAGCTGTTCATAGTTCCAGTAATATATAACACAAAGCTTGAACCAACGGTATTCTGGAGCCGTCAGACAAACTCTTCTTTCCAACTGAACACATTTGCTTGCATGAATGGACAGCGAAATTGAGCTGTTCTTTTACAACAGAATAATTTCATTGATCCACAATCGCATTTCTTTGAATGTGGAAGCACATTGATTGTTTGAAAATATGACACAGTATCCGATTCTGTTGTGGTAGATCACAGAATCGAATAAGATGTGTGATTTCCTGCGCCATTTTGTTTGTCTCGTGGAATGTTACAGACCAGACAGTTCATTACTTGACGCATTACGTAATTCAAACTATCTTCACACATCTATCTGGACAATATTTTGCCGCTTGAAACTTCAATACAGAATGGTGTAAAGAGTCGGATAATTATTACTTAAGAAAATCGTAATATTTCAATACTAAAAAAAAGTTAAATAAAAAAACCATTTTCATAAAATTCAAATACACACACCCTCATACCTAGCCATAAAAATTGTATGAAGTGTGCGAATTCACAAAATTTATTTGCTGCAGTGCGACCAAGTGGCCTGCAATCTGTAACACAAAAATGTATTATAGTAAACATGGGTTCGAACATGTTGTCAGCCTCAGAAATGGCATTTTTATATGCTTTAGCACATATACTGCACCATCGGGAGTGGCATCTTTGTCCAGCAAACTACAACCTGAAAATTTAGTGTGCACATACACAAAAAAATACCTTTAACCATGATTTGATTCTTCTGTAGAGTTCTTCCCAATTATAATTGCCAATTTTTCCAGTTGTTTTTTTCTTAAAGGCTTATACACATGAGCATGATTAATTTGTCCTTTTTCTAGTGTGCAATATTTCATTTCCAGGTTAACAATAGCTAAATTTTATCAATTTTCTTTTAATAAATTTCCCAGGTGAAACTAACACAGAGACTCATGCTCTTGGTTGTATATTACTTTAGGGGAGAGCTCTACATTTTTATTCCAGTTTACATGGAGGAAGATAATGTTTAGCTTTTAGTTGAATTTAGCACATAGTTTTTATTGTACAAATAATTTTTATGACTAAACTCATAGGATGCTAAAAGCTTGTTTAAAATTTCTGTTATACCATGTAATAGCTTAGTTAAAACTTCTGCTTCTTTTTTCTTTAGCAACTGGATTAAGACTTGACTATTCTCTTCAACAACTAGGTAAGAATAATTTCTTCTTACCAAACATTTGAGTCTTCTCACTTATTCAAGCCTCCATTATTATTTTTTCTAGAACAGTCTTGTCTACAAGTCAATCACAATCTGTTTCTAACCTGATAATTTTTATAACAACCAATTAGGTAATTTTTTACAAATACAATTGTTCATCTATTTCCCTCCTTAATTATAGACATTGAAAAACAAGTCAAGAACTTGAATTAACATAAAATTCTTGGCATTCCTTTCTAATTAAAAAAAATTCTTGCAAAAAAAGAAAACAATATAATCAGTTAATTGCACTGATTTGATTTTTTGCATTGAATAGAGATAAAGAGAAAAGAAAAACAACTAATTAAAAATAAAATTTACAAAAGGATTAAAATCTTATTTTGTTTTTTCTTTTTAAAAATACTCTTAAATATAAATATATGGAAAAAAAAATATAAAACTTTATCTCTCTTAAAAGGTTAAAATTAATATTTATTAAATAGTTTACAAAACAGAGGAAAATAATTTTTCCTTACAATATTTTTATAGTTTAAATATTACTTATAATTACTAAAGAGAGAAAGAAAGAATACAACTAAAATATTCCCATATTAAAATCATTATTATTTAACAAATTTAGTTTGAGAATTTTCATCCTATCTCTTTGGGACTTAAAATATTTATTTAAGTAAAGACCCATTATAAAAAAAAATATGCATGGGAAAATTAAATATTATTTTCCTCATTAATTAAATAACTCTACACTAAACCCGATGAACATGCTGCCAACTATCTATTTTAATGCAGCTATGTAGCCAACTAGTTACAATATATAGCTGAAAACTTTTTAATAGAAATACTATCAGCAGTTGAATTCTCTCATTTTGTATTTGAAACTTATCAGAAACTTAGCAATTTAAGAACATAACAGTAAATTTTATAAAAATTGAGTAATAATATATACATGTATATATATAAAGAGAGAAATTTTTTTGATATAATTGCAAAACACTTTCCACAGAGTTTATGCTTTCTGAATTTGTAAAAACTGTGTATTGTGTTTTTTTTTACAATTTAAAAAATCATAAGCTCTGGAGAGTTAACTATTGTGATGAAAGATGAGGTTTGAACCTTATCACAAGGTTTGATTCATTTAGCTAAATACAAGATCTTAACAAATTTAAGGTTAAAAAAAGAGGAATATGTAAATGATAGATTTATATGTTTGCGGATGTAGTATGCATACACATATAATATCAGAATATATTTTTATAATAGTTATTTTAATAAGAAAGTTATTTTTAATATTTAAAATTTAAGGATAAACTAAATTAAAAGATTTGTTATCTGTTACTTCAAAATTTGTTAAGAATTTTGTCAAATTTAACAATTTTTGTTATCTATTATCTCAAAATTAATTAAAAGGTTCATTATCTTTTTATCATGTTATCTTTATTTTTTATTTGAAGTAAAAAAAATGTTGTTTTAGCACATTTAGTAAACTTAAATTATGAAAACATTTGTTAGCTGGAGACTAATTGTATATTTCAGTCTTGGCAATATGATTGCTTTTTGTAAAGCCTACATCATACAATTGACTACATGAGTATGACTTAGTCAATGGTATTTTGCTTCTTGTTAAGGCAGAAAGAAAAAAAAAACTCTTGTAGAACTTTATAATAAAAAAAAATCTTGTTTGGTTGTATTAACTGAACAACATCAACCCAGAGGAATAAGAAAAAAAATTGTGATAGCATGTTCTATCAACTTGTCAAAGTAAAGTAACTTGGGTGAAATGTTCACCATTAAATCTACAAAAATAGATCAAATGGAGTAGAAAACTTTTAAATACATCAGATCTGCTCATCATCATGTAATTCTATTCCTGCCTGCCAATTAAGAAGTGCCTGCCTAGAAGATATCATTATGCCAAAAGATACTAGTTTTCCTATTTATGCTCATAAGAAAAGTGTTTGAAGCCCTTGATTAATTGTCTGGTGAAAAACAAGAGTGATTCAAGAAGTATTATGGTATACACAAGAACACTGGACATTATAGTCTCTGTGGTTCATATAAAAAGGAAAAAGAAAGAAAATTATTTAGTGTGGTAAGCTTACCAATTTTATTAAATTTAATCCTGGGAAATAAGGTTACATTTTTGTTTTTTATATACTGATAAATAGTTAACTATTATATTTTTAAAAAAATTGAGTGCGTTATAAATTTATTTTATATTTATATATATTTTTTATTGAAACAGATATGTATATTATATATATATTTTCTTTGTGTATATGTGAAAGGTATTTACATTTCAATGACAAGATATTAATAGAGTGATTTAAACACTCAGGATCCTTAGATTTTTGAATATTAAATTTTAAGATAATCGTCTAACCAACTGAGCTATATCTTGTGAAAGGCAACAGTCAATAGAAATTTCATATTCTTATCTATGAGGTTCCTTTTTATTTCTCCATTCCTAACAGCAAAATTTATTAGTGTTTTCCATACATTATGTATAGTCACACTAGGTTGACTTATGGGATTATTTCCCATTGTCATATGAGCAGCTTCTTTAAATTTTTTGTTTTGTATCTTTTTCTCTCTATCCAATATTTTTGTATTTTTCCAATTGAATATACATTCATTGGTATTGTAGTATTTTGTAAAAATGGCAGACATGTTTGTGCACTCCAGAAAAACTAGAATGTATTCGAGAGGTTGTTTTTAGATTGCATGCTGATAGCTGTGGAATTTAATTAAGGCATTGATGTAATGGCGATCAACAATTCCAAGAAATATTTGCTGATTGCAAATATTTCTAAATAAGAGACCGTATCTTATTGGACAATGTGATTGATTGTTGCAGTTGTCAGAAAGCGATAAGAAGACTGGGAAACAACTATGCAGTATTGGAGTAGGCAGTTATTTGAGTACAACTACAGTAGAGATATCTCGCGTCAGTGCTTGCGGTAAATGACCAGTGCCCAGTGGAAATGTAGTCCATGGTGTAGCTGAAAGAGCCCACAGAGATGGGGAGACAGCAGCAGAGATATTGTAGAGCATTCATTGCAGAGCATCCATTGCAGAGCATTCGTTGCAGACCATTTGTTGGAGAGCATCCGTTTGCAGAGCATTCATTGCAGACCATTCGTTGGAGAGCATCCGTTTGCAGAGCATTCGTTGCAGTCCATTCATTGGAGAGCATCTGTTGCAGGGCATTTGTTGCCAGAGAATGCAGAGTGTATTCAGAGCATTCGTTACAGAGCATCCATTGTGGAGCCTTCATTGCAGAGCATCCATTACAAGAGAACAGTGTGGGAATTGAACATTAGCGAACTGTAGAGATAGAGTCTTGCAGACTATTCGCTATTCAGACTACGTAAAATCTAGTGAACAGGTACATACATAGTCTGCTATCTTAAACACATCTGTTTTCTCTCTCCTAATCATAAGTCTGTGCTCTTGCAATAGCTTTTTAATGAGGGAAACTGGTCTCACCAATATACATTCTTCCATATTCACATGGTATTTTGTAGATACAGTTTTTTCATTTCAGCATTTCAAGTTTAGACTTTGTAGATGTTAAAATTCCTCTTAGTGTGGTATGGCTCTGGAAAGCTGTTCTGATGTTATACTGATTGCAGGTTTTCCTTAATTTGTTTGCTTTTTTGGTATGTATGGATACACTATAGTACCAATATTTTTTTTTTTGTAGTCTATTTAAGGTTTTTTTTAATAACAGCTGATGAATAACCATTTTTCATGAATTTGTTCTATATTGTAACTGTGGAAAATAAGGGATTAATATAAAAAGAAGCTGTGTTTACAATGTCCCACAATTGGGTAGCCATTTGTAACAATACATCCCCTTAGGGCATAATTATAAGATGGGAACCCAACACCATCCCCAAATAAATAGAAATAAAATTTAATATAAAAGGAATGAGCTATAAGTTTATCAGCACTACCCAAAAAAAAATAAACAATCAGTCTGGTGACTGGATTTAAAATGGGTCTACTATGGATCAGACTAATTGTTTAGCCATTGCCAGCTTAGGACAGATTATTGAAACCATAATTTGGATGCACAAACTTAAGTGCTAATCAATAAGAATACAACAGTAAAAAAATAATGCTGGGACTAAAACATGCTGATCATTATGAATGCTCTGGCCACTTAGTACTTTTAATGTACTGGCCAACTGTAAGCTTAGCTTCTAATAAATACCAAACTAAATAAAATGTAGTGCATGGAATTTAAAGAATATCCCTTTGTGCCATTCCAGGATTATCATCATCTGAATGTCCACAACACTAAACATAATCCCACCACATATAACTGTTTATGCACAAATCTAACTCAGGAAGCAAGAACTCTATAAATTATTACTGTGAACAAGAGATAAATAAATAAAGCAGCTCATTATAAATAACCTTAAATAATTCATAGGCTTATCTTACTATAAGTAAATAGTTTTATTGGGATTATAAAAAATCCTAGAACATTAAGCTGTCATGAAATAAGGTCATATGTTGCAATTTATCAAACAGGAATTGGATAAAATAAAGAAATTAAGACTAAAAAATATTTTTAAAACAATTATTTAATATCTAATTGATTAACAATAAACAAAGAATAATTTGATAGTATGAAATTTTAAACATTCATTTCATCAAAAAAGTATATATTTTCATAAAATTGATAATAAATAATCAGATGATTTTTATTCATTAAGTTATTTCTTTAAAATAACTAAGAGTTTGGTAAAGTGAAAATGTGTTTCAAAAAAAAATTTACAACAGATTAATTTTTCTAAAACTATTTCATAATTTGGAAGAGAAAATTGACTGGGTTTTAGGAAAAAAATATTTCATAATTTGAAAACATTAACTTAATGAAAATATTTAAAATGATCAATTCTTGCAAAAAAAAAAAAATTACTTTTATGAAAAAAAAAATCTATTAATAAAAGTACAGTGTGCACACACAAAAATTACCTCTGACCATGGCTTTATTGTGTACGGAGCCCTTTTCAATTTTTTCCAATTGAGTTTATCCTTAAAAGCTTCTAGACAAGTGTATGGTTAATTTTTTGATCTATAGTAATTCTAGGTATAAAAATAGCAATTTTTTCCAATACATTTCTTCTTGAATTTTCAGGTGATACTGACAGACAGACTCATGCTCTTGGTTGAAGACATGGTTCCAGATTACTTTAGGATTCTTCCTCTACATTTTTATTCCAGTGATGGTCAGTTATGTGGAGGAAGGTGATATCTAGCTTTTAGCTGAATTTAGCATATGGTTTTCATTGTATAAACCATTTTTATGACTAAATTTACAGGCTACTAAAAATTTATTTAAAACTTCTGTTATACTATACAATAGCTTAGTTGAAACCTGTTGACAAGAGCTTGATGAAACCATCTCCTTTCTTCTTTATCACTTGGATTAAGATTTGAATATTCTCTTTAACAACTAGATAATGAATCTTCTCATCAGTTGACTTATTCACATCCCCATTATTTTTTAGAACAATCCTGTCTCTTTCATAATAATTTTTATAACACCCAATTAGATAAGTTTTTATAAATACAATTGTTCAGTTAATTCCCTTCTTAATCATAGACATTGAAAAACAAGTCCAAGAAGTTGAATTAACATCATAAAATTCTTGGCATCCCTTCCTAATTAAAAAAAAATTCTTGGCAAAGAAGAAAACAAAATAATCAATTAATTGCACTGATTTGATTTTTCTTGCATTGAAGAGATGAAGAGAAAATAAAAACAATTCTGATTAAAAATAAAACTTACAAAGGTATTAAAATCTTATTTTTATTTTTTTTTAAAATTACTCTTAAACAAAACTATCTCTCTTAAAAGGTTAAAATTAATATTTATTAAATAAGTTACAAAAAAAGGAAATTATATATTTTTTTATCTCTTAGTACATTTTCATAGTTTAAATTAAAACTACTAATTAATTATAATTACCAAAGAGAAAGAGAGAGTTAAAAAACTTACATTCTTTTACTATTTTCTCTCCCTTCTACAATTATTTTTAATTCTCTCTTATTAAAATATTCCCAAATTAAAATCATATTATTTAATAAATTTAATGTTTGAGAATTCTCTCACTATCATATTGGGACTTGAATATTTAGTTAAATAAAGAACCATTAAAAATATGTATAGGAAAATTAAATATTTTCCCCATTAAATTAAATAATTTAATCTTAAATCTGTGGAACACCTGACAACTATCTAATTATTTTTAGTGCAGCCATGTAAGCCAACTGGTTACATTATCCCAGTCTTATATGGAAAATGAAATTAAGTTGAATGTCTTTCTTGATATTTTAGTATTATTTAGCCAATTTCATTTCACTACAACAAAAATTTATGTTAATTATGCTTTGCTGTGCATTAGCATTTCCATAGACTTAGAAGCTGGGATATAATTTATTCAGCCATGTTGGGCTATTTGATCAAAAGTAACTCATTTTTTGATCTATTTTTATTTCTGAAGATGGGGAGATGGCCTAATATATGTAAGCATGTTTCCAGGATCATGATGGATGGAAAACTTCATCACAAAACACAAGTTTGCAATCATAAAAGCTATCCCAGTTTAAACACAACTTATTACTCAGAGGGCACCTTGAAAAAATGACCAAAGGAATGTTTAGCCAAACTTTGATTTGTAAAATAAACATGATATCAGACTAAACATTTTAATGTAATTTGCTGCATTTTCCACAAAAACTGATTTGACTCATTTATTCCTATCATAAATCTTGCAACTTTCTATATAGCATTTCATGTAAATATATTCTCTTTTAAATTTAGCATTAATGTTTATGCTTCTACTGCAGAATAAATAATTTTTTCAATCTTTAATATTTAATCAAATGTATTTTTCACACTACACATCATATAGCACAGTTAATGTATTATTTAATATGAAATTTAGTTATATACATATAAATATTTTTCCCTATGTTATTTGTTTGTCTATTCATATTGGAGATAAATCATATCTTTTTGATTATTTTATTTTAATGCTGTTGTCACTCAATGCAAATGATTAAAAAATTTTAAAAACCAATGTAATGGTAATTATTATTTTCCTGTTCTAAAAAACTTTATATTTGAATGGTGTGTTTTTTTGAACTATTATATAGATATGTGTACTAGTTTATTCTGGTTGCTGAGAATTTTCTGGAAAAATAGTTTTATCTTTGGTCTTATTAATTAGTCTATTTAATATTGCTGATTATCATAAGCCTAATTGAAATTTTTTCACAGATCTTGATTTTTGTATCTACTTCCAGGATAAAGAGGTGTAATAAACAGAGCAAAACTCTCCATACAGTATTGCCACCTGTGCTAAACAGAGTAATCAATGGATGCTAGAAGGCTTGTGCATAAAATCCCTATCTAATGCCTACTCATCCAATATCCCCAGACTAGTTTCTGGCTTGTGGCCTTCGTCAGTGAGGAGCTTTAGATCTGAGAGCACTGCATCTAGATCTTAGGATCTAATGCAACCCTCTAGCAACCACCTTTTATCTCCACTTAACTACAAAACTATGAGAATGAAATTGAAAACACAAAAAATATTTTCAATCTAAGCTCATCCTAAGATCTAGATGCAGTGCTCTCAGATCTAAAGCTCCTCACTGACGAAGGCCACAAGCCAGAAACTAGTCTGGGGATATTGGATGAGTAGGCATTAGATAGGGATTTTATGCACAAGCCTTCGAGCATCCATTGATTACTCTGTTTAGCACAGGTGGCAATACTGTATGGAGAGTTTTGCTCTGTTTATCAACAATTAATGTGCTAGTATAGGAAATGTGAACATGTGATAAAGAGGTGTAGTTTATCATTAACATAATAGTACTATAAACAAATTATTAAATAATATACAACTTAGCACTCATTGGATGTAATAAAGAAAATCATATATATATAAGATAGGTTTCATATTGAATAATAAATTTACTTTGCCATGAATATGACACATCACCATCAAAATTATATTTAGCTAGTTATTAAAGATTGAAAATTTATTATTTACTCTGCAGTATAAGAATAAATATTAACACTAAATTTAGAACATTATATGTACTTATGGCGGTATTGATCATATATTACATATTCTTTTTAAATGCATTGGATTCACTCATGTCACATTGTCCACATTTACATATTATTTGATATATAACATCATGATATTTTGTGTTATGTTTAAATGCTGTATTAAAGAGTGTAGAATTATTCCCCACAAGTCTTTTTTATATAAGGCAACTATGTCAGTTTTTTCCAGACAACCTACCATCTTTTTGTCCAAAATATTTGCAATACCTTTCTTTCTTAATTAATATGCAATTCTTTAACCTCTCCTCTTCCTCATGATGAAATATGCTAAAAAGCAATTTTTTGCTTAAAATTATAACTTTTTAAAAAATTTATAATTCAATTTAGAAAAAAAAAATTATTAACACTAAAGCTATTTCTATATAATATAAAATTTAAAAAGAAATTTAAATATAAAATAAAAAGTAATTTGTGAAAAAAATTATCAAAAAAAAAAAACTGTTTACATTCATCTTAATACAGCAAAATCACACTACAAATAAGTACATAATATCAAACTGTATGGAAATAATAAGAATACAAGTCTAACATATCTAAATAGCATATGAATAATGGTAATAAATACTCTAAGTCAATTAAAATTTAAATGAAAGTTGAATACAGAACTAGCAACTTGAGAATACAACTCTTCTACAATAATGACTTTTGCTCAATAACTATTTGATAATATTTAAGGCAAAACTTAAGATCGATGAAGAGAAACTAACCTATTAATGTCAGGTTCAATACTTGCAAGTTGAAGTTATAATTTGTATACAAATTCTTTGGTCAAAATTTATAATAAACTTTAAAACCTTTTATCATGCAGCACTAAAATTATGCTGAAGTAAATATAATGTTGAAAACAATAATACAAATTTTTAACAATCTCCACAATGCAAGATAATGTTCTGAAATCTTATTATAATTAGGTTTCATTTCAAATTGTTGTAACCAACCATTTTTTTTCCTATAAATTGTTTATTAACATTTTAGATATTTATATGAAGATTTATTATCCAATCTAGAACTTCCAAATTAAAAAGATCTTCAAAACTTTCCACCTTATCTCTATATACTTTTGTAAATAATTCACAAATATATTCATCATATTCTTTTCCACATTTTTTATTTCTAAAAAATTTGTAAATTGATATGATTCATGTCACTCTATGCTGCATTTAAAAAGTATTAATTTTAACATAAATGTCAATATTTTAGATTTATTTTAATGTTTAGTCTTTATAATTGCATTGTTTTTTGTAAACAAATCTGATAGGTAGAGAATATCAGCTTTATAATTTTTTAATAATTCATCTCAAAAATAGTATCAGAGACTTAATAAAATCATCTCAAAACACTTTTTTTTAAAATTATTATTAAAAAATATTTCATTGATAACAAACAACTATATACAAACATTAACATATTTGTGGTAGAATAAATTTGTTGTGGTAGAATAAATTTGTTACCTAGAAAAAAAGTATGATGATATTGCCACTATAATGGTTCAAGTATAACAATAAAGTGTTTAATTGCAATGAAGTGTAATCCAAATTTGAAGAGTGACTTGTTCTAATATCATATAATCATGATAACTAAACTGAAGAATAGTCCAAATAACACTTAACTTTTGATTTATCATTGAACTTCGTGTGAAGTAATTAATATTCACCCAAAATTTTTATTACTTTCAATCTTTTCAAAAAAGATGATCATTGAGGGAATGTGGTTTAATTCTGTTTATAGTAATAATCACAATTTGTAAAGAAATATTTGATGTGACTTTTATGATATAAAGTGTAAAGCTCTTACTGTGATCTATCATTGACTGTACTCTATGAGTGTAAGTGGGATTTTTTTATTTTAAAAAACTATTTGCTTTTTGAATCAGTTTTCAAATATTTTACAAATAATAATTCTTCATTATTTATTTTTTTTATGAATCATTATATATCTGCAATTAGAAAAAAATTATTATCTGGCAAGATTGATTCACCTAATAGTAATGTGAATTCCATTCTTCATATTGCATAATGTATTTTCTATGCTTTTGACCATTTCATCAAGTCAACTTTGAATCCTATCATTATTAAATGGAATTGATTTTATTCTATTGTGTGGCAATCTATATAAAATTATATTAATTACTTCAGAAATTGCAGATAAAATTAAATCTTCACCAGTTGAATGGGATGTTGTTATTCATCAACTAAAAAGTGTCATGAAGAGCATGCAAAAATATTGGCAATTGCTCAAATTTATCACAAAGCTTTTGAAAGCAGTCAAGTCACTGTTCATGTTAACTGGATGAATCTTTTTTAAATGTTTCATTAAGCGAGAAAATTTCATGGTTCATTTGTAAATTGTTTCTCAGAAATGAGACACATTGGAGTAGATTCTGTTTTGAAACTTTTATAAAACCTTATTTTATATTCCTCACATAATTGGTCTATAATTTTTCTTTGAACTTTTGTAAATTTACCAGGTAAATTATTTTATTATTAACCTATTTAATAATAAATATGCAGTGAAATTAAAATTGTATTATTGTTTTATTATATGAACATGCACTGTGTAATTACTAAAAGATTAATTGCATTATCATAATAAAAACATAAAAAATTGATAAGGTATCTTCGTATGCAATATATTTAAGTATTAAATATGCAAACATAAATGAAGCAAGTTATATTTTCTTACTGAAGTAATCTAAAGTTCAGTAACAGTAAGATTATGACAAAATTATTGTAATTTCTTATTGAAATCAATCTGGTCTTTTATATGATAAATTTATCTTCTTTCACAGAAGTAACAAGTTCATACTACATATGCATTATCTTAAACATGCACATGTGTAAACATACAGTAAAGTTGTCAAATTATATTTGAAAATTCAATGTGATTCATTTATAATAATATAATATTATATATTTTGAATTATACGCAGTAATATATTTAAAATATTGCTTTGTGACTCCATTATATCTAATGCTTCCCAATCATTCTTTTAGATCCTAAAATTCTTATGTGTGTCATGTTTTTGGATTTTATTGTCTTTTTTGAATGCTTCAAACACCTTTCTGGGAAATGACACCCACATTGCTAACTGCTGATGTAAAATAATAAGTTCTTATTTATTTATGCATCCATGTTTAAAATAATTTAATATCCTAAATTAATTTTTATTTATATCTTAGATTCATTAACTAATTATTTTATATTTATGTAGTATTTTATTCCTGAATAACAAATATATTGAATAGAGCTCATTTATGAATGATAATTGTTCAACATATTTATAAAATATGCCTTTTTAAATAAATATTTTGGATAATTTAATGAAAAACAGTTGAACTGTGTAAATGAAAAATACAAATTATAGAAACTTAGATGAAAGCATATGTAAATTAGCTAAAAATTTCATATTATATTTACAAAATAGGACGTATATGCTATTGAAGTAGCAGACATGACTATAATTTATTATTTACTTATATAGTTAAAACTGGCAAAACTCTCCATACAATAATTTCACTCAGTGCAAGCCAGAGTAATCAATGGATGTCAGAAGACTTATGCATAAAATCCCTATCTAATGCCTACTCATCCAATATCCCCAGACTAGTTTCTAGCTGTTAGCTTTTATCAGTGAGGAGCCTTAGATCTGAGAACACTGCACCTAGATCTTAGGATCAAATGCAACCCTCCAGCAGCCACTTTTTATCTCAGCTGCAAGTCTAAAATTGAAAATACAATATTTTCAATCCAAGCTCATTAGCTTATATAGTCATAAATGTCTGAACTCAGTTCAGTACCCATACATTTTGGTGTCTTTGGTTCTTTAATAACTATAGCCATCACTATCCTATTAGGCAGGATTAGTATTAAACCACTAAACATCACATGATCACCATTTCTTATGCTTGCTCATAAATGTTATTAAAACAGGAAAAACTCTCCATATAGTAGTGTCACTCAGTGAAAGCCACTAGCTAGAAACTATGAGTAGGCACTAGATAGAGATTTTATGCACAAGCCTTCTGGCATCCGTTGACTACTCTGACTTGCACTGAGTGGCACTACTGTATGGAGAGTTTTGCCTGTTTTAATAATTATGAGCAAGCATAAGAAATGGTGATCATGATATTTAGTGGTTTAATACTTATATATAATTCTAATTCATATTAATTTTGATAGGGATTTTATAAAATAATTTTAGCACCATTTTATTACATGCAATATTATGTTTGATATTACTTATTTTCACTGAATTATCTATCATGCCAAGTTTTAATAATGGATGATTACTGAAGTAACTTCTAAGAAGTGTATTAAATATTATCATAGAGTAGAAATTTTAAAAGTATGTCAAAATGCCACTGTTTATCAAAATTTTTGTTGCTTAATAATTAAAGGATTGATTTATGGATGGAACATAATAAATGATCAAATCTTTAATAACTATGAAAAATTGTAAACATATGTTTTCAGAAATGGAAATTAATTGAGAAATATAAAGTAGCTTTAGAAAATTTTATTGCTGATGCAAATTCAAAGACTTGGCTTCAATTTAAGAATAGAGTTTATGGAGAAAGTTAATTAAAAAACAATATATATATATATATATAATATCAGTTTTTATTTCTCTGATATATAGAGCAGATAAAAGAAATGTAATTTCATTAAGAGGTCTTTAGAATGATAAAATTTTTGTTATAGGAAAAGGATGAAATCATCTAAAAGAAGGCTTATAAAAAATTATAAACTGGAATCAATTACAATGCTTGAAAAATGTCCTTGAAACAAATACAGATCATGATCATATAATAATTAAAATATCTTATACATTCTTGAAAATTTGTCTTATTATGTGTGATATAAGCAAATAGCTAAATAAATGATTTTGTAGTGAAAAATTATGTACATCAATGAAAACAAGAGTAAGAACTTACATTTAATATAAAACTTACATTTAATAAAAAAAAGCTTAGCAACAATTTAAATAAATTAGGGTTTAAGTTATCAGATAATTATTTTGTGAATATAATGAAAATGTAGTTCATAATTTATCACCTATATATATAAAATAGGAAAATTATATAAATACAATATATAGTGAGCCATTACTATTATTTAGAAAATTTGGAAATTTAAAAATAAATAAACTAATGTATGTTTATTAATGATTGATTCTAGATTTTGAAAGTAGCATAAGAAAAATTTTGCATGATCTAGTGAGTGTGTTATTTCTTCATTACTTAATTTTGTTGAAACTATTGAAGAGTTAATAAATAATGGGGATGACAAGATTGTTACTTTTGATATTGCAAAATTATAAGCATCTATAAATAGAAAAGAATTGATCCAAATAATTGTGCAAGTTCTTACATAATTGATATGTAAGTTGAAATACTTATTTACAAAGAGATATTGAGATTTATAGGTAAAAATGTAATAGCATTCTCTGAAGAATTTATATGTAAAATGGCTGGCTAGGTGATTGCTTATCTCAGCTATTATAAGTGTTATATTCTATCATACCATGAAGGGAAAATCCTTAAAAAAATTGTCATATTATGATCAAAGATTATTTTAGATATATAGATGGTATCTTCACTGTTGAATCCTAAGTTATTGTTTAACAATTTACTTATTATTTAAACGAAAAAAAGAAATTTGAAATGGACTTATAATACTGAAGATATTTTAAATTTATGGAAAGAAAACGGTCTTTATTGATTCCATTTCAAAAATAATTATCATTTATAAATTAGTTTGAATTCCAATTAACTCAGGAATAAAATATGAAAATATAAAAATGATCACTTTGCTAATATAAAAAGGTGACAATGAATTATTAAATACAAAAAGATATTTTTAATATAGTAACAAATTTTAAACATGGATAGAAAAGAAATGGATGTTATTATGTTATATAAGTAATAAAATGTGTGTTGATTTTATTTATTGCTTCTACCTACTGTATTATAGCAAATTAATTAATTATTAATGGCAGGATGAGATCCACAAAAGACAGTAATTGAATATTGCGTTGACCATTTAATCTAAATGTTTAGAAAGAAGAGAATGTATGAAATGTTGCATAGAAAATTATGTGACAAATGATAAAAAACAAATAGTCCAAGATATTTTTTGAAAATATGCAACATAAAAGAAAAATTAAAGACACATTTCATAAATATGTTAAGTTGCAAATATTAATTTATTAAGCACATGGTCAGCACGTAAGTACATATATATTTAAGGCTATAACCTTAATACTATGTGCCTTGAGTGTTCAATTTGCCACTAGAGAAACCTCTGCAAAATCTTCACACAAGATTATGTCTTTATAAAGATAAGAGCGGTCTCTTATCTTCAACCTATTTTCTAATTATATAGGCGAATCTAAAGCATTTTTATTTGAGAGTGTGAAGATGTTAAACTTTTCACTAATTTAAGTTCACAATTTCTGTTAAACACGGGTAGCAAATTGAACACCTAAGATGCATAGTATTAAGATTATAGCCTTATATATGTGCTTACGTGCTGACCATGTGCTTAATAAATTAATATTTACAACTTTACATTGTTTCAAAATATTTCTAACTACAAGATCTCAATATTAACTTCTTGTATTTTGAAAGATTTTATGAATGTTAGTGTTTTATAGAAATTGTGGACTTGACGAGTTTAACAGCTTCACACTCTCAAATCAAAATGCTTTAGATTTGCCTATATAATTAAAAAGTAGATTGAAGATAAGAGGCCGCTCTTATCTTTATAAAGTCATAATCTTGCGTGAAGATTTGCAGAAGTTCCTCTAGTAGCAAATTGAACACTCAAGGCACATAGTATTAAGATTATAGCCTTAAATATATATGTACTTATGTGCTCACCATGCATTTAAAAAATTAATATTTACAACTTTACATTGTTTCAAAATATTTCTAACTACAAGATCTCAACATTAATTCATATTTTGGAAGATTTTGTGTACATTAGTGTTTAATAGAAATTGTGGAGTTAGTGAAGAGTTTAACAGCTTCACACTCTCAAATGAAAATGCTTTAGATTGGTCTATATAATTAGAAAGTAGGTTGAAGATAAGCCAATAAACATCATGTGACCACCACCTCTTATGCTTGTGTATAACTGTTGTTAAAACAGGCAAAACTCACTATATATATTGCCACACACCACAAGCTAGAAGTAATCAATGGATGCCAGAAGGCTTGTGCATAAAATCCCCATCTAGTGCCTACTCATCCAATATCCCCAGACTAGTTTCTGACTTATGGCCTTCGTCAATGAGAAGCCTTGGATCTGAGAGGACTGCACCTAGATCTTAGGATCTAATGCAGCCCTCCAGCAACCATCATTTATCTCCATTTAGCTACAAAACTATGAGTCTTAAACTGAAAACACCTTAATGTTTATTAGCTTATATAGTCATATGGATCTGAACCCAGTTCAATACCCATACATTTTGGTGTCTTTGGTTCTTTACTAACCATAGCCACCACTATCCTATTAGGCAGATCCAAGGCTCCTCACTGACAAAGGCCATAAGCCAGAAACTAGTCTGGGAATATTGGATAAGTAAGCACTAGATGGGTATTTTATGCACAAGCCTTCTGGAATCCATTGATTACTTCTAGCTTGCTGTGTGGGTGGCAATATATATAGTGAGTTTTGCCTGTTTTAACAACAGTTATACACAAGCATAAGAGGTGGTGGTCATGTGATGTTTATTGGCTTAAAACCAATCCTGCCTAATAGGATAGTGGTGGCTATGGTTAGTAAAGAACCAAAGACACCAAAATGTATGGGTACTGAACTGGGTTCAGATCCATATGACTATACACCTTTACGCCACTTAGCGATTGACTATTTAGCAATATTTCACAATAGCGATCATCATCAATTTCTACCCACTACTTCAATTTACAATCGATTTTTCACTTAAACGATCGGGGAAAAAATGTTAAAAAAATTTTTTTGGCAGCCGTCTTGAATTTTGCATCACTGATGATGTCACGATAGATATATTAAATTCATTTTACCCAAAAGCAAAAGTATATTATTGTAATATGTATACAGGTAATGACTTTGCTGTAATTGTATACACATACAATATTTTATTTATAAAACACTTATTGTATACACATACAATATTTTATTCATAAAACACTTAAAATATCTATAATTACTGAATCTATAATACTATATACATCATATATAATAACACAGCAAATGTTCATCCACTTTTTCTTTTAAAATATATATGTTCTACAATAATATCAACAAATTAAAAATCCTCCTTTTTCTTTTTAAAAAACTTTATTTTCTTATCTCAATACTGAACATATACAGTATATATATATATATATGTTCAGTATTGAGATAAGAAAATAAAGTTTTTGAAAAGAAAAAGGATTTTTAATTTGTTGATAATACTGTATACATATAAGTGTTGAATGTCTTTAGAAAAATTAAACTTTATATAAATTATTTAAATAAAGTTTTAATTTTTCTAAAGACATTCAACACTTTTATTAGATGATGAAATACTCCAATATATAAATACAGTATAGGACAACTAAAATACCATCATCACAAACTTTCAGGAAAACATTAAATATGAATATTAAACTGTGTGTGTGTTTCTTAATTACGATATATTATTTTTAGAACACCTGGATAATTACGTAAAAATAGTTATTGATTTTGTAACTTCGTTAATAAACATGTTGTTTACACTCGAGTTGTTTCAAATCAAAAGAAAAACATTTTAAAACGCAAATGCCGAATTAGAAAAGTTTTAAAAAAAAAACAGATTGCATTTAATTAATAATCTTTCTACTCGAACGGGGGGGGGGGGACTATTATTACTAAAAATATACAGTAAGAAAAATAAACCTAGCAGTATGTTTTAGAAAATTAGAAGTTAGATTTTTTACTTTTAAAATAAGTTTTTTTTTTTTTCTAAAGTTGACTGCTTTACAATAAACATTAATCATTTTGTTACTGTGGAGTACAGTAATAAGTCTTTATGTTCAATTAAATAATTAATAATTAAACATTGTTTTTTAATTTGAATAATTTCACATAAGTAATAAACATAAATGTATAGTAATATATACTGTAATACAAATTTTAAAAAAAAAGCAGGTCAGAATGGATTTTTTTTTCATTTCGATGAAAAACTTCTGCGGAAGAATATAAAACTTTTAAATTCAAATTTAGTTTAACTTTCTCTTTCTTTTTGCTGTTCTGTACTTTTTTAAGTGAAAATATGCATTTTTTTTCCTAGTGATATAAAACTTTTCTTTTTAGATACCGTATTTAGTCATCATTGTCATGAAAAAATCAAGAAAATCTTTGAGCTTGGAAACCAATGTGGATATTTTATGTCGACTGGAACCGACCAATTTTTTCCTCATAGATCCCCATTATAATTACGTATTCTGTATATGATATTCTTGCTTAACGATGAGTTTTGGAGGACCAATTGCCATCGCTAAGCGGGGTCAAGGTGTATAAGCTAATGGGCTTGGATTGAAAACATTAAGGTGTTTTCAGTTAAAGACTCATAGTTTTGTAGTTAAATGGAGATAAAAGGTGGTTTCTGGAGGGTTGCATTAGATCCTAAGATCTAGGATCAGTGCTCTAAGATCCCTCACTGACAAAGGCCATAAGCCAGAAATTAGTCTGGGGATATTGGATGAGTAGGCACTAGATGGGGATTTTATGCACAAGCCTTCTGGTGTCCATTGATTACTTATAGCTTGCTGTGTGTGGCAATATATATAGTGAGTTTTGCCTGTTTTAACAACAGTTATACACAAGCATAAGAGGTGGTGACCATGTGATGTTTATTGGCTTAAAACCAATCCTGCCTAATAGGATAGTGGTGGCTATGGTTAGTAAAGAACCAAAGACACCAAAATGTATGGGTACTGAACTGGGTTCAAATACATATGACTATATAAGCTAATGGGCTTGGATTGAAAACATTAAGGTGTTTTCAGTTTAAGACTCATAGTTTTGTAGTTAAATGGAGATTAAAGGTGTTTGCTGGAGGGTTGCATTAGATCCTAAGATCTAGGTGCAGTGCCTTCAGATCCAAGGCTCCTCACTGACGAAGGCCATAAGCCAGAAACTAGTTTGGGGATATTGGATGAGTAGGCACTAGATGGGGATTTTATGCACAAGCCTTCTGGCATCCATTGATTACTTCTAGCTTGCTGTGTGTGACAATATATATAGTGAATTTTGCCTGTTTTTAAGGTTGAAGATAAGACTCTGTTCTTATCTTTATGAAGTTGTAATCTTGTGTGAAGATTTACAGAGGTCCCTCTATTGGCAAATGGAACACTCAAAGTGCATAGTATTAAGGTTATAGCCTTAAATATATATAAATGTATTAATTAATTTCATGAATAACAAATTAAATGAAATCATATGTTGTTTAAATTGTAAAATAGAATGTATATCCTGTTGGGGGTTGGTAACTACTTTATCAAGTGATTATAGCTTAATATTTACTTAACTAATGATATTGATATAGTAAACACTATAAAGTTAACTTCTATTTCATTTTATGACATTATATATATAAATTAATTTTATTGCTACATTAAACTTTAAACATATAATTATAGATATTGAAAAAAAATTGTAAATGGCTGCTAAAATGCATTTTGATCACAAAGATTCTTGACAGTTAGACTAAGACACCTCAAGCTTTATTAATTGACATCCTCCAATGTTAACTACATCAATTATAAACTTAATTTATAAGTAGCTTTGAATTTGTACTTATTTCCAATAATTTTTTGTTAAATTCACAATGATCTCAAATAATTTTTAAAATAGAATTAGAAAATATGGCATATATAAAAATTAAATTTATGTACCATTATTTATAACAGTGGTGATATACATTCAAGGTAAGATAAATTCGTAGGACTTCCCAACAGAAAAATTTGTTAAATAATTTGTGAAATAACTAACACATATACAATTTTATTTTATGTTTCATATTTTGTATAATGTGTATTTATTTATTTATAGGCAAGGCCAACTACTTAATGTGCGTGGTGAAAAGACTTCAGAGAGAACATTTTACCAGTCATTATTGAAAGCTGTTCTTCAGTGGCCTGGTCTTACATTAATTGATTATTGTTGTGCTGAGAGTGCCATTATAGAAAATAAAAAAGGTATGATTAATATTTATGTTCAAAAAAAAAAAATCATCTTCTGTACATACATAATGCAATTCAATTTAAAAATTGAATTGCATTATTTTTTAAAAGTAATATTCAGTTACCTTAGCTTGTATTAGAAGTAAAAATTTTAACTTAAAATTAGTGATTAATGTTCAGGCTTTCTCTTTGTAAAAGTAATATCAAAAATCCCCCCTTTCCCCCCTGACTTACAAATCAAGAGTCATTGGACTGTTTGATTCCTCATTTCCTGTACTATATTATTTATGGTTTGATAGATTTAGTCTCCTTTAAATAGTATTCAAGATTTTTTTTTTTTTGTAATTTTTTAGGATTCCCTTCATTTTACTCTAAAAGCATTTCTATCTTTTTAAATAGTTAATGATATGCCTTATCATTATTTTCTTCTTTTTTCCCCACAGAACTTGGAATGTTTTTTTTTAATTATCCTAAATATATCTTCATTCTCACTCTCATTCTGTATGTCATGGAATTTTAGGAAAGTTTTTTTTTTTTTAAACAAATGATAGAAATTTGATTTGATCAATGTATAGGGGGTTTGAACTCAGACTTCCAAACACCCTTCAACTATCCACACTATCTCATACCACTGATACGCATGACCACACACATGTAGAAAAAATAAATACTCACCAATATATGTATTTCGTATATTATTTATCTTTTCGTATATTACTTATCTTTTTTACGTGTATATTCATATATTATTTATCTTTTCTACATGTGTTAGGTCATGGGTGTCAGTGGTATGAGATAGTGTGGATAGTTGAAGGGTTCTTGGTAGTCTGAGTTCAAATCCCATATATTTACAATGAGCTCCAGTATATGAAGAGTGCCTGTATTTCAAATATTTATATATATTATTAGCAGAATATTTAAGTGTAATTTTATTAGATTTATATAGAAAGAAAGTGGTGATGGGAATGATGAAGAGGGAAACGTAAAAGAATAAGATACTCTTCTTTTAGCTAAATATGAAACTAAGATTCCATAGATGTTAAATAATTGTCAAACTCTAAATAAATAATCAATAAAATACAAAAGCATTGCATTAAAGCCTTTAGTTTTGGAAAAATCCTTCAGCTGCAATTATCTTACTAGAAAGTATTATATTAAAGGGAATTTGAACCCACACTTTTAAGTTCCCCTCATTCATCCACTCCATCTTATACAACTGATATAGATGACCATATTTATGTGAAAAAGATAAATGATCAATATATATATTTCGTGCTAAATCAGCACTAATCATTTGGGCCAGATCATCATCTCCCACACATATATAATTGGTGTGCTTGGTTTATATTAAGATAGCAAATCTTTAAAATTTAATGAATAGGCTTTAATCTTCTTCCATATCATTGAAAATCTGATAATGTCATGTTCAAAGCCCTTGTTTGCCATTTTTATTCTCACACCCATGTATCAGTTTATAAAATGGAGTAGGGGACTGAAGGTAGCTTGAAAATCTTGGTTCAAATCCCCTCTAATTACATGTAGCTTAAGCATATAGACTATATTTGTAATTAAATATTAGAAAGTATTGTATTTCTTTAATATTTACTGAGGCTGTAACCTCGAGAATATGCGTGTAAAATGCGATAGTAGGGACCTCTACATGTGTTTAACCATGTGATTATACAAACTATATTCAACAATATACATATTCTTCCATATTGCCTTGGGTTAGTATTTAAAATAATATTTGAAATTTACTAACTGTATTGCTAAATAGTGTTAATTAGAGCAGAAAGTTATATATTTAAATGACATAATGATTCACAATCATGTTTTATTTGTTATTATTGTAAACACATGGATGTTGCATGTATTATGCATTACAGTTGTTATGCAGTAAATGTTTAATTTATAAAGCAAAAGTAAAACTCATTAAAATCAATGACTTGTTTGCACAGTGAATAGTTAGTTAACAGTATATATAATTTGACTTACTCATTGGGCTTTGTTAGTACAGACTGTTTAATAGGGAACTCAATTTTGTGGTCATAGCACCACTTGTAGATTTAAACAAATGTTTGTTCTTAGCAGAAACTAAAGATTGACTTTGTAGGAAATCAGACAACTAAACACTGAATTAAATGATCTTTTTCATAACTGCTGCCTTACCAAAACTTATCAGGGTTGTCTTCTCAAAATTATATAAAAGTCACTATGGCAGGTTGCGATTTATCTGTAAATTTCTTTAATTAAAATTGTTTGTAATTAAATACACGATAAAATTTTGTATTACTTTGCTTTTCTGAGAATACATATCTAAAGAATTTCATTAAGTCATAGGGTACATGAATCAGATTAGTCTATTTTTTGATTATATCAGTTTGTTCTGGATTGTATTGATGATACGTTAAAAGTGTTCAGGGATAATTAAAATTATTATTGATTGGTCAGCTTATCTAGTTTTTATAGAGATTGTTCTCAGAACATGATAATTATTTAAAAATCAGTGTGCAATGAAAGATATGTGTAGTAATTTTTACAATTATTTTAACACATTTTTTTTTTTTACCATTTTATTCTGCAATAATAACGAAGATGGATCCAAAGAATCAATCATATTCAGCTAATGCTTTTAGTTAGTTATTTGTTGATTGTATTTACACAATAATTCAGTGTATCCTATCAGCAGTTTATTTTTTCATCTGTTTTTTTTTTTTAAATATCAATAACAATTTAACATTCCTGACATGTTTCTTTTTTTTCCCCCCATTGATTTAATGATATATCTCACATCTTTATTTAAAATGTTTGGAAATTCAGATGTTGTCATTGTAGGGTTCTTTTGCTTTCTTGATTTTTATTACTATATAATTTTTTATAGAACTCTTCCAAACATTTCATGATGTTATTCTTTTTTTATTAAAGTTATCCCATTTTTTTATTATTGGTTCTTTCTTTTCTTTTTCTTGCTGAAATAACTATTCTTCCAATATTAATATATTTTTGAGACATATTTTTTTTTTTTTTTTGTCAATTCACAATTATATTTTCTTATATTTTTATTAACTTTTATTTGTACCATTTTATAAAATTCTAGACATTCAATTCTCCTTATTGTATTATTTTAAAATATTTTTATATTCCTTCTTTTCTTTATATGTTCAGTTGAAAAATTTGCTAATGAATTATTGTGTTTTTATAGCGGCTACTTTTATTTTAATTCTTAGTAGAGCATCAATTATTTTCTTATTCATCTTGGTTAAATCTGAATCATCTTTAAAGTGTGGTTATATTTTAAAAATAATTAAAACATTTTAATTTAATTTTTCATTGGAATGTTTCTGAAGGTTAGGAATATCAACTATTAGTATTTTGTCTTTCTTAACAGTTAAACCTCTAAACATCACATGATCATTATTCTTTATACTTACACAAGCTGTTAACACAGAGGCAAAACTTTCCACACAGTAGTGCACTCACTGCAAGCCAGAGTAATCAATGGATGCAAGTAGGTTTGTACATAAAATTCCTATATATGCCTACTCATCCAATATCCCCAGACTAGTTTCTAGCTTGTGGCTTTCATCAGTGAGGAGTCTTGGATCTGAGAGCACTGCACCTAGACTTTAGGATCTAAGGCAGATTTTATGCACAAACCTTCTATTGATTACTTTGGTTTGCACTGAGTTGTGCTACTGTGTGAGACTTTTGCATCTGTATTAACAGCTTATGTAAGTATAAATAATGGTGATCATGTGATGTTTGGTGGTCCTGTCCACTAGCATTATAATGATTGTTGCTATTAAAAAACCAAAGATACCAAAATGTATAGATGCTGAACTGAATTCAGTTCTATATGACTATACAAGAATATGAGCTTTATAGTTACACGGAGGCTAAACTCTCCATATAGTAGCCACTCAGTGCAAGCCAGAGTAATCAATGAATGCAAGGTTTGTGCATAAAATCCCTATCATCTAGTGGCTTTATAGTTAACTAAAAAGATAAGAGGTGGCTGGTGGAGGCTTGTATTAGATCTTAAGGTCTAGGTGCAATGCTCTCAGATCCAAGGCTTCTCACTGACAAAAGCCACAAGCTAGGTACTAGTCTGGGGATATTGGATGAGTAGGTGGGGATATTATGCACTAACTTTCTTGTATCCATTGATTATTCTGGCTTTCACTGAAAGGCGTGACTGTAGGTAGAATTTTGCTTCTGACTTAACAGTTTTCCAGTATCTTAACATCTCACTAATTATTGATCATTTCATATATTAGATCTATTAAGACATTACAATCTTGAAATATATATTTTCTAGTAATCAAAATATAATCCATTTCTGCTCTCATTGTAACCAAATATACCAGCAGCATTTCCATTTTTTAATCATTTTCCAGCTCTTGCATTAAAGTCTCCCATAATAATTTTAAAATATTATTTGATATGATCCAAAGCATTTTGTGGATTTATATAAAAATTCTCTACTTCTTTATC
Organism: Epiperipatus broadwayi; assembly: GCA_028023455.1. Classification (NCBI taxonomy): domain Eukaryota; kingdom Metazoa; phylum Onychophora; class Udeonychophora; order Euonychophora; family Peripatidae; genus Epiperipatus; species Epiperipatus broadwayi. Next base: position 2,046,690 of record JAQFVV010000001.1, on the reverse strand, counting down.
ATAATGACAACTTATTGATATTACATCTGAATTATTTACATTTGTTAACTTTCATTAAATTGAATAACTAATCTTGTCACTCTGTCTGATATACATTCAATCTCCACAGTGGTATTCTGTCACTTAAGGAATCTCACTCTGATTGTGTTTTCAATTGTCTCTTAACTTTTTTTTCTAATTTCACAAAATACAATATTCTTTTTAATGTTAGAGAGTTCTTCCAATTCCTGCAATCTTCTTAATATTTGAAAATTTTTCATTGAATGGCAGTCAGATCTAACAATCAATGGATTCTTAATATTAGTTGCCTCAATTACAACTATCTCAGCTGACAACTTTATAGCCTCCTGGAAATAAAAGCCATAATTTAGTTTTGTCTGTCATGATTGTAGATATGTAATTGAGACCATTCATACATACATTCAGCCTGTCTTTAAAAAAGATGAACTGATGATGTTTTAGTTCAGAATTATTAGGCAACTGAGAAGAAACACTATGCTCTTTTTTTGATCTTAAACTCAAAGGTAAAAAGCCAATATATTTAACACATTGGCTGATGCATGTTGGTAAGCAATTCATCCATGTTTGTGTACTATATGGTCACATTGTAATAATAGCTACAATGACAAAAACATACAGGAGTAGATATTAAGAATTTGCTTCTGCTTAATTTCTTTAAGGCCTCAAAGAGGAATCAAAGAGTTCCCTTTCAGCTAATAGTAAACTTACTTTTCTATATTATTCTTAGTTATATGCTCGTTTGGGCACTTTGACAATTGTATAAAAGAAGTAAAGATAATTGTTGACTGTTTATGTGTAATCTTAATCTAAAGATTTGATTACTATGGCCATATGATATCTTTTGATTAATTACTCATGTTTATAGTAGTAGCTAGAGAAGGATGATAGCATATATTATTGCTTTTATGCATATATTAAGCAAAGAGAATCACAATATGCCTTGTGAAATGATTATTATTTAAAAAATTAGTTCAGAAAATAAATTAGCAATTTAGAAGTATTGTTTGAGTGGAGGAGATAACAATTTAAAATTTTAAAAAGTATGAGACAGTTACTTTGAGCATGTACTTTAAAGAAATTATAGAGCAAGGAATATACAGAATGCAAAATTAAGGAGATAAAATAGTTAAGATATCTAGAAGATAAGTCTTTTTGCTTGTTATTTTCTTCCAACATACCTATTTTCATATATTCCATTGACATTTGTTTTGATCTTTATATTAATTTTCTGCATGACAAAAATATTCATTATTTACTTTCTTTGGTAATGCTGTTTTTTGCTCTTTTTTATCTTTTCATTTATCATATAATAAAAAAATTTCTTTGAATTTTCTGACTTTTAATTTTAAGTTTATATTGCTTAAAAAGCATTCAAGTTGCAAAAACTCTTAATGAGCATTCCTTTTGCATCGTTTGTTTTTTGATTTTGTGTGTGTGTGTTTTAGCCTTTCCATTATTTTGTCATTTGATACTTAATGACTGTAGTAGTTATGTTTAATCTAGCTTTTCTGTCTTATTTTGATGTTTATGTGATTTTTTTTTTTTTCTCTGAGATTGATATAGTTTGTGTTCTTTTAAAATTATCATTGCATCCATATTGTTTGATTAGATAAATAATTTCTTGTGTGACGTGTATAGAATCTTCATTATTTTCATAAATTAAAATATTGTACCGGTCAAAACATGTTTATCCATCTAACATGAGCTGGAACTCACAAAATGTATTTCAAACCCAGTCAAGCCCGAGATTGAGGTCAAGGACCAGCCTGGATTCGAACTCACTCTCTAAGCCCCAGATCTAACATCTAAAGAATAACATAATAGTGATGGCACATGAGAATTAATTTTAATCCGACCCACTAGCAAAGCGGAGAAGACAATGAGACAACTATTACTATGACTTAACTAAAATATATACACGCATAGCTGTATGTGTGGAAGTGGAGGAAAAGGAATTCGAACTACTCAAATAAGTTAGACAATAAAATATAGTTTAATATAGTGACAAATTATTTACATACATTTATAAATTAATTGCAACCATTAGTATGTGCGTGAATGAGCAAGCGATATATGATTACATAGTGTCATTCACACTATTATTTCTCATATGCTCTTTGTTAGCTAAATAATATATTATAAATAAGCACACATCTTTGGTGGGTCCAATATTAAGATGCCAATCAATTATTAGAAAGAATTACGTAATATTGCTGTTAATGCTTTGGATTACGGTTCTGAAACATGGTGACTAACATTATTTCGGGGAGCGTTCCGAGATTCATTACAGATATAATATAAACCATTTTCATGCCATTACAGTCGTAAAAATACATAAAATACATTTGTAAAACATATTTGATTATATGATAAAAATATTTAATGAAAATTCTGTTAATTAGCGCTGGTAAGAAGAACGCTTTACTTTTCCCCAAGGCATATAGATACTCTTAAATACAGAAATGTTACGACGGTGGGATTGTATAAGATTGAAATAAATTTAATTAATAAAACTAGTAATATTTGGCATTTATATATAATTTAAGCAGAGCGCAATTTTAATATTAGAGCATTAAAACTGGGTCATGAAGCAAAAGAAATAAATATACGAAGAAGTTTGCGGTACTGACATTTTAACCAAGAAATAACAGGAAAAGTCGTGCTTCTAGATGAAAGACGAAGTGGATAGGCATGCTGTGGACATCGCCGACGCACAGGCCTTTTTGTACGAAGTGGATGGGCATAGTGTGTGCCAAACTTAGGGAATCACAGTCAGAGGCCTTTTTATACGAAGAAAGTGGATATGCATAGCATGTGCCAAACTTACGGGAATCACTGTCAGAGGCATTTTATATGGAATAAGTCCCCATGGGACAGGACATAACGAGAAATCTATGGGTTCGATCTTGTCGTAACCCCCAGATTAGATTAGAAGCACGTAATATATATATATATAATTCACAAAGATAAGGCCAAATGTCAGTAACGCAATACGGGTAAATGTCATTAATGACATTGAATAAGTTTACTGCTTTAAAATGAATGACCCTTATTTGAATGCCATAATTTAGAGAAATAATACACTATGCAGTTATAATATATATTGTAACGTTCAGAATCGTATGATCAGCCAACAAGATTCAGAGACCTAGCAAAAGTACTTCAAACCCAGTATGTTCGGGATATGGTATTTGCGGAACAGTACTAAGCTTTAACCTATTTGCCAGTGCTCCAAAATCTCCACTATCCAACCAACGCTCCTGATGCTATTAATGGTCATCATTTTTTCTTCGGTCCCGGTGGTCATGGTAGAAACAAAGACTCTTTATTCAAACTGAGCCTATCCTGCATTAGACTTTATTAATTTAATCTAAGATACTCACTAAATACTTTGATATAGCTCAAAATATTATTTTTTAATATTTCATAGGTTTTGGATACATACATATATGACTTAATCAAGTGTGGATGTGGTTGAGTGGATATGGTGAACCAGGGAATGACATGACAACGGTGTAAATATATACAATTTATTAACACGATTCATTAGAAAATATAAATAATAATAACCATGTTGGAATCTTATTACAATCCATGTATAGGTTTACATTTAAGCCAAAAAATAATAATTACCATGTTTGATTATCAGTTATTGATAATAGTACAGAATTTCGATATCACTAGGATAAATATGTGATTTTTACAAAGAATTACAATATTCAACCATAAGTTATTTATAAAGGTACAGTATTTTAGATATCACTAGGATAAATGTATAATTTTTACCAAGAATTACAATATTCAAACATAAGTTATTCACAAAAGTACAGTATTTTAGATATCACTAGGATAAATGTATAATTTTTACAAAGAAGTCACCTGTCAATAATGACAACCAAGATTATGAACTATTAAATCTAACGATTACAATAATGAACATCAGCATTAGATATGTGTGTGCATCGTAATGAAGTCATACTGGAGTTCATGACAACAACAATTGTGAATCAAAACAATAATTATAAATTAACCAGAAATGATAGCTACACACATAGTAAATAATCAGTATTATACATGTGTCATCATAGAACAAATTTTTATATTAAGAATAATATTTTATCAAGAGATATGCCACCATAGCAATTAATATGCCAATTATGAAGAGCAAACACAATACCTGGTTATATTAAGTCAGAGGCCAAATGAATATATATATATATAATAAATTTATGCGTGTGTTTACATACATAGGGGAAGTTAAGTATATATATATTTATTATTATTATTATATTTTATTGTTAGTATTCCCAGCAGGAGTTATGGACAAAAGCATAATTTTAGCTCTTTTCATTATTAATAGTTATATGAAAAATATGGCTTATCTATTTCATACAGAATTAACAACAGATATGATTAAGAAATCTAATTACAGCATTCAGTGGCGTCTGGGTTTGAATCCTGTGCTGGCTATATTATTAGCATTGGCAAACATGGGCCAATCTCCTTTGTTGAGCAGTAATATATATATGTTCCTATGATAACACATCCGCATTTAGCTTGGCTTGTGTAGGAAATAATAGAGCGTGGGCTTTGAATCTCTATTGTTATAGAGTCTACTCATTCATTAGCTCAAAGAAAACCTTGGCTATCTCGTATTGCCAGGACAGGTAAAATATCCGTGTGGCAGTCCGCATAGCATACTCGACATCTATTCTTTATTAAAAGCCATATAGACACAGATCAATATATTGAGCCACTGATATATTTGCCCATTAAAAAGCATTAACTTATATCTGCATAGATATTTTCCTAAACCTGTATTTAATAAGTAATAATGGGGAAATTTGACAACCATATCTTATTGGCTATAAAACGCCCAAGTGTTTCAAATATAAATCTTAACTATAAAATACTAAAGAGGCAAAAAATATACTACTGCTGGGATATTTCTTTCCCCAAATGCATGCATCACTAAATATACATATAGAGTGAGATGAACACATATCTTTGCAATAAGTAATATTGCCCATTTTTGATTTTAAAAAGAAGCACTGTCATTATTATTATTTTTATTTCTACATTTAAATAAACGCATATATACATTATTTCATTTTTTTAATTGTCACAAAGAATCTTATCTAAATTAAATAAAATCTTAACACTCATTCATATTTTAAATTTCTTTAACAAGGTATTGTGATTATACATATATAGGAAGAGGGCGGATTTTTATACAGATATTTGATTTCTTTTCTTTCTCTCTTTTTTTTTTTTTAAATAAATGACATTTTAACTAAGCCAGACTTAGACGCGATTTAAGAAATTTAACTTTGATTGATTCTTATTTTATCATTCAAAATGAATCTTTACCCCTTTAGATTCGGGACAAAGCAAACAAATTTATACATAAATTGGTTTCATACTGTAATATCATTTGTCCCCATACTTAACTAAATTGGCACAAATAAGTCAATCAATCAAATATATATTATACTTAAAAAAAAACATACCGGCATATCTCAAAATAAAATATATAAAAGCTGCAATTATAAACTCTATAATAATCTTTTGTTCCACTTAGAATTATACATTACACTTTTTTTTTTGTTTTAACCATTAACAAGTAATCTAGTTGTAATTTAAATTGACTTGTCAAAAGCAATAATAATAATAATAAAAACTATCACTGTCTTTTTTGAAACACATTTTTTAAGATAGTCAAAAAACTAAAACACTCATATATATATAACCGTCCTTTTGAAACACATCTCTTTAAGAAAGTCTTTTACGAATTTTATAGATCTGAGGAAATTAAAGGTTCGAATTTTTATAGAAGGCATTCTTAAGATATAAATAATTTTTTTAATGAAGAAAGTTTATACTTGTGATAGATTACGGAGTCAGTTTGCTTGAGGCAGATATTTTCCTACTGGTTCACTCATTGTCAGGGTCGACCTTGGGCTTTACTGGACTCAGGATAGACCGGCTTCAACGTTGGTTCTCCATCTTCTTTCATAGCAGCAGCATGGGATCAATTGTCTTTCTTCCTCTTCTTTAGATGCATTTTTCTGGAGATTTTTCAGAGAAGGGAAAAGTAAATTTGTCCTACTCACAAATCATAGTGTGGATCTCTTCTTAGCTTAAATATAGTCAATTGCTCTAGTAGTTGAGAATCACTTTTCTCTTAAAACTTTTGCTTTAAAAAGCACAAACTTTTTTTTTTTTTACTGCCAACAACTTTATTTTTATTCTCTGACTGCTTGAGTTTTACGTCTTGGTTCTTTGACTTTGACTGAACCCTCTCGAAAATTTAGCCCAGTATTTATAAAAACTTTTGCTAAGCCACTCTTTGTTTTCTATATATTTTTTTAACACCCATACTATAACTGCCTTGGTTAGAAATGAAAACAGACTGCATGATTGATCTTTGATTTAAATCAGTTTAAAGATAAGAAAATAATTTAACACTTCCATGTAACTAGCTGGGTTGATCTTTTATCTAAAACAGGTGACACAATCCTGTTAAGATTACATCAAGGTATGAAAAGCTTACTTGCTTTTTAATGGCCTCAAGGATGAGAAAATAAATTCACACTTACATGCAACTACATTTTTCGGAATGTTTAAGAAAAAAAAACAGAATCATCAAAATGTTATTCGCAAGGAAAGAATCGCCTTTAGTACAAATATATAAGACAATGGAAATATATTTTTCTTTCTAAATATATATAAAAAAATGCATTTCAATAAAACAATATATATACATGAGCCCTCTCATTCATCAAGACACGCACCTATACAAACAAATAAAAATGAAAAATTAGATATTTGAGCTTTAAAAATCTATAGATGTATGCTATTTCCAACAACTAACATGAAGCTCTGTGTGTGCAAACACACTGAACGCTTCAATATAGACCCAAGATTTTACTTAACTAAAATATTAAAATTTACCCTCTTTCCTTTTCTGATATTTTAAAATAATTCAATCCCATCTTCGTGGTTTTTATAGTAACTGGAATATATAAGGACTGTATTTGATATTTTACGAGTATGTAAAATAAAACTAGCAGTTATAAAAAACAACTAATCGGTCACCTTTTCAGAATTGAATAATAAAATTTATAAAATAAACAAGGTTTCAAAGCGTTAATTAGCTTGAGTTCTGGATTCACTCCGGATAGAAAATCCAGAGTTAAATAAATATATATATATTTTATATTAAAGCATAAACAAAATGTTGACGTAAAAACAATCTGGCGAGTGTATTAATTAATAACGCATTATATTTTAAAGGGACATTAATAATCTTGATTCATGAGGTTTATTTACTTAAAAGAAAGAAAAGATTTTAGAAATTCAACTCGTCAGATTGTTTGAAATTGGCATATTAATAACTAAAATAGACATATAAAATTAAGTGATAAATAACTATAAATAAATGACCGCACCAAAATTAAAGAAAATGAGAGCATATGAGAGAAAATTAAATATATAGAAATCATTTAGAGCAAATTACATTTTACATATTGATTAAAAAGGCAAAGTTAAATAATACATGGGAAATCTTGATAGTAGAATTCAAGATTAATTAGGCAAGCTAGATTTACTTTTTGGTGGTGGCTTGGAAATTTACCTTTCACCAATTTTAAGAGTTCATATTAAAAAGTCCAGCTCGTGCATGGCAATTGGTTCTTAAATAACAGCAAGCTTTTATTCAGCATTCCACAATTCTCCAGTCGGGCTCTTGCTTCATTCTACGGGAGCATGATATAATGGCAGCGGAAGATGACCCTCATGGGTCAGAAAGGTGATGAGCTTTCTATGCTTACATTTTAACACAGCTTGGATTCAGTTAACTGCACAGTTCTTTAAATAGTAGCTAATCTCTTGGTAATTTAAAAACCGGCCATTTTATACTTTGCCCTGGTATTTCTGGAATGCTTTTAATTATTTAGTTCATTGTTTTTAAATAACGTCCAAAAATAAATTCAAATCTATTTCCAGATTAGAAATAGATTTGACAAAAATGTTTATAACAAAGAAAATCTTTAATCTTAATCCCATTTTAAGTAAAAACTTTAATTAAAAATACCTTCCCTAGATTAAAACAATAGTGTTTCTAACCCTTTTATTATTTTTAGACAATTTACAATTGCATCTTCCATTTTGGATTTAAAAAGAAAAGTATAGTTTAATAGGAAAAAAAAATACTTTGAAAGAAAAGTTTAAAGAATGAGTATAATAAAATATTTAAAAATCAATATTGTTAGTAAGTTTTTGTTCCTATATATATATTTGAGCCGCATCTATAATACTTTAATAAAAAAAGAACTAATAATTAATAAAAAAAGAATTAATAATAATTTTAAAAAATGTTATTGAAACGTTAAAATTTTATAACTTAAGTGCGCATCTCAAAAATATACATAAAATATATAAATACGACGAAAGGAGCAGGATGGGATATAGGGTTTGAGTACAGGTTAGTAGATGGAAACATGAAACTCAATCTTAAGCAAAGATTGACTGCTTCAATATGCTTCTTTCCTTTATATGAATTTTTTCAAGTCCTTCATGTTGATGATACATTTCTTATACTCTACATGAAACATTAAACAAGGTGGAAAATAATATGTATCCTTGTCTATATACTTCTGCATTGAAAATTGCTCCATAGTTTTTTTATTAATTCTCCCAAGTTAAATTTGATTTTAAACATAGAAATTTTATCCCCATTAGAATTCTGATATTATACTTATATGACTTTAAAAAATTTCTAGTTATGAGATGTAAAAAAAATTTTATATTTTCAAAAGCTTATTTTTTGATTTGTCTGGCACAATGAAGGATTTCAAATTGGTAGTGCAGACATTTTGTCAAACTGGTATTCTTAATTCTTTACTTTATAGTTATTGAGATTATTTGTGAAGAGTGCAATAATATTTCTATTGTTTATATGAATGTGATTGGTCAGTATAAATCATGAAAAATTACACTTTGGTATTTATTATTTGTAGAATTGTATCCAGTTTTCTATAATTTGAAAAGTTAAATGTGATTTATACAATAAATAGAATTCTGAACTGATTTCAAATTTATTGATAAGGTGATGATCTGACTCCAAAATTTTAGTGTTGAATATGTATTTTAGACCATATAGTTTGAATATGTGTCACATTTCTAAATGCAGATCCAAAAAAATCTACAGATATAGACTGCATTGCCAATCTAATTTCTGTGTGATGTTAGAAATCTGTAAATCTTGGGATGTTATTTAACATATACTATAGATAGCCTGAAGGAGTAAATGAATATATCTCAAAGTAGACTATTTATATTCATGATATAAATATGTTTACATTTACTGTAGTTATATTTTATTTTATTTATATTTTTAATCAAATATTTTTCAGATTTTTCACCCTATTATATTGTGTTTTTGGAACTGGAAGATGAATCGGATGCAGCAGTGTTAACAGAAGATGATAAAAAAATGGTAAATAACACAATTTGAGTTATTGCTATTCTAATGAATTAAAATAATAATCAGAAAATAATAAATTCTTACAACAGTTATATAAATATCAAATTTTTTTATATAAATAAAAAGCTTTTTTCAGCATCTGATTTGGTGCCCTTTTCAAATGTTAATAATCTATTATGTTAATGAACTATTACAGACATAAAACCATCTAGTGTTCAATAATGAAATTAAAACAACCAATACCAATATAAATCATTAAAATAAATCAAAACCTACATATAAATCCATTAATGAATTAAAATATATCTTTTTACTATTATTGTCTATTTACATTATTTCATACAATTATTGATAATAATAAAGACAATAGTAATAACAGTTGTGTTTTCTGATGGTTGTACTTTGTGTGATTCCAAATTATTTCTGGAACTTAGGTTTTTTGATTAAGTATTATTGTATAATTTACATTTTATTAAAAAGGCATTAAAAACTTTATAATCAGCATATTTATGCATATATAGTGTACATATATATATGTATGTATAATGTAATATTTTTAATGGATGTTTTAGATGGAAATATATGTGAGAAGTTATCCATTTATAATTGTTTAATTAGAAAGCATCCAACTTAGAATAGTAATTAATGAAAACCAATTGTTCCAAGTCAAGCGTTAAAGTAAAACCAACAGGCTTGATTGCATTCTTTTTATTTAGCCTGTCATTTGTGTTTTTTAACACTTGGTTTGGGTCAGTTGGTTTTTATTAACTGTTGTTCTAAGTTAAGTGCTTTCTAATTAAACAATTATAAATAGATAACTTCAGACATTAAATATTTCCATCTAAAACATCCATTACAAATATTATTTACAACACATAATCTACCAGTGGAGGGATTTATTATAATATTGAAAAATTTGTTATACTCTGATTTCTAACACTACAAATATAAACTATAGTGCTTTGTTCTCTATATTACATCTAGAGTGGCATTTAAAAAAGGGCTCTTGTATTTGGATCCTCCTTTTGAATTCAGTCAAGCCTGTCAGATTTACTTTAACACTTGGCCTGGGGTAGTTGGTTTTCATTAACTACTCTTCTAAGGTTAATGCTTTCTAATTAAACATTTATAAATGGATAATTCCCACATTATACATATATATGTGTGTGTATAGGTGTATGGGTATGTTAACAAAAGGGAAGTTGTTGTTGAAAGATATTGATTCCTTTTATTCACCCATGTGATTTTATCATTGCATCTTAACAATCATGAGATTTTTCATTTGTTATATAAACATATTTTGACTGTTCACTAGTACATCAAATAACCTGATGAGTTTAGTTTAAAACCAAGAAAATATATATAAATCTTTCTCAGATTTAAAATGGTCTTAAAGAAAATTCTATTGGATATTCTTATGGACAGAATGCTTATGGGTATGTGTGTGTTAATGCTCCTTTTGTCTTTCATGTGTTTACTTGTGAAAAGAGTAAATTATGGCTTTATGTTTTGAAGACTGTAAATTCATTAGTCAAATAATAGTTGATTATTGAAAAGCAGATCATGCTAAGAATTGACAGTTTACAAAGTGTCTTAGATTGTCATTCTGTAGTAATATTTCATTTATTTACCTTATTTACTTACAACTTCAGATCAGTTTCAAATGAAGAAAGTTTCATAAATGGGGGAGTCTAATATTACATTGTATATCACTAGACTTTGTTATGTCGTAGACGATCATTTATTTACTTTATTTACCTACAAATTCAGATCAGCTTCAAATAAAGAAAGTTGCATAAACGGGGGGGGGGTCTAATATTATATGGGACATCACTAGACTTTATTATATTACAAGGAAAAGTGAAGAGTCAATCGATTTGAAAAGTATCACACATTTCACTGTTAGAAACCCAAATTGATGAGATTAAAATAAAAATTGGAAGATAAACATTGTGGAGATTGATGTTATAATAGATAGAATAGCAAGATAGAAGATATGATATGCATATAAGTCAGGTTTATAAACCAATAAATTTTCATTTTGACAAAGATGTAAAGAATTTTTACTTCAATACTTTTCCTAGCATTGTTTTAATGTCCCATATTATCAAATATAGAGTCACAGAAAATGAGGCATGAAAATTCTGGTTTTTATTTTTTAATAATATATTTCTATATCTAAAAATCTTTTCCAAGTTTTTTTTATGGCATCTCTGCCTTGTGTTATTTATTCTTGATGAATCTCTTGATTATTGCATTGTTTCATATTAAAGAATTATCCACAAAAAAAGTATCAATTATTTGTAATGCTTTTATTATCAAGTTTTGATAACAGTTGCTGATTCAATCATAATCTTTCATTTCTTTTTATTTAATCACAACCCCATTCTTTTTATTCTGATCTTTAACTGTTCTAACAAAAATGTTATGCTCTCTTGGGTTTTCAGATACAAATGTAATGTCATCAGCACTTTCAGAATTGTTATGTTTCTTCCACCAATCTTGAATCCACATATATATTTATATTAGTTTCCCAGTATATATTCAGTATACAAATCTCGAATATGTAAGGTGACATGTTCAGTCTGTCAAATTTCTTTATCAGTGTGAAACTAGTTTGTTTTTCTATAACTCATTTGAATTATAGTTTGTAATGATATATAGAAATTTCTTATAAAAACAATGAAATGATTTTGTACACATTTCTAAGAACATTTCATAAATTAGCATAATTTATTAAATCAAAGGTCTTCTTAACTTTTTACATTCTTCAACGTACATCAGCAATAAACTCTAATTCCTCAAACTTTTCTGAAATCAGCTTGTACATCTGGTAGTTGTTGTTCAGTCTAAGTCTCTAATATATATTGTATGGTTTCAAATTAAAATTACTTTCATAAAATATGAGATATAATTTAATTGTTTTCACACTGATAATAAATCCTTTGATATGTTTTTTTTTTTTTTGTTTTGTTTTTTATTGCATAATTATAAAATATAAGTTTGAATAAAAATTATTTTATTAATTTAATTCTTGAGTTAATTATTATTAACATTTGCTATATTATTATACCAATACACATTATTAATCTTGATCAATATTTAATTAGGTTATAGTTATGTTGGTAAAACTTGAGAGTTAAATTTATAATTTTAATTCCCTAAATAGCAAACCCTATCAGGAAATGCTGATACTTAAATTAATAATAATAAATATTTATTTAAAATTATATTTGTTTGATTGTATTATTTTCATTGATTTATAAAATTATTTAAAATTATCTTATTTGTAAATATCATCCAAGCTTATTTAGATATATATTTTAAAATGGAAAAATAAGAGTATATTTGTCTCCCTTTTTTTCTCCATCCTCAATGGTCACATTACATCTCATTACATTATGTACAGTGGTTTTTACCTAAAGCTGATCTGGAGTCCAAAAAAAAAAAAAAAATTATACATTTTTTTGATGATTAAAAACAAAAAAGGTCCATAATTTTTTCTGACAACTAAGAAAAAAAAGTATTTTTTTGCTTTTCACACTAATTTTTTTAACTTTTAACTTTATTATCATGGCTCCCTGAATCCCAATATCATGAATCATTATCTATTATACCTAAGTATGAACTCCAGTCCTGTATGTATATATATAACTATAATTAATATGTTGTATTTAGGGTAAATCTTTTACAAGTGAGAATTTATCTAAAACTTAGCAGTTATTAAAATTAAAAAATATTATATTTTAAAAATTAGCCGTACATGCAATTATATATATATTAATTTTCTCATTATTTATTACATTTTATAATTTTAAATCAACTTTTTATTTCATTCTATAATTTTTAATCAGGTTTTTTTAAAAAAAAAAAAACCAATAGACACCTAATTAAACTTTTTAATTTAATTTTGTGAAACAAAAAATTATTTTAAAAAATTAATTTTTTAAACAACTTAAATTTTTTTAAAATAACCTTTAATACAATTTCATATAAATCTGAGTATTGATGTTACAAGTGATTATAATTTATTTCAGTGGTGAAAATCCATTTCAATTAATTGATGATACAGATTTTAGTTAAACAAAAGCCGTGAGTGATTTTAACTATTACTAACAGTAAGATTTTAATTATAACTAAAATGTATAGTTATCAAAAGCTGTTATTAGTCTAAAAAAGAGACTAGAGAGTGTATTCATATGTGCAGAGATGAACGCGCATTTCTGTGTTTGTGTAATGTTTTTGTATGCATCTTAAAAACAGAAAAATACATTTACACTTGATTTATTTATCTGTTTATTATTTATTTTTATAAAATTACTAAATATTTGCTTCTTACTAAGTACATGATATTTACATTTAGACTTTATTTGAATATATTAACTTTTTAGCTGAAAATTAGTCAGCTGAAAATTTAATAACATCAAACAGAAAATGCTTACTATTAAAAACTTTCTTAATATTTTTTATTGTTTTTTTTTTTCTATAATTGAAAATTGAATTTTAATATTTCAAAGAATCTTTTCATTATTTGAATTTAATGAAATTTATTGTAAGGAGCTTGATGTTATAAGCATCACTGCCACTGATTCATTGAAATTAAAATTTCTTTTGTCTTTTTAAAATTGTGAGAAAACCAAAAGGATGACATATGTAAAAAAAAAAATATCATTCTCTGTGACTTGAGTTCCTTTTTAAAATGGCACATCACATATTAAAATCAGACAAAATTTTGATTTTTTTATTAAGTTCATTTAATTTTTTTTTTCTGCTTAGTTTACTAGATTGCACAAAGAAGACAAGGGCACAATTTTGGTATCGGCCAGACTCGTTAATAAAATGGATTCAACAAGTCTCAATGATTTATAATTTCAAGGCTTTCATCCTGAAAATAAATATAATATCAGTCATTTTTATTATTTGAATACTGTTATTTAAAAAAAAAATTTTATTTGATAAATGTATAATTTATTAATGTGTTTGCATTTGTATTATTATGTCTATGTAGTGCATAAGTTATACTTGTATTCAAATGTAAATAAAGTAGTTATTTATATACAATGTAATTTTGGGACTCTGATTCAAGTTTAAGACAACCTTATTTTATAAACATAATGATTCTCAAAATGTTTAATAATGTATTAGTGTGTTTATATTTGTTTAGTGTGTTTGTACTTGCATGTCTATGTTTTTATAACAAGTAATGATTTTTAAATATAAAATTAAGATATTATAGAGTAGTGCAATATAAATTTTAAGACTGATTATCATATGTACAAAAAGGTTGCAGTTGATAAAGAAACCACAAAATTTACTGGGCATAATACCATGTGAAAATATAAACTCTTAAAACCAATAAAGAGAGATTTTAATGGTGTGTAGCCACAAGAATATGTTTACCACATGGGACTGTAGGCAGGCAAAGAATCAAATCCTGATTATTGCCTATGCATTTATACTCATGCTGTCAAGTCAGTAGTTTTGCCACATGTTGCATCACGTTATTTTCAAATCTATAGCTAGCAAATGAGCTATATGCAAATAAATTATATCTCTGTGGGACAATAAACATAACAATTAGCATTACTAGTATACACAAAAAAATATAAAATGAGAGGAAACTCATTTTTATCATTGATACAGACAATACCCTTCAATTTCTAGTTTTGTATAGACAAGAAGCAATTGCTATGATGACAAATGCATATCCACTTTTTGGAAATGATTTATTTTATATTTTTTATTATGATGAATCTTTTTCTTATAGATGCCTTGAGATTTTTTAACTTTTGGGGTACAAGATAAAAATGAAGAATTCTTATGTTAGTACTTTTTTAAGTTCTGAAGCTATGGATTATCGCAGATAAGAATTATTGTATTTGGTTTGAATGAGAATTTTGTGAGGAATACAAAAAAAATATCAATGAAGATGTAATTTTAAACTTAGTTAATGATAAATTAGAAATTATGAACAAACAATACAGTAATAATTTTTTCGAATGTTGAAATTACTTTTTTTCCCTTACTTTTTTTAATGGTAATCACTATTTGTCTTAGCCTTATTGCTTTCCTTAGTTTTTCTATCAATATATATAGCATATTGCTCAAACATTATTAAAACTGAAGTTATTGTGAAAATTGTGTCTCAAGTCAGTTTTTTAAAAATTAAATATGGCACCAAATACCCTAACATAGTTAAATATATAAAATTTATCATAGTATAATTATTATTTTTATTAAATCGATTTTTTAAGCTTAAAAACTTAAATTTAAATCTTGATTTGATTACTTATTTCTGTTTATTACCCCTCTTTTGATATTTTATTTTTTAGATTAATTTTGTTTTTTGTTTTTAATTTGTATATTTTTAATGAAATTTATAAAAAAAAATGTAAAGACAAAATATAAAATATTTGTTTTTCATTAAAAAATACAATTACAAGTAAATCATGAAAAAATTAATTATGGTATGGAAATGTATAAAAATAGACATTTAAAAGATAAATAATCTTATGCACCAATTATTTCTACATGACTGGAATATAATTATATATGTGTTTCTGACTGCAAAAAGCATTAAAACAGGCAAAACTCACTATATATATTGTCACACACAAGCTAGAGTAATCAATGGATGCCAGAAGGCTTGTGCATAAAATCCCCATCTAGTGCCTACTCATTCAATATCCCCAGACTAGTTTCTGGCTTATGGCCTTCATCAGTGAGAAGCCTTGGATCTGAGAGCACTGCACCTAGATCTTAGGATCTAATGCAACCCTCCAGCAACCACCTTTTATCTCCATTTAACTACAAAACTGAGTCTTTAACTGAAAACACCTTAATGTTTTCAATCCAAGCCCATTAGCTTATAGTCGTATGGGTCTGAACCCAGTTCAGTACCCGTACATTTTGGTGTCTTTGGTTCTTTAATAACCATAGTCACCACTATCCTATTAGGCAGGATTGGTTTTAAGCCAATAAACATCACATGACCACCTCTTATGCTTGTCTATAACTTGTTAAAACAGGCAAAACTCACTATATATATATATTGCCACACACAACAAGCTAGAGTAATCAATGGATGCCAGAAGGCTTGTGCATAAAATCCCCATCTAGTGCCTATTCATCCAATATCCACAGACTAGTTTCTGGCTTATGGCCTTCATCAGTGAGGAGCATTGGATCTGAGAGCACTGCACCTTGATCTTAGTATCTAATGTAACCCTCCTTTTATCTCCACATTTAACTACAAAACTATGAGTCTTAAACTAAAAACACCTTAATGTTTTCAATCCAAGTCCATTAGCTTATAGTCATATGGGTCTGAACTCAGTTCAGTACCCATACATTTTGGTGTCTTTGGTTCTTTAATAACCATAGCCACCACTATCCTATTAGGCAGGATTGGTTTTAAGCCAATAAACATGTCTATCACTGTTGTTAAAACAGGCAAAACTCACTATATATATTGCCAAACACAACAAGCTAGAGTAATCAATGGATGCCAGAAGGCTTGTGCATAAAATCCCCATCTAGTGCCTACTCATCCAATATCCACAGACTAGTTTCTACCTTATGGCCTTCATCAGTGAGGAGCCTTGGATCTGAGAGCACTGCACCTTGATCTTAGGATCTAATGCAACCCTCCATTTAACTACAAAACTATGAGTCTTAAACTAAAAACACCTTAATGTTTTCAATCCAAGCCCATTAGCTTATATAGTCATATGGATCTGAACCCAGTTCAGTACCCATACATTTTTGGTGTCTTTGATTCTTTAATAACCATAGCCAAATAAATCAAGTAAAATTTGGTTTATATGAAATAAAATTTATTCAGCTTCGGGATTAATAATGATTAAGAGTTTGGAGCATCTAACAAAGGGATTTCCTTGAAACCAATGGTAGCAGTTTTGCATTTTTTATACTTTATTATTCAGAATATTTTATCTTACATAGAAATCAATCATTTGATTTATATATGTAAGCACATATCTAAATTGCTATATAACTGCATTATTTTCAGCATTTACTAATAATATAATATACAATTAATGTAATAAAATTGTGCATATATGTGTATATTTGCAATATCAAAGTAAGATTTAATCATTTAATTATAGATATCATAATGCATTTTAATGCACCATCTTATTTTTCACTTCTTGTTGATTTGTTGTGCTTATTGGTTACATATGAAAAACTTATCAATTTTATATCTATGTGCCCATTTTTTTTATGTTAAGAAAATCATTCTATTTATAATTTTCATATTTTTTAATAGAAGCACTATTATTCTTGAAAATTCTACATTTCCAAAATCTCTTCATGACCTTGTTTAGGATGTCTTACTTCATAGAATTTTGGTTGAATTATAAATGTAAATTCTTTGATTTGTTTCTTTTTCTATCCCATACTCTTAAAGAATTGAAAAAAAAAGTTTTTTTTTTTTCAATTAATAAACAATAAATATAAGTTTCTATTTTTTATAACAAAATAATTTATTGAAATATTTCATATAAAAACTTGTAATGATAAAATGTTATATTTCTAATATTGAATGGTTTTCAATTTAGACTTTTCTTATATATATATATTATCAATATAATATTTTAGCCAGTTGATTTTGTAATATTATTTGATATATATATTTTACACTTTTTATAATGTAAATATTAACATTCTAAATTTTTTTTTAAAAAATCATACTTGAATGGTTTTTACAGTTTAGGTTATGCAGTTTACATTCTATATTTTTATTTACTGAAATATTTCAAAATGTTACGCTTTAGAAATTATAATTTTAAATAGATTTCAAATACTGAGATGAAATTGGTATCCTGGCACACAACATAGTAGTGTATGTGGACATTTATAGTGTAACCTGTCCACCCCCAAATCTCCACATATCCATTATACAACTTGAACCTATCTTCAGCCCAACTCAAACTTAAACAATGAGACTCATTACTTGACTATAAACATCTGTTACATAATATCTAAGGTAGATTTAAGAAATAGTTACAATAGAGTAGTTTTAACATTAATAAAATATACAGAATATACTTCCCAATGGTATATCGAATCAATTACTTAAAAATTAATAAAATCCAATATATTCTAATATCCTTCATAATATGTATATCTCAAGGTCCTTAATTAGTTCCATACAGTAAAATAATAATTCCTCCATTTAAAATAATTGAATAATAAGAGGGATTTTACTAAGATCCAACTATCTTAATAATAACCACAACTAACATTACAATACAATTTTGATCATTTTCTGATAACCAGCATATCTTTTAACAACTGGAAGAAATTCCCAATTATTGCTTATTACCATATTTTCCAACAAGTGATATAATTATGAATTAAGAATACTACCTATAAAAATGAACCACTTTATGATCACCATCAACTATATTCATTAACCAAAATAAGTTTTCCTTTTTAATAACTTCAGTAAATTAATTAATCACTTTATACTGTTTTATATTTCCTCTTAACTTAAAATGTAAGCTATCTGAGGTATTCCTATAACAATCTCTCTGATAAACTCATATATTACTATGAATTTATTTTAAAAATGAATTCAAATTAATTTTACAACAAATTCCACGTTACTTTAAAGATATAAGTATTTCAGGTTAAAACAATAATGCTCTTAAATATTATCATTTAAGTAATTATAATTTAATTTTAATAAACATTAATTTACCAATTTTTGTTATTTATAATATTCCCCTGATTGATGTATTTGGATATAATGGTGTGAAAATAACTCAGAGTGGAAACAAAGCCATTAGTCTACATTTGTACTAAAATACTAATTTATTTAAATAAATAACAATAATCTATAACAAAATTTTAACTATTATATATTATAACAAAAAAAAGTATATACACATATTAATATAACTTAAATCTTTGTGCATCTATATACATCAATGAGAACTACTAACTCCTATATCCTTAACAATTAAACTTTTAATTTGCATCAATGTCTTATATTATCTAAAATTCTAATTAGTCATTGCAAGCATATATTTCTTTCTTGTTCAGGTTTTGTATTAATTTTAGTAGTTTTAAAATGTGGGTTCAATTTTCAATTAAATTTAATTCATTACACATTATATTATTATTTTGCTTCATTCCATATAACACTACTCTTTCATAAATTCTGATATTTTTGTATGCATATACATTCCATTTATAATTATACCAAACTTTATAATTATGTTGTTAGTTTTATCATATAAAAATTAAAAGATTAACACAAGTAATAGAACCAAGATTAAACCACCCTTTGATAATCATTCATTCCATTCATCCTTTCTTTATTTTATTTTATTCATTGATCTCATTTTTATTTCCATATGGTATCAATTCAAAGAAAATTACTTAAATATTACAAGATTTGTTTTGTATTTACTTCCATTTTACATGAAACAATTTTCCAAACTTTATATAAGATATTATAATCTTTCTTTAAATATAACTATGTTTGATGCCTACTTTACTTTTCTTTATGATTAAAAATTCCGTAGATAAGAAACTGACTTTTAATACAGTAAAATACTACCAATATAACACGGAGGCCTTCTTTTCCTTTTAAATAAGATGTGCTCTCATGGCAAGTAGTCCTTTTCTTTTCATGATGCTACCTTAATATCCAGGCTTTTACATTAAGCTCTTATGGATCTTAACACCTCTATTTATGGAAATTCCTCACATTATGATATCTAAAACTACATAGATGGGGTCACTTAGACTAACCACATTATGTTTTCCTATCAGTTATTCAGGAAATTATACCTTAACCACATTAATTATATCCTGGAATGATAACTTATCTAACTTTTACAAGGTATTGCTAGCATCCATCATTACAATAAATAAGCATAATAATATTACAATATTATCTTTCCATGAATTATTATCTTGCTACTTTCCTGATGATGTGTTACAAAACAAAGTATATGTATAACTTGACAATCGTCAATGTTTACTTGCTTATATTAAAACTGAGATCAAAACTCTTTATTATTGTTATTATCTAATCCTTTCATATTGTTTTTTTTTTTTTTTAACTTCATTATCATACATTTCGTTATTATTATATCTCTAGGTTCTTTAGCATGGCAGTATATTTATTATTAATTACTTCATACACTATAGCATACAATAAATTAATTCAAATTGTTACCTTATAATAAAACAAAGTATTAGTTTACTCATTTCCAATCTTCACTTTTTTTCACACTCATTATGTTTTCATATTAAATATATCTTTTAAAATTATTAACCTAAAATAAACATTAAAATAGATACATACAGTCCTTTAACTTAAGATTAACTTAATAACTAAAATATTGTTGGCACTTGTACACATTAATATCCAACGGGGGAAAAAAAACAAAATTTTCCCTTTTCCTTTGTGATTCCTTCTCTCATATTTAAATATGACAATCAATATTTCTTTTTTTCTTTTGTTTGTACATTAGGACTTTAAACTGTTGTGTTTATCTATCCAACATTTTTAAAATGAGGCAGTAATAATAATAAATCGAAATTTCTCCCAGTTAGCTGTTCTTTGAGACAATTTTCATTATTTATAAGTCAGAATTTTTTACATACATCTATTATAAAAATGAATAGAATTGGCAAATTAAGCAATCAAATCCAACATATATATTTTAAAGGTTATCCTTTCAAGTATCGCTTAAAAGTCATTTTTACTTAAATCCTTCGTTTTGTTTCTATATTTTATACATGGATTTCTTTTCTTTATGAGAAACATACATCAGTTTCTTGAAATTAAGTCTCGTAATATAATTTACCATCTATCTGACAGACTTAAGCATTGAGAATTGACCTGCGTTTACGTGGCTTATTTTAATAAAACTTTTAATGAAAAATATACTACTTTTCTCGCTTGTAAAATTCATTATTTAAGAACAAACATTTACTATCCATTTGATTAAAAATTAATGCTGTTTAACATAATGTACCTACATCTTTCCATAATATTAGATTTCTAATCATTTACTTTAACTAAGAGCACCAATTATTTTCTTCTCCTTTTCTGTTTAATTATACATTAGATAGTTAGCTATTCTGATCTTGGTTTAGTTTTTCTTTTATTTTAAATTAAACTATCACTTAAGTTTTTTTTTTTATAAGTAAATAAAGCAGAGATAAACCGAATAATGTTTTGCTTACGTGGTGATTGTTCACTTTTTTTTAATCACTCGATTGAACCATTTTTATTTTTATCCATCTTTTTGTTAATAGCAATAAAATTTACTGGCAACTTTTCCTATAATAGCATTTTTGAAATTGTAAATTGATTTCCCCAAATTGTGACCTTGACGAAGAAATTAGTTTACATTATTACATTTTTTTAATTACTTTTATTTAGCATATTATTTTGATTCCATTAAGATAAATTAACTTATGGTTATATAAAACAAGATATAATGTTATCAATTTTACCTATATTTTATACCATTATTTAATTTTACTTGCTACGTGTTTTTTTACCATCGTCTGAGCAATCTATCAAAATTCCCTCCAACACCACAAGAAAATCGTCTCCTTATTTCTGATTGGTCAATAACTTAAAAATTGTTGCATAGTTTTTTATTATTGTTGTTTTTTTTTTTTTTCATATGTCATAGCATCTGCCGGGACGCGAACCCACACCCGTCTGCAACCAACTACTTGCTTGCATGGCGGCTGCGATACCTCTCGTGTCAAAATTTAACCTAAAAAATTGTAACAATTTTAAAACTGATTCTAAACAATGTTATTTATTTATTCAGCTTTATAGAATTATTTTAACAAAATAAAATCAATGATTTTTTTTTTTTTAGCATTATAATTATTTTAAAATATATTATTATTAAAATGTATATAAAACAAAATGATCACGAATAAAAATGTGTATTTATAATCTCTTTTAAAGTCTCTGTTTAAAGTTATTTATTAAGCTATTAGTGCCAGATATATCTTTAAAATCCAAAATTTTGGACTATTTAAGACATTGGACTAAATAAAAGGTCACAATAGATATAAAGTTTGAAAGGAAAAACAGAAATGAACGTAGACAAAATTTATTATATATATTCAGTATACCTATATATTCATTTGAAATATATAAGCTAGAGTAACAGGTTAATGATTTAATGAAAATTTTAATATTTTAGAGTACTATAAATTATTTAAAATCAAAAATTAAAAAAATCTTTTATTTAGTGCAAATAATTTTGATTTTTCTGATTTTGACAAAAATATAAATCATTTCTGATAAACAGAGTATATTTTTCTATATATATTATGCCTATAATTTGTTTTAATTAAAAGGTAAGAGGAAAAAAACTAATTTTAATGAATGTATATTGTAAAACATGACCATGTAATTAATTAAGATGTAAAAAAAAAACCTTACTGTTCATGATATTTTTTCTTTGTATCTCTATGAATAAGTGGGTAGAGATGAATTGATAATAATAAAGTATTAGATTGATGAGAATGAAGAAAGGTAGTTGTTACTTCCATATTGTTCAAGTTTGAACTCATAAAATAAGGGACAATTTTTTTTGTGGTTCATAGTCCATATACATATATTAGACCATTTGCCTGATTGAAGTCCATTAAATTATCGAAGCTGAACTGAATTGAGGACAATCAGTATTACCATAATTATCTATTTCCCAGGCTAGCATATTGCTCTATCATCGGCATGACTAAGTTTGAGATTCCAAACTGTTTTATATTACAATGCTTTATATATACAGAGAAGCACAAATAAAACAAGTTCTGCCAATCATAAATATTCAACAGAACTGCAAATTGTACTATATCTAACTATGCAATCTTAATTATATGCTATTGAAACAAATATATACAAGAAACAAAAATGTAAATTTAAAAAAAAAACATTAAAATTTCAAATTTTATATTTGAACAGCCTTTTTTCTCAATGCTATACACAATTATATATATTAATTAAAAAAAATTCAATTTATGTTGAAAACATATACATTTTATTCTTTCTTTATTATTTTTGCCAAATTTTATGTGCAATATTTTGCATAACAATTTATTTTCTTGGTGTAATGCTAGAAGTTTTACAAAATTTTAAAATAAACTTAAAGGTAATACTGACTTTAAAAAATAATATAAAAGAGATATATAATTTTTTGTTAGATTAGTCTATTATGTTCCTATTAGGAAAAAAGGTTATTGAAAAAAGAAAATCACCCAGTTTAGTTTAGTTTAAAAATACAGTAGTTTTTTTTTTTAATATTCTTTTTGCTTTAGTGAGTGTGTGAATGAACACACACTTAGTAAAATATATGTAAATGTGACTATCTCAAATTTTGTTAATAACTATATACATATATATTTTAAAATTTGTTTATACTTGATCAAAAAGCATTTGTGTTCTATATATATATGTACATGTTGAAAAGTACTATGCACTTGCAATATAATAAACAATATATAATTTATCCTAATCAGTGTTTATTAATAAAAGATAAGCTATTATACATTATATACATTGAAAACAAGAGGGACTTGAAATAAAATATAGCAAAATGTACAGCTTTGTTGTATTGTTCATGTATGATATTTATTTTACGAACAAAGATATGAAGCATTGATGGAATAGAATATATATACTGATACTGACATGTTTCAAACATTATCTTTGCGCATAAAACAAATCTAATTCTATTTATTGCATAAGAGAGAATATTTAATTTCAGTTATACCAATTTACAACTATTAAATAAATTATTTAGCAAATAATGGGTAATAATATTCAAGGAAAAATAACTAACCTATGAAACTTCTGGACAAGGATTAAAAATCTCCAAAGAATAGAATTTGTAAATGAACAACCAAAGCTAAAGACAAAGAATTTTAAAAGAACTTTCAACATGGACTTTCCAAGAAACTAAATAATGTTTCTTTCTCTAAAAATGTTTATTTACAATTTAAAAATGTAAATTAAACCAACGTTTGAATTTTAAATTTTTTTAATTTTTTTATTTTAAAAAAAAATAAAAAAAAAAAAAAAAAAAAAAAAAATATATATATATATTGTTAAAATGATTTTAAATCCAAATTAAAATTTAATAATTGAAAATATTTTATTTTTATATTTGAATACACACATATGTGTATTTTTATTATATATTTTTTTTAACATTGAATTATTTATGTCTTAGTAAAATATAATAATATTGATATGCTGATTTTATCCAAAAAGGTTTATTTATAATTTAAAAGTATAAAGTAATATATATATAATATGAAAATGATTTTAAATGCAAATTAAGATTTAATAATTGGAAATATTTTTTTTGCACATATGTGTGTGCTTATGTATTCTTTTAACATTAAATTATTTGTTTTGTTAAAATGTAATAATTCTGGTATATAGATTTAATGAAACAAATGAAATATTGGATATTATAATACCAGTATCTGCATATGTCTAGATGCATTCACATACATTTATATTTATTCATTATGTTAAATAGAATAAATAATCTTTATTAGATCTGTAATTATTAAGATATCTTATTTTACTATATACACAGGTTTATGTGCTTATATATATATTTTTTAACCGACAACCCCGTATATCAATCCGAATGCTTGGCAAAAATAAATCTTTACCCTGGACAAGTCGACCACATGATATAATGGATGGAATACTATGGCTGTCTAGTCACCATAACACCTGTAGACAGTATTTAACCACTATCTACCAAATGGAAATTCGAATACGAATTAATTATCTTTTTGGGAATTTTATACACGCAATTTTTAGATCTTGCGTATATCTTATTTACGAAAATGTTAAAGTTTTCCAGTGGCCATTGTCCCTTGAATAAAATCTATAAATTAATTTCTACGAGAAAAATATATTTATGAGCGTCAGTTGTTAGCTGACTTCAAGCGCCAGACTCACTAGTACGGTGAGAATTATACTTTCCCTACTTTCCTATCTAATGAGGTGCCCAACCCAAGCTAGCTCATTCTCAGGGTTGGGAGGAAAACCTATCGGATGAACGGAGATATGTTAAGAAATATGTGGATTTGAATGCTCTCTTTAAATCTTTATTCCCCGAGTTAATCACTTTAATCTATTTCTGAAACGTTAGATTTGAATCTAAAATATACTTAATATATACATGCCTATTCATATCAGACATATTTAGATAATTTTTTAATTTATCTTGGCAGGTAAAGTAATAGGTGAATATAGACGATAAATCAATATACGACTTCAATTATAAGGTAAATGTAGGACTTTTATTATTAATTCTTTAATATATCATTTATAAGATCAAAATTATATATATATCATTGCCAGATTAAAGTATAACAAAGCCATAACCATAAATAAAACAAAAAAAAATCTTAATACATAACAGATAAGCATTAATTCAAGAAAACAATTATATATACAGTTATACGCTATAATTTGATTTAATAGCCTAATCAAGTAGAATTATTCAGAGGGTAACGAGAAGCCATTCTAGGTTATATTAGGATAAAAATATATTACCTGACAGACCTCGGGGTTTGGATAATGAAATATTCAGTAACGTAATTCAATTTTATGGTCCTGAAATAATCAAGGTTATCTTTTTATTGGCGAAGTCCAGCATTAAGGTTTATTTACATTATGAACGAGACTTGATTTAAATTATTAACAACGTAATCTTCCAAGGTGAATCTGTTCATACTTTTAGATTTGATCCTTTCTATTTTGTTCTGTATTATGCAGTATAGATTATTGGTGAAGTTCCTGGGTTCTTCTGCAGGCAGGCGGTGGGTAGAATCAGTTTCGTACCGGCGACGGATGATGACGCCCTTCACATAATCTGCTATTACCCCAACATTATAAATGTTGGCATTCTACAAATTGATCCAGGATACATCTCTTTGGCAAAACAGTTAAATCAAAAAAAACTTTAAAGTCCTTTACAGCAACTTCAGCATAACCATCTCAATTAATAGATCAAAACCAAAAATTAAATATATAAAAGCAAAAATCGCGATTTACAAGATGTCCACAGTTCTCTCCTACTCAGCTGTTTCAATCTAATTAATTTTAACTTCTTTGTCCACTTTCCAAAAAAAGAATTTATCAGCACTTCGATCTATTTCTCTTTTGAATGCTTTTTTTTTTAAAAAATATTTTCTTTCTTTAACATTTCCTTTGTCTTTTGGTTCCATCATTCTTGGTATTTTTAGTTCACCATACATTCATTGGTTTTCTCGGAATTTTTAAAGTAATTAATCATTGGGTTATATAACCAAGAATTGTCTAGAGGCATATACGGTATTTCTTTTCACCACCCTCATTAACTTAAGATATGATCGAAACAAAAATCTATATTTGAAACAATCGATAACAATATATATATACAAAAAAAATATTTGCGTATAACTGTATTTTTCAAATTTATAATAACATTTTTAAAAAAAAATATTTTAAAATAAATAATTATGCCTAATTAATCCTTTCTCTATTTGTTTTCTTTTTTAAAAAAAAAAAGTTCAATATTGATTTACATATATATATCTAACTCCTCATACATTATATTTAACTTCTTGACGACAACTTAAATGATTATATGTATTAAGGGTAATGGGTACGTGTTACTTAATTTTCTTGTAACAGGGTTTCAACCCGGATACTGTTACAATATATATATATGTTATATAAACTATTTATGTATATTTTTAAATGTAACTGCTTGGATATAAAGAACTTTTTAAACCTTTGCTTTTTAATAAATTTATTAATCGTTATTTTAAGTTATTCCAGTGAAATTATTTAATATAAAATAGATTACATTTTAGATATGTATTTTCTTTTGTTTACGATCATAGTTAGTATAGTCCTTGCAATCCCAAGCTAGTTTTAAGCGTAATGGTATTTATATACAAATGTGTGGAAGCATATGTGTTTGGACATCTAGATAGTTCTTTTAGACTTATTTGGGTGGTGCAAAAGTAGTAAATAATATTTGAAATCTATTCACTTTTAGATTTCATTAGTTTATTGATGATTGCCCAGAGCATTGATGATGATCTGCAATGATATCAGAATTTTTTGATATGTTTATTATTGTAATTATTTTACTATCTATGTATGTGCATGCAAATATTGTTTGTTTTTATACTATACCGTAAGTTTGATATTGGCTACATAATGATTAGCTTAGATTTTATAATGTATCTTTTTTAAATTCAGTCACAAAGAATGACTATTGCTTCTCTCAATGCTTATTGCTGGTGATGCTATATTATCATGTTTATTAGTTTTTATAATGATTCCCAATGCTTCTTTTTGCTCATTCTCATTTATTGTGATGTTGTGAGGATAATATTTTACATTAGTTCTTGATTGTTATTTACTTCATACCATTACAATATATATTTAGGTTTTTAATAAATATTTTTATGTATATTACTTGGATTTCTATTATGATATGGTAAAACTAAATGGTGCTTTTTTCTCTCTGTTATATAAAATGTTAAAATGTAGATAATATATATTATGTAGATTTTCAATATTATTTTATATGTATATTTTTTCATATATATATATATATATATAATACACAATTATGATTTCTAATTTATACAATGAATGTTTGGATTTTCTACTTTATAAATGTTAGATTACAGAGGTAATACTTTTTTCATTAGATAAAAATAGTCTTTTCATCAAGTATACATCAACATTTACCACTGATAAGTATATGCCTGGAATGAATGTTTTTTCATTAAGAATGTGACTATCTATTTTGGCATTGAGTAAAGGAGTTCTAAGTATTGATGAGGAGAGTAATAATGAGAAAGAAAAAGAGGATGCATTGTATAATGAATGCTAAGTCTTAATATCGTAACTGTTCCCTTCATTGAGGATCAGGAACCATTGTCAATATAGACAGAAATGCTTATGTTTTGAAATATTTAGTTTGATTTTTGATGACACACAAAAGATTTTTATGGAAACAAATTATTATGCAGATTGTTTTTATAACATGTATAAGCAAAAAAAGGACTAGACATAATAGCTAAAAATTCATCCATCTTTCTAGAAAAGTTGAGGTTGCTTGGTCAAAAAGAAAAATTCTCTTATACTTTTTGAAACTGATGATAGGTATCAGATATACCTTGCTCATTTTTTTATTTATTTATCTGATAATGAAAATTGCAATTAAAATTTCTAGTTATATTCAAAATTTTATAAGTTTTTTTAAATTATGAAGTATTTGAGAGACTACTTTAAGTTTTTATATATTCCAAGTTAAATTCTTAGTTTGGATGAAAGTCCAATACTCTTTGAAGGGTTTCACAATCGGAAAATTTTTATTGTTAAGAAAAGAGCCTATTCTGAGAAAAATAAAATAACTATTCAAAAAAAAAAAATCTGCATATATTTTAATAGATGCATCAATAGTAAAGGCTTTAATTTTGCAATCAAGAATGTTGAAATGAAAAACAATGTTTATCAGTAATCTTCACTTTCTAAAAAATTCATTCAATCGAGCATCACATTTTTTCAATTTTCATCATGAGATTATATATTGTTAAAAGTGATTTATTTTATATTACAAGTTAATATTTTTAATTATATATAAAAATCAATATATATTTAGTCTTGATAATCTCTTTATATCTAAGTCAAAAATACAATTATTTAAATAGCATTTAATTTATTTGTAGAAAAAAAGAAACTTTTAATAAAAAAATTGCTTCAGCATTTTTTAGCTGTTATTATTTACATAAATAATAGGTAAAAATATTTCAATATGTTGACTTTAGCAAACCAAATCAATTTAAATTGAAATATTTTGTAAGTATTTAGTATATGCCTCCAAATATATAAGTATCAATTTTATCATGTACATAAATATATGAATTAACAATAATAATCATAATTTTAAATTTTTTTATTGGCTTATCAATATTGTAACTATTTATTATTAATATCATTATCATTGCTGCAAATAAAAATAAAATTATATTAATATTATTGATAATATTATCTTATATGGTGATTTATTAAACTGATCCAAGATGTCTTCTCATATATATTTTATAAATACAGCATTTTCAAATATATATATATCAAATTTTTTTTTATCATGGTTTATACTTAGTTATGAAAACACATACAGAACAATACATAGAATAAAAAGGTACAATATTAACAATAATAAGAATAAATTATTTAAAAATAGTATCAGTATACATTAGTGTACGTATAAGATTAAAATTATACCTAATAAGAATAGAAATTTTTAACATAATATTTAAATATATGTGGGTGGTACACAAATGTTTATAATTCTTGAATGTACTTTCAATGTAAAATAATACAACCACAAAATACTTAAGTAAATTTATGTAAATAAGCATTTATTTTATAGCGCTATGTTTTATAAATTGTAATACAATAAAGATCAGCCTTTTCAAGCTATTGTGCATGCGCTTTTTACGAGTGTTAATAATAAATGAATACTTTCATTCCCAACACAAGATATAGTATTTATGAAAGAATAAAATGAATCCACTTATTCTTTCCAACCCAAATGCTTATATATGGGCAAATCTTAAGTACTGGAAATGAAAGCGTGAGGATAGACCACTCACTTTAAATTACTGTTTACGATGTCTAAATGAATGACTTCGACAAAATTATCTAGAATTTACTAAATGTCACTCTCAAATGAAACTTAAACATATGTAAATAAGCATTTATTTTATAGCGCTATGTTTTATTTACATATGTTTAAGTTTCATTTGAGAGTGACGTTTAGTAAATTCTAGATAATTTCGTCGACATCATTCATTCAGACATCGTAAACAGTAATTTACAGTGAGTGGTCTATCCTCATGCTTTCATTTCCAGTACTTAAGATTTGCCCATATATAAGCATTTGGGTTGGAAAGAATAAGTGGATTAATTTTATTTTTTCATAAATATTATATCTTGTGTTGGGAATGAAAGTATTCATTTATTATTAACACTCGTAAAAAGCGCATGCACAATAGCTTAAGTAAATTTATTATTGATAATAAAAGATTAATTGTAATGAGAATTTAAAAATAAATAAAGTAAAATCATTTATTTTAATATTTACAATATACTTATTTATGCGGGGTTTGAACTCAGACTTTCACACGACCCACCACTCTCAGTGCCATCTCATATTGCTGACCCACCTGATCACACATGTTGAAAAAATAAATAATCACCAATACACGTATTTCATGCTAAACCAGCAATCATCAGTTGGTCTAGATTACTATCCTCACACATATATTTATGTAGACCAACTGATGATTGCTGGTTTAGCATGAAATACATATATTGGTGATTATTTATCTTTTCAACATGTGTGTGATCAGGTGAGTCAGCAATATGAGATGGCACTGAGAGTGGTGGGTCGTGTGAAAGTCTGAGTTCAAACCCCACATATATTACATAAATAAATGCAGGTTTAAGCCTGTACGATGTATTAATATACTTATTTGTAAAATAATATGTATTTTATTTCTATTAATTAATGTAATAGGATATTTAAATGTTTTTAAAATATTATTTTGTTATTTTAAAATAATTTCATTACAATTTTAGCACTATAAATTCTTAAAACTTCCAAAAATCACCTGCTTCACATTGTATTCTGGCAACAATGATAAAATTTTCTTGTAAAAAGCTAAAAGAGTAGCGAAAGTGATAATCTCGTTAATTATATGGCACAAACCTATAAATACACTTACATGTTCAGAATTGTTTAGTCTTAAATCACTAAACATCACATGATCATCATCTCTTATACTAGCACATAATTATACTAGTCTGTGGATATTGAATGAGTAGGCACTAGATGGGGATTTTATGCACAAGCCTTCTGGCATCCATTTATTACTCTGGTTGACACAGGGTGGCGCTACTGTATGGAGTTTTGCCTTATTTAGTCTTCTTTATTAATTGATTGCAAGTAAACTGTATTAGACTTAAATGTAAAGTTACCATATTGGAAAGAACCAGATAAACATTTAACTTAATTAGGATGATCCCAATTTTTCAGGATTTCCTGAAATATTTTTTTCAGGACTGTTGTATGTCCTGATTTTCAAATGTTCATAATTATTATTTGTCTTAGATAAATAATTCATTGCAAAAATGATAGTTTCTTGGCCCTCTCAGTCCATTTCAGTTTTTACAGCAATATTATAAAAACTTCAGACAAATTCCAATACCAAAACAAAGATCGCTGTTATGTTATATAGCCAGGTTCTCAAGCTAGATGCGTTGTCACGTCCAACCTTGCCTTGGAGCATGCACAGTTGGATTTTTTGTAGACTAAAATTTGAACTATGTCTGCACCTACTTTGATTGACAGTATAGTTTATTAGTTCTTTATTGATATTAATTTTCTATAGTGATAAAATTAATAGGAATATTAATAACCCTAAGCAATAGACAATATGCCAAAGAGGAAAAGTACTTACAATTATGAATATATGCAGGAACGGAGTTTTATAAAAATAAAAAAAAAGGCACAATGCCATAAAAATGATCAGTCGTTATGTCCAATTGACCAGTCTGGTCATCCTAACCTTATAATGGCAAATGTCCCTTTAATGGAGAACTAAATATCTAATCATGTTCTTCATCTTGTAATGCACTTTAAATTGAATGAAATTTTAAAATTTGGATTTAAATATGAAAATTAAAAACTAGTTTGGGAATGCTGCTTTTGTTTAAATCATGTTACTTTTCTATTCTCCAAATATTTGTTTGATATAATTATTACAACAGCCTAGAGCTTTCTGGATAAACACCTATGTATTAGACAATTGTCATTAAAAATTAATTTTAGTTAATAAATTTTATCTTCATCTGGAGAACACTTTTATATTAGATAAATATTGTTAAAATGAATTTTTTAACTAATGAATTTATCCTCATAAATATTTAGAGAGAAGTTACAATTTATGAATGCCATCTCTTAAGAGATCAATAACTATGTTCCACACAAGGAAATAAAACAACTTATTATGATTCTTTGGAATAATTTTAACCCACTATTAGTGGATTCAAAGGATATATATTTTATTCCACACCTAGGAAATAAAACAACATAGTGTGATTTTGGAATATTTTAACTCACCATTATTGGATTGTATTTTAAAGCTCAAACTTCATTATTAATTACTCTATTATAAAGATTAAAATTTGTTTCATCCATTCTTTAGGATTTTATAACTTAAAACACTGAAGGATTTAATCACTTTCAAATATTTTGAAAGATTGTGCCAGAATAAATATTTTGAACTTTTAAGACTGAATTAATTTTAAATTATAAAAATATATATTATATTTCTCATATTTGTTTAATTACTATAATATCTAGAATTAAAATTCTCATAAGAAGCAAGGTATAATAAAAGAATATACAGGTAGTATATTAAATTTATTATTACAATTTATTATAAGTGTATTATTGATTCTTTGTACTATGGAGACCGGTTGATAACATTTAAAATTAATTATTAATTATTCATAGTTAAGTCATAATATTTGACATTTCTATATATTTTATTGATCTATTAATTTAATTCTATGTTTCTATAATTAAAGGTATCTAAAGCATATAGTTTAAATGTTATAAATTCTATTATTTATCCACATAGGTGCTTTCAAGATTTTATAAAGATTATATTGTATATTCAATTTTACTTATGGCATTGATTCTTGTATAAATATTATTATTCATTCAGTTGAGTTAAACTCCTGACATTGTATTCTCATTTTATTTGTAATTTGAGCTTGATAAATCTCTTATGGAATACCACCAGTACCTATTGGAATCAGGTCAATTAAAACCATGCTTTAAGAAGAATATTGTAAGTTGGGTTATTGTTTTTGCTCTATAAATCAGATACCTAGAAGAAATGGATCTTATTATTTGATTAAAGATAGAATAAAACATTATTTTATTTTGTTCATTATTTATAATTAAGCTCTTTGAATGGATCTTAATAGCTCTCTCCAATAAAGTCTTTTGTTTTACATCATATCCAGATATATCATAGATTTAGTTATTAATAAAGTAGAAATTATTTTCTTATTTAAAGACATCATACGAATATTAATAATCATTGCAGAAAACATTATTGCTATTTTATTTAATTTTATTTTTATTTTTTAATTTATTGTTAATAAATTAATTATATATTTTGTCAATTATCTAATCTTTGTCATTAATTAGGTAGTAGTCATCTAATTTTATAAATAAATATGGTCACATGATTTTTATAGTTTTTATATGTTATTTATAAGGTGTATTGCTTTATAAGAGATGTTGTTCATTATTTTTATATACTTACACCATTTTATTTTAATATTTAATTGCTTGAGATATGAATTAAGTACAACAAAATACTCTTTGCTGTTTAATTATATCAATATTAATAATTTATAATTTTAAAGATTTAACATTTTAAGAATAATATTTACTATACTTTAATCTTATCACTTTGAGGTAATTTTAAATTGAATTTACATAATAAGAAAGCTTAGAACAAACTTGCTAGTCCAAATATATGAATGTTATAGGATTTATTCATTCTTATAAATCCATAGTTATACTTTAAGTTATCATAAAACCTTGAGATATTATTGTGTTTAGTTATATATCCACATTTGTACAGTGCTTTCTTAAAATAAATATTTGTTTATTATAAAGAGTCTCATAAAGTGACCATCCAAATGTTTAAAAGTTTAAACTCTGTTTTATTTGATCACTACATGGTTCACACATCTTTTGACAGTTATAATATATATGAACAAATTAATTATTAAAAGTTTAAAGAATATGGAATATCTTAGATAAGATTTATGTATAAAAATTTTAGACTAGACTGAGGACTAGTTTTTTTGTGATTACCCTTTTTTTTAAATAAATAGTGGGTATGTTGATTTTATTACATGCCATGTGTGGTTTTCTGAAATTGTAGAGTGAAAGATTGTGAAGCTTAAGTTCCATAGATAACCAATTCTGTCATTTCCATGCTAAAGCATTACTAACTTAGCTAAACTACAGTAGTGACAGCTAATATTTTTTGATTTACTCTTTGCTGAAATATTTTCTTTTAGAGTAGAGATATCATAACTTTCTAATGAGTATTTGTTTGATGCAGTAATAAAATGCTGAATTTAGGGCTAAAAGTTTCAGGATCAATTATTCATCTAAGGCAAAAGCTTAAATGCCACTTGACCCCCAGAACAATTAATTATATAATTATAAATACTATTTATTTGTTTATTTTTATTTAAATATTTGTAAAGTAATATTTCACTATTTATATTTATTATTTTATTATATTAAATCTTTTTTTTTTTTCAGTTGGATCTGGCTTTGTGTGAAGAATCATATGTATATCGCTCTTTTCGAAATAAAGATAGTATTGGACCTATGGATGTTCATATTGTTAAGTCGGGAACCTTTTTAAAATTAAGAGATTTTCTTTTATCTCACTCAAGTGCTTCCCCTCATCAAATAAAAATTCCAAGAGTTTTGCGCAATGTAGATGCTATTAATTTTTTATTCGATAAAAAAATAAATTGAAGAAAATAATTCCTGTGTGTAATTTTATTTTTTATTATAATTTTATAAACTAATATTGATAGATTATGATTGTTATTTATTATTATTTAAAATATTTATATATTTTTTTATCTTGAAATCTGCATACTTTCTGTAACTTTCATATACATATATTAAATATATGGTATCCCATAAGTCCACTATTCTAGGAGAAAAAAGAAATCTTTAACTTATCTAGTATATATAGTAATTTAAAAAAGAAATCTTTGAAATTCTTGCTACAGAGAATATTATATTATTATCAAATGATCTTTTTAAAAGTCCTTTACATGTTTTATTATGTAACATTTAAAAATATACATTAAACCTAAAACCCTGTGCTATGGACATCTTATATATTTAATTTGTTTGTATATCTTAGAAATAAATTTTAATAATATAAGAGGTTCATTAAAGTTTGTTAGTATAGCTCTAACTATTAAATACTAGATTCAATTGTAATAAAGAAAAGAAAGCAATGGCAAATTATCTTCATGATAATAAAGTATTATTATATAGTTATAGTTTTGCTGTATGTTGCTCCATCTATCTTTGAATAAAGAACTTAACATTCAAACTGCAAACATACACATATATAATGATTATTAATTTGACCGTTATAAAAATGTGTCATAAATATAATTACTAAAAGCGTTATTGTGTTAAAAATGTATACTTAAGTGAGAATTTATAGACAAAGATATCCAGCCAATGACTGCAGATTCTGATAAGATACCTGGAAAATTGTTAAATTATGATGATTATATGTTAGCTTCAAAACTATTGGAATTTTTTTTAGGAATATATGAACGTGCAGTTATGCCATTTAATCTTTTATTGTTCCAATTTATAAAATAACAAAGGGAAAAAACATTGCAGGAATTGTGAAATATCATTATTATTCTCTACAGTAAAAGTACTTTTAGGGCTTTTATTGAATATATGAATATGTACTATTGATTTGATGTGGTTTTAGAAACTCAAGAATTATTCAATTTTTATTGTAATTTAAATGCAAGAAAAGTATTGTGTGAAAAGATTCAGTAAATTGAGATGGTATTTGAAAATAATTAATTGTTGACTGAAGTTTATTTATATTACACAGCTATTTCATGATAGTATAAGTGGAAAAATTATTACTGATGGTGGAAATGTAAAATATTTGAAATAGTAACTGGTATAAACAGAAATATGTAATTAGCTCCAGTTTTGTTTTTTATAATAGAAGTTTTTGGAACAGTTTATAGCTGGCATCATAAAAAAAAGCATCAAAATTGATGATTATAGTATTCTTCTCACATCCAAGGTTAATCTGTAAAATACTTTTAATGTTGTAACTGCATCTATAAAGAATTTAGTGTATACGTTAGTATTTAAACAAATCAATAGTGTTGGGAAAAAATGTTCTGCAACTTTTTAAATTTTAGAGGACATCATTTTGGAAATGTACCTTGGTAACTTTTCAGGTGAAAAGATAAATTTGAAAGTTGAGATCAAATACTCTTTAATATGTTGCTGTTGAATATAACTTAGTTGAATATGTTGATGTTATTCTGCTTTATTTGTAAGTAAGAGGTAGACCTTTATCAATGTAACATAAAAACATTGAAACAATTTTATTTAAGAATGTTCCATTATATCCTAAATTTAAATGTGTTGTCAAGAATGTAGATCTAATCAGTATATTTTATCAGCTTTCTAGATGTGATGATATTGAATATACAATTGTAACACATATCTATTGGATTAGCTACATGAAGCCAAATAAAAAAAATAACACATTTCATAAAAAAAGTATTTTATGATTTGAGCACAATTTTTATGGAAGAAGCAGAACCTATATATAACATAAAAATTGTGTCAAAAGTACTCTATTGAGATGCAATTGGTTATTCTTAACAAAAAGAGATGATGAGTTTAGAATAATTTAGAACTACAATTTATTAATGTATTGAAAATCTTCAGAAAGAAATTTTTTTTATCAAAATGATTAAAAAAACAATATTGCAAGATGTCAAATAAAAATATTAAAGGCCAATATGTGATATATGTGGAGAAATTTTCAATTCATAAATTGATTTATATAATCATATAATTCTTCAGGTAGTTGTATAGTATGTGTTCTATGTTCATTTTTATTATTTCGGTTTCTGTTTTTACATACCAGGTGGATAAAGAATTTATATCAGTATATTTGTACAAAAGATGGGATGATTGTGTTAAGATGATTATTGAGTGTTATAGTAGTAAGGAATGGGATAAAAGAATAAATTTATTAATAAAGACTAGGGAGTTAGAGAGATGGAGAAATAGTATGGAGAGTAAAAAGAGTTTAAATATATATAGAAATAAACAGAATATTAGGTGTGAGTTAATATATGATAATAGTAAGGAAAGTAGTTTATTGTTTAAGGCTCGAACGGGATCTTTAGCTACAAAAGAATATACATGTAAATGGAAAAATATAGGTGATTTATTTTGTAAATTATGTAAGGAAGGAATTGAAAATAGTAGGCATTTGTTAATTGAATGTAAATGTTTGAAAACAGAAAGGGTACATATAATGAAGTTGTGGAAAAATAAATATGAAAAGAGTGCTTATACAGAAAGTGAATTATTGGTTTTTATGCTGGGTTTGGGAAAAGATAAGGGGGATTTAGATATAAAGGTTATAGAGTTGACAAAAATTATGTTGTGGAAATGGAATAGAGCAGATTATGGGTAAATTTAGAGTGGGGAATGTAAAATAAAGTGGCTAACAGGTTTATCTGGGCATAATTGCTGAGATATTCTTGACTTCGTTTAAGGAGAAGCCATAATACATCACATCACATGCTAATTGAAAAATTAAACATTTTTTTATATTTTCACAAATAGAATGTGGGTTGATATAAAGTAATATATTCTTACAGTAATAAAATATTTTTTTAATTTTTATAAAATAATCTGAAAATAAATATAATGAATAGTGAAACACATATTGTACTTTTATAACGTAATGCGTAAATACTAACTAATCAAAAAAATTAACAATTTCACTCATTATTATTTCTAATTGAAAAATTGAACATTTTTCTATATTTTCTTTACAAAATGAATATGCGCCAATATAAAATAATGTATTTTTACAATAAGAAAAATTGTCTGATTTCTATAAAATAATCTGAAAATAAATACATAAAAATAAATAAATTTGTAGTATCAAAATAAATAGAATTTAATGGAACAAATTGTTTTTTCACAGATGTTACTGCCCATTAATCATTGGGGGGGGGGGGGGGGGACTTTATACGTTTGCAAT
This sequence comes from Epiperipatus broadwayi, assembly GCA_028023455.1. Classification (NCBI taxonomy): domain Eukaryota; kingdom Metazoa; phylum Onychophora; class Udeonychophora; order Euonychophora; family Peripatidae; genus Epiperipatus; species Epiperipatus broadwayi. The sequence goes on along the minus strand of JAQFVV010000001.1, from coordinate 2,008,169 downwards.
TCTTGGTTTATTTTTATAAAATAAAACATTTCCTCCATATTTTATAATTGAATTTTTTCCTGTATTTTATTCACAAAATGAATGTGGACTGATGTAAAATAGCTTGCTTATACAATAACATAAAATTGTTTGATTTCTATAAAATAATCGAAACTAAATACATAAATAGTGGAACATATATTTGTAGTCTCAAATTAAACAGAATTGAATGGGACAAGTTGTTTTTTCACGGATGTTATTCTATGTCAATCTGCCATTTTTAATTTCAGAATTAGTAAAATAATATATTCTCCTTAGCCCATTCAAATTTTTTCTCTTGCAAAATTTCAAATATTTTGCTTTCAGATGTTCTTCACAGTTTAAGTACACTAATTGGGACATTTATTAAAATAAATAGTTTTCTAATGTTGTGTCTTTTGAAAAATCAGCTTTCAGAGTTGAAAGATAATTCTTAACATTACTCAGTATTAAGTATGTTAATTTATTTAACAAATCAGGACATACATGTTTAAAATATATCCAATAAACTACCTTCCAGTCATAGTCATTTTCTTTCATCTATAACTAAAGTAATAAGTTAGATGTTATGATATTAGCGTAATTTTTTTTTAAGTATGATGGGGGGGGGGGGTAGAGATTTTCAAAAATAAAAATTGATCTTTCTGCTCATATTTTTTTATTTAATTCTCTTTTTTTCTCTATCTAGTCTTCTTTATTTGTGCAATAACATTTCACGTTTCTTTTATATTTTTATGTCTTGATATTACCAAACCTCATGATCCAATGAAGTTTTAATAATTGTTTTGAAATGGGTAGTCTTGAATTTACCCATGTCATCAGTCAACTTTTAAAGATGGCTTACAACTTTTCTCATATTCAAAAACAAAGACAATAAAATATGGCTTACCAATATGAAAGAACTAAGAAGTATCAAATTTAATCTGATAAATGATAGTTGAAAAGTGTTAAATCTAATTAATTATATTAAGATAACACAATTTTAAATATGATTCATCTAAGCAAAATTAATGTGATGAAATCAATCTTAATAAACTATAGAAAGCTAGAAATCTTTTATAGAATTTATTAATAGTGTAGTTTTTGAACCTATAAATAAATATTTTGATACATGAAATATAAAAATATTGATATACAACTATATTCACATGAGTGTATATATGATAATAATGTAATGTGTGATGATAATAAAATTAGAACAAGTAAAATATATTGGATATCTTGGAATGATAATAGATGAAAAAATATCTTGGAAACATCATATTAATACACTAATTAATAAATTTAGATATTTTAAAACAATGCTCTATAAAATCAAAGATATTTTTCCTTTAACTATTATTATATATAAATTTTTATGTGAATTTTATTTAGATATAAATTTTATAGTTTTGCAAGCTTTTCTAATATTAATAGATTAGCATTACTGAAAAATATAATAATTGATCTAATAGAAAAAAATTATATCAAAAAGAAAAAAGTGAATATTTTATTGTTCAATCAACTTCTTGAATATATAATTATAGAGCAAAAAAATTTTGATAGTACTTTCAAAAAACCTTATATAAAACAGTTTGAAATGTGCCTAAGAAAAACAGATACATATATAGTTTCAAAATATTGTAATAAATATTGAACTAGAATAAGAAATCACTATTACTCTAAATTATTCAATAATTTACCTATTGAATTAAAAAGCTTGCAACATTATAGGCAAATAAAAAAATATTAAAAAATGTATTCAAGATGGGAAGAGGGAAAAAATTAATTTCATATATAGAAAAATATAAGTATATAATATTACATAATCAATATTTTTATTATATATAATTAATATACGTACTGTATTATAGAAATGTAGTTTATTGTTATTTTATTAACATATTGAAAATTTAAAAAAATGTAAATATATAAATTGTTATGAAAATTTTATTCTACATAAAAGCCAATTAGGGCTTAATAGGAGAAGAATGACTTGCATTTGTGTAAATATATTTTGACTGTATTTAAATGAATGAATAAAGAATATATATGTTTTAAAAAATGAATTTTACAAATTTTTATATCATAGCATTTAAATTAATCAAATTTGAGATAAAATTTGAATTAACCCAAATTATCCACATGAATTTTTAAAAAATTAATCCTTTAAATTTAATTAGAAAATGTTGATTATTCATCTGTGTGTTAAACTATAAAAACACACATGAGCACTATTTATTATGCTTATACAGGCTATTAAAACAGCAGCAACTCTTTGCATCACCTAGTGAAAGCCATATTAATTAATGGTGCTAGAAGGTTTATTTATCAAAATCTCTATCTAATGCTCTCCGATTCAAGCTAGACCACAAGCTATAAATTAATCTGGGGATATTGGATGAATAGACCCTACATAGGGATTTTGATACATAAACCTTCTAGCATCTATTTATTACTATAGCTTCCACTAGGTGGCACTACTGTATGGAGATAACAGATTGTGTAAATATAAGAAATAATTATCATGTAGTGTTGTAGGGATTTAATACTAATTCTGACAAGGATGTTAATGATTATGGTTATTAAAAAACCAAATATACCAAAATGTATAGATACCACACTGGGTTTAGGATTGAAAACGTTTTCATTTAGGGTTCATTGGCTGCTGGAGGGTTGTATTAGATCCAAAGACCTAGGAGCAGTGTTCTCACATCTAATGTTCCTCATTGATGAAGGCTACAAGCTAGAAACTAATCTGGGGATATTGGATGAGTTGGCACCAGATAGGGATTTCGATACACAAACTTTCTACCACTCATTGATGACTTTGGCATGTATTAGGTAGGGCTACTGTGTGGAGAGATTTGCTACTGTTTTAATCTTTGTTGTTTTAAAATCTGAATATGGCTGATCATGACAATCAATATTACAAGATTTTTTTTTATTTAAAAAAAAAAGCAAATTAGATGTCATTAATATGACTAGATATTCAAATATATTAATACATTAGTTATTACTTTGGAAATTATTTTTTTTAAATTATTGTAGCTAAGTTATATATGAATGTATAATTTTAATTGCTGTTTATAGTAAAATGTTCTACTTTAATATCAGATGTCATCTACTTTTTTTTCCACTGTGTGATATAAATTGTTTTATTTTCTTGTATTTTTTAAATATTGATCTATTTACGTATATATTTTGTTAAGAAACAATATATATTTATTACCAAACATAATATCAAAAAATGATAAATTCTTGAAATGCTATATAATACTTTAAAAATTAAATATAAATTTATTTTATTTATTTAAATTTTGACGTAATTAAAGATCTATTAGATTTTTTTTTAAAAAAAAAAATTTCAATTATCTTTGCTCTAATTTTAATTAAATTGTAATTTTATATTATATTGTTTGCCTTTTTATTATTATTAAGACTAAATGAAAGCTGTACATTTTATCATATTTCAGATTTTTAAAACAATAAAAATTAAAATAAGTCTTTCGGTTATAAAGATTAAATTAAAGTTGTATTTTTAAAAATATATACATATCTCAAACATTTAAATCAATAAAAGTAACTTTACTTTAAATTTTTTAAAAAGGGTTTTATCAAAGAATAGATTATATATAGCAGATGCAATAAAGGACCTCATTGCATAGAGGTTAAGACATCTGCCATCCCCTTGGCTTGGGGATCAAATCTGGGATAAATAAAACATGAAAAATATTTCATGTTCCAATCAGTTGGGCAATAATAAAGTTTTCCAATTAGTATTAATCAGTAGTAGTCTTTAGATAAAGAGCCAAACAAAAATACAAAAACATTCAATAATTAATAAGTCTGTTGGCTGTCTTCTTTAATGTATCTTGAAGAGCTCTTTGCCTTAAAGACTGTTTTATCTTTTAGTTTATATGTTCTACACTTTGATCTTATAGGAAAAACTATTTTGAAAATTGTTGGTATACAGAACATTATAATGTTTAAAATTATATTGTATATATTCTTATACATTAGATGTAATATTTTGATAAAACATTTTTTTCTTACAAGATCATCTGTGATGTATGTCTGTCTCAGATATATACAATATGACATATTCTGGCTATCTTGAATAATGTTCTCCAGCGTTTTGTTATTTTATTAACAATAAAAATAAACAGAAATTGAAAAGAATTCTGATTTTTACTATATGATCAAACTTATGGGACATCTGATATTTATATAGGCTTATATATTTTTTGCTCAGCATTAATAACTTTGTATGCATATTTAAGTTTATTAGATTAGTTGTTAAACGATCAAATCTATATTGGATCAAAATTATTTGCTACTTATGCAAAAAGTATCCAATTATTGTATTTATTAAACATATAAGCAAAAAAAAAAAATCTGAATGAGAGCGATCTTCAGGATTAGTCTTAGCAATCTGCCTTAAAGGGCCAATTATTTTGAAAATTTATATAGTATCTTGATTTTCTGCACGGGCATAGAAGTTTATTCTGTCATATTTTAAGTTGAAATCTAACATATGTTTGATCAATATGAAAGAATATTCATCTTTGCTCTTGTTGTTCAGCTTTCCTTTGCAGAGGTTGTCTAATAAAAAACTGAAATTTATGTATAGATATAATAAATATTTTTATATTGTATATATTTTAGCAAATAATATTTCTGTATAAATTTTATTATTATTATTATTATACATGTAGATATTTTAAATGTAATTAATTATTATGCTTATGTCACAGCTACTATAATGTGTTATATACAATATTTTACTATTGTTAATAAATAAGTTAATATTTTATGAATTTTATTTTGTATTTTACCATTTTTAAATTGAAAAAATAATAAAATTTTAAATATTTTTACTAAACATATTATTGTTTTTATTTGTTCATTTATTAATTAGCAAAAACAATTGCAGTCAAATTAATATCAGCTGAAACCTTGAATTTCATTTTTTTAAGAATTCACACTTACTTAGAACAAATACCTAAATGATTCCATACTTGCAGGCTTTTTATCATGACCCCCAAGCTCTCTAATCACAGAATTTATTAATATTAAATTTCTTTCACTCACATTGGATTAAACATACACTCTGTATAATTTGTAATTCACTCCTTTATTTTGACCAGTTTTCTCTCAATTTCCTATGTCTATATCTCCTTCATATATTGAAATGATATAATCTTACGGACTATCTGTTTCACTTGTTCTATACCATAACTATCTCTGTGCTCACTTTACAACACCTTGAGTATACATATATATATATATATATAAACACCATTATATATGTACACACACATATACATATATGCGAGTACAGGTTGTAATATATAATCGACTTAGATATATTGCAGTGCATGTACATTTAAAACTTTAGATCTTTTTAACTTTATAGATTTACATGTTATAATTTTATTTCATTAGTTTATAGAGAATCACATATATATATATACAATCTCACATAGGAGTAGCATACATACATAATGGAATGTTTATTAAAAAAGATTCTAAATTTGTTAAATTTCTAAGTTTAAAATATCTAATGTTATCAATAAAAATTATGCCACACACACCTGTTTTAATATTGTGTATCAGCTAAATCTGTAAATCTATAATTTGACAATAACAAATTTTAAAGTATAAGTTTGTCAAAAACAAAACTCGTTCAAACAGCACTATTTTGATTCCAGTGGAAATCGAGTTGGATAAACTAAAATAAAATTAGATGATTAAAAAAATGAAACAATAATAAAGTCAATTTAGTAAATTCAAATCAAACTTGTAAACAAGCTAATGGATTTTTCTGCCATGAATTCAGCTTGCGGGGAAAATATATATAGTATAAAAATAGTATAAATACCCTTTATTTGGCACTGTAATATACTTCTATAATTTATAAGTGTGTTGCTGCACGAACCTACACCGGTTTGAATTTTATCATGAGTGGCTAGAAAGGCCACATATTTGCTGTTTCTTCCCATGGAAAATGGTTACCTTCAAACCCATCTTACATGTTGTCATGGCATGTGATCACCACCATTACCAGGATAGAGTCGAGCTACAGCCTGCTGCTGAGGAAGAAATTCATCAAGCAATTTATCTAAGAAGAGTGCTATAACACCTATTCCCAAGTGTCAGATGACTAAGCTGTAAGAAGACATTGGTAATATCTTCATAAACCACAGAGCTCTTAAATGATCTCTAAACTGTCATTAAAAATTAAGCTAATTATTGTAACCACATAAAGTATTAAATTCTGTTAAATTATAAATTTCTCTAACCTAAACCATTCTAAAATTAAATGTAAACTTGCCTGTAAATTCAATCAAAAAACTAATTTTTTTAATTTGTAATAACTGTAGTCAGTTATTAATTTAACTTTCTGTAAACTGCGGTCATTCCTGCTTTTACTGTTTTCTAATTATATTATTTTGCTTTTATTTACGTATATGTTATGATATGCCAACATTTTGAGGTAGCGAATAATTGATTTTAATAAAGTTTTAGGAAGAGAGAATTAGCTCTCCAGTGTAAGATTTAACAATGCTTTTTAGCATGTATGAATCGCTGCTTCAAAATCATATTCTATAAATAATAACTGATCACTAAGTGCTTGTTATTATCAATATTTATTCACCTTAATATTTGCATTATGTTAGTAAAGTTTGCCTAATGATTTACCAGCTATTAAGTTAGGTATTAGTTAGAAATGAAACGATGGCAGGGTGATATTAAAAGTATATTTTTAAATAATATTAAGGTGGTTAAATATACTTTCTCCCAAACTTAATATTATATATATGAATACAGATTCCATATATTAATTGGATTAATAGTTAGTTAACCCTTTACATAGCATGATTGCTATATGCTAACCAAGAGCTGGGTCAAGTTAGTTTCTGCAAACAGAAACTATCCATTTAAGCTATTAATTAATTAATGTTTATATATACATGTTAGCATTATTAAGCATTGTGTCTTTATTAAGCACATAGCATGCAACTAATGTCTTGCTACTTCTTTCTTTTAAGATGGTTTACAATATCAAGCTGCCCATTCTTCAATTCGGATGGCTATCTCTTTTAGAACTGGAGCACAGGGGTCCAGGACAATATTCAAAGCCTATTCGACTTCCCGAACTGATATGTTCTTTAATATTAATAGTGGCAAGATGTTCAGTCCTAGAGCACCAAGTATTTGATACTGAAGCCTGTGATCAACTACACATTCACACCACAATGTTAATTTATTTTATATTTTATAAGTGCCATAATTTTCAGATGCAAAATCTAAGGGCAACCAGCTCTTCTCTCCCTTAATAATAATGTTCAGCAGTAGTCTGAACCAATAATCTAATTTCCCATGAAGAATCTGTATTTAGAGCTTATTTAATTGCTCTGGTATAATATTTAGTAATCATTTTAATGATATATGTATTAATCCACCCTGGGTAGCATTTTAATTCATAACACTGGCAAACCAAAGAATAAATTTGGCATATCAATATACAAGGCATGATTCATAAACTGCAGCTACTTGATTAATTAAATTGCATATAAAGATGAGATTGCTGTATATCACTTATCATTACAGTAATACCTGCATGCGTAACTGCCCATTTTAATCAACAATTAATATTCTTTTGTTTTATTATTATTTATCATTTATTTATTAATCTTATTTAAAATTATGTTTGCTTTCTGTCATTCCTTACATTTCAAATTCAAATCATCCAAACTCTTTATTATTATTACGTTATGCATTTTCTTAGTAAGTCATAGCGTTAAGTAGTTCATTAATTGTTAACTATATAAGTAAATTAATACTTTTCTCCTGAGTCTCATGTTTCTCCCTCTCCTCAGCCAGCTCACTGAAGAAATTGAGACAGAGTATAACCCTTGTAAATGTCATTTGTAGACTGTTAAATCTTGGAGTGCTGGTAAATGAGTTGAAGTGTGGTTTGTGGTCAGATTCGAGGTCTCAAAACCTCATCTGATCAGCTTTAGTGTAATTTGCCTGGATTCTGGATTTTGTTGCGTGAATGTACAAATATGGCCGTTACAATATATAACCAGCTATACAATGTTCTTTAGCCATAATTATAATATAGATATACAGTATACACAATAAATAGTATTGTAAATATATAATCATATATCTGAAAACAATGCCACCAAATTATTTGCATATATATATAATCAAATTTATATACTTTTCAGATATTATTAATTTCTCTAACTTTATGCCTAGCGAAATTTCTCTTTCATTTCAAAATTTTCTTAATAATAAATCTTTTTATTTGAATTTTAAAAAAAAATTAAACAGATATTAAAAGCCACTCATAAAAGATTATTGCCATTCTAAGTTCAGAAAAAGTAAATAGAACATAAAAAATAGATTAGAGTCAGAATTGTTGTAGAGTAATTAAAATATAAAAATGTGATTTCTAAATATACAATCCCACTGTCATAGTGATAGAGAAATGAATGATGGCACATGAGGCTCATGAATGAAAAGTATAAGATAAAATAAAGATCATAAAGAAGTAATTCTTTCTCGTCTGCGTATTTATTTATAAACAGAAGTTAGAATGTAAAGTACTTGCAAACACAATGATATAATGATTGCATGCACAAGTGTATTAATCAATAATAATTTATATAACTATGTGAAAAATTAATGAAAAACCCAAAATTACAAATAAATAAAGTGATTGGCATATATATATATTTTCAAAATAAATCCAAATTAAAAGTTGAAAAAAAAAAAGTTTCAATTATAAAATATGATTGAAAAACGAAAAAAAAAAAGTTTCAATTATAAAATATGATTGAAAAACTATAACCATAAATTAAGTTACTGTTGAAGATGATGAAAGATCAGTCCTATGGTGCTTTTTACCGTCTACTATATGATTTCTATAGTATGACGATTTTAGGCAATTAACATATCTTAACTCTATCATTCTAACCTTTGAACTCTATATTAAAAATCTTTAGTTTAATTACATTTTATATCATTTCTATTCAAATTATTCATATGTACAAATGACCAATCTTTTGTTTATATTATCGTGAATAATAAAGACAAAATACAATTTTGATTTAATCTGTTACAATATTCTCCATTATATTTTTGCTACTATTTTTTAATAACCATTCTCACTCCTTTCCTGTTATCTTACAAATTACCTAAAAATCCTTGTCTAATATACATTTTTTAGCAGTTATTGCTGGACTAGAATCAGGTTAGCTCATTCCTCTTATTCTTCTATTTTTCTTTTACCTCTTTCATAATCAATTCCTTTTCTAGTAATCTTTTATATAATCATTCTTTGTATTTGCAGTTTCATTTGACCATATATAAAAAAAATATTAAATGAAATTAAAAATTAATATTAAAAGAATTTTAAATTTTGTAAAATTTTAATTTGTTAATTCACAGAGCAAAAATACTTTTAATTCAAACTACCCCCCCCCCCCCCAGATTTGTGATTTTTTTTTTTTTTTGTATTTAAGTAATAAATGTTAACCCCTTATTGTAAACCTATTTTGTAAAAGCATCCAAACTCTTCTGGAAGTTAAATAAATGTTAATTTTATCATCTATACTTTTCTATATATAAATACTTTATGTACTGTATACATTTATTTTAATAACATGTTTAAAATATTATACATGCTTATTTTTGCATGCACACACAATTTTTGTACTGTTATAATGAAAACAAATCTTTATATTAATTAATCTACTTCCTTGTTTACAGATGCAAAAGTACAGTTGATTTAGTCAGTGATTTATATCCCCTTTCCATTTATCAAAAGGTTTTGGAAAACTGTTCTTTCCTCTTCAGGGATTTCTTCCATCCTTTTTCCATTTAACAAATAAACATAGAGATGGACTTATATTTACAAAATTCAAACCCCTTAGTTTATAATATATCCATTTCAAGTTTAGTCAAGTGGATGACAATAGAATTAATTTAAAGAAAAAACATTATATTGCATATTAGTCAACTAATAAAGCCTAAGAAATATCACTAAATTTAGTATAGTTGAACACACATTAGCATAGGAAATTTCATGTACATTAAATAAAAATACTCTATTTAAAGTTTAAACAAAAATTATTTAAGTTAAATAAAAAGCTAGACAGGAAATAAAATTTTATAAGTAATTCTTTATTGAGATAAAAGATTTATTTATTAAACAAAGTATTTAATTAATAAGGTCGAAGTAGGAAACTGACTCCTCCATAATATTAATTTAAATCAGAGATAAAAAGTTATATGTATTGTTCTGATATCGAAATTACTTTGAAAATAATGTTATTTTAGATTTGTAATTAAGCTTTGTTGTGTGTTTTATTCCCTTGTCTTAAAATTTTAGTTTGTTTAAAAATAGAATTATTTTTACAATAAGCCTGTTTTAAGCACAAGATTAAAAATTCTTTAGAAAATTTAATATAAATAGAAGGCAGTAGAAATCGACTGGTCTTTTTTTTTTGTTTTTTCATCTGGTTCCTGCATCCTCGTGCTGATTGTCAATAGAAGATTTGCCTTTCAGTTAATGTGCAATTAAAAAGTTTTCCCTAGCACTAGGAAAAGCTTCCATGTATTGTTAATTTATACTTAGGAATTTCTTCCTAGTTGTACAGAACTGACTCTTGCTTCTGATCCTTGAAGTAGTCAAATTAAGTCAACAATGTGCCAAACTTATAAAGTCTATAGTTATCAATTATTTATTTTTTAAATACATGGAAAACTATTATGAACCACTAAATAACTCAGAATATGTGGAAAACAATTATGATTGAATGTTACAAAAAAATCCAACTAAGAATATGCTGGATCTTGTAATACCAATTTTCATCTTGGAATTTCCATAATAGGCCATTCTATCTTTTCCAAAGACTTTATCATGTGGTTAAGTGTTAGTATTCATTCATTTATAGTTAAAATCTTCAAAGCGCATGTGCAACAGCGTAATGCTGTGTTAAATAATACAGCACTCTTGTAAAATAAAATCAAAACAAAATTCCTATGTACATAAAATAAATATTTTATTATTGATTAATTTTGCAGACTACATAAAAACTGATCTGATGTAAATTATACAAACGTTCTTTTGTTAACATTTCATGAACTCGACTTAAATTCTAAATGAACTTTTTTTTCAATAAAGTTTTATTATTCAAAGACATGAAATACAAGTATCCTATCTATGAGCAAGAATGCTCTGCATTAACGATTCAAAAAAGATCAGGATATATATGTTAACAGGTCAAATTAAATATGAATTTGTTGGGAAAATTCAGCCCTGGGTCAACAATACAAAACAATATAGGTATGATTCTACATCAGCGGGAAATGTTTTTAAGTTAACTTATTCTGGTCCTTTTAATGTCTATCAATTCCTATATGCTCCTGAACATTATTTGAGAAGCTATAAAATTGTCTTTTTCTTTGTCTTGATTTTCCCGATTATTATTAGGGGATCCATGCAACTAGAATCAAATAGGAGTTTACATCGCATCAGCCAAACACTAAACAATAAGAATGTAATATTCCTTATTTCTGCAAAATTGCCTGATTTGAAGCCTTGAATCAATGTGTTTTTCTTTTTATAGATTGAAAAAATTGGGGTTCTACAGGTTTCCAATTTAATACATTTGTCAAAAATGTGATCAATAGTCTCTTCCTTTGTTAAAAAGCTACCTGTGGGAAGTGCATTAAGATTGATTTTTATCAAAAAATCTAAATACTTTGGCTCCAGACACCACCATTTAAATTTTTTTAAGAAATTAAAGATGGTTGAGTGTTGAACTGATAGGCACAATTGTTTCATAAATGAGGTTATATGCCTCCCAGTACTGAATTTTTGGGATTAAATTGATTTTGTGATTTCAGATAACAAATCAGGGATCCAACACTTCATTCTAGGAGGTGGAGTATCTATGGGATGTACATCTAATGGATAAAAGTTTTTAGGGATAAGGTTATTAAGTCTGGAAAAATATTGAAAGCACGCTGGAGCCAAGAGACTTGCAGTGAATATAGCCATATGCCATTCAATTTGGGAGCTCCTTACATCTTCCCGAGGCTAGTCACTACCGAGAGCAAATGGAATTGATGCTGCAAATGAATTTTTCCTTCACGAACAGCATAAAATAGGCAATCCTGGCGAACTTGTTTAGGAAGACCGTCTTGGCATATAAGGAGGTATAAACTATCTGCAATGAACCAATAATCTTGTTAGAAGCTGTCATTATGGAATTTTGGACCTCTCCTCATTGCGAGCAGGGAGAGGTTAAACAAAAAAACGAAGAATTTGGGTGATTTAGCTGAGAAAGGGGGAGGGGATGTTGTTCCCCGAGGACAGCCTCCATGTTACTGATTTCACTAAGTTGAAACATAACCCTGATTCAATTAAAAATTGTCATTAGTTTTATGAGTCCAGGGATGTACTTACGGATGGATGTATTTTTTAATACTGGGAATGAAAAGTCTAGGAAGATTCTGTTCAATGGATTTTAAGGAGTTTACTTACAAAAGGTATTAAGAGGGCACTTAGAGAGGAGCCCTGAGGAATATATTTAGTAGGGATGAATGATTCAGATAATTTACCATTCAATGATATTGAAATTTGTCTATTAATCAGATTAGATATGATATTGATTATCCTGGGAGGAATGTCCAATTTACCAAGCAGCTGAGCAAGGCAGGGGATTCTGACAGTGTCAAATGCCCTGACAATATCCAGCTGCACAACAATGGGTTTAGAACTCCTATGCTCCCTTGTATATTCTACAATTAATTTGAAGAGGCTAATGACCTCTGATGTAGAGGATCCTTTTTTGGAAAACTGGGAGCTTGATATTTCAGGCAGAATCTGATCCTGAAATTTATCCTTGATTGTGGATTCAATGATCCTAATTATCAGTGGCATCATGAATATGGGCCGCAGATTCTCAAGAGGTGAAAGGATCATCCCCCTCTTGAGAAATGGTACCATGGCAATCAGATAAAGCCCATCAATCAATTGTGGGCCAGAAGCTTAGGAAATTTATATTGAGGATTATAGGTATTATAAAGGCTTCAAGGTGCTTGAAGATGAAAATAGGGATACCATGGACCTGGGTGAGTTCTGTCAGGCATTGGGCTATTTTAGATCAAACATCAGCCTCAATAATGCCATGAATCATCTCGCTAGGCTCATGACTTTTAACTCTTGCTCAAGTTGTAAATTAGTGTCTGCCAGTTTGCTCTTATAGTGAATTAGGATCTGCGTCAACATGGGGGTCCCAATATAGATGTCATCGCCTATCTTGACAGCAGTTGGTGTTTTGGAAACAGTTAGATTATTTAATATATATATATATATTTAATTAGAATAAAAGTTTTAATAATTGTTTAAGTTATTTGAAAATAATATTACTGATATATACAGTATAAATCAGAACAGATATATGAATAGGGATTATTATTTCACAATTAATACCTCTAAATGCTATTATTTTAAAATATTTTTTATTGGGACCAGTATTTAAATATATTGTTTAAAAAAGGAAAAAGAGGAAAATAAATTTAAGGGATTATTTACTGGCTACCTATTAAAGCTGGAATGTATCTTATTTTCTTAATTTGTTAATGTAGTCTCGATTTGTTAATCAAAAGCTTTAAAACAGATTCTAGTTTTCTTATAATATTTGAAATACAGGCATTCTTTATATATGCGATTATATAATAAAGAAAAGATTTAGTTGTTTTTTTTTTAAATGTATCGATTTGTTTTATATGATATGTGAAATATGTGCTTTGTATTGTTCTTCCTTTCCTTTGCCAGAATTCTGTGGGTTTTTCACCCATTCCCTTCTTTACAATAGATCATGGGTCAGTTGCTAGTCTGAATATGTCTTGGCTTCATAGGTTTTCATCAGTCTTTCCTTCTTGTTTGATCTTTCTCCAACTATTATAGAAATAGTGGATCTTGTTGAAATGTAATCCTTATGTTGACTTTGAGTCTTCTTGCTAAAACCTTTTGGGAAATGCATTGATGCAGAACCTTTGGAACTTCCTTGATTGATGTGAAAAATTGCTTTTCCCACTTATTCAGGTGGGATTAGGGATGGAGATCAGGCTCCATGTTGCGGCAAAGATATCTGGTGGAGTAATGTTCTTGACCCTTTTATTTGTCAATTTTTTGATTGTCTGGTTGAAACAGAGCTGGCACCTCATTGTGAACAATAAGAATGTTATCATTCTAATTTATGGGAATAGGCTGTTTTTTATACTTTCTATCCAATCTCATGGAAACAGTTTGCTAAAAGAGTGCATCCTCTTCTGATGCCATCACTCTATTTAAGATAATAATAGATCAGATTAGGTCTGCAAGAAAAATGAGTCCAATAGTCATACAATTAGACATTACATTTGATTCTGTTTGCACTGATCTGCTTATAGACATTCTATGTAATCATGACATCCTAATAAAATCATATACATAATAACAAACCTCCTGAATAATAGAAGTGTTCATCACTCTCAATGGCAAAATAATTCTTGGGTTTAAACCTAACAATTCTATCCCTCAGGGATTACCAGAGTGCTTTGTTCTTCATAGCTTATATTAACCCCCTCCTGTTTGAATTGGAGGGGAATTTACCTGGTATTCACATTCCACTTATACAGAAAACAATAACACATATAACATATATGGATGACATAGCTATCTTTCTTCCCTCAAAAAAATATTTCCCACTTTTGGTCTCAATATTACAAAAATTTACAGCACAATATGGACTTCAATTCAACCTTAATAAATCCTCTGCATGGAGAATTTTAACAGTCAATAGCATAACATCACCATTTATTGCTAAATCACATAACTTCCTTGGCTTCCCAATTTACAAATCAACAATTGCAATGAGAAAAAGCATTCAAGAATCCATTCTCATGAACTATGCAGAATATTACAAAAGCTCTATCAAAAGTATATCCCTATTCACACTAAGATTTCTCTTATAAATATACTTATTTTCCCTACAATGAACACATGCTTGCAATAAATTTTACAAACTCATTCAAAAATAAAATAAACTTCTAATGTTCTAAACTAATATGGAATGGGAGAATAGCAGCTATCAGCCTCAAAATACTCCAAAAAAAGATCAAAGCACAATGGCTTATCTCTCCACTCTCCTAACACCTTCTTCTTTCAGAAGAGCTATAACACCATACATAGGATAATCTCAATTTATCCTAACTCCTCCAAATTCATAAAAATCCTTCCCACAGACACGCCACCTCCCAGGAATAATGAATGGTTCTCAAGTCATTTGAAAATAAAATAAACTTCTGGGAAGCGTACAATCTTACACATGATGCAGAGCTCACTAGAACAACTCTTTTGAACACTAACAAATTATTCGTAAATTTAGGCATTGGTACTTAGAACCTAAGTACCTAGATTTCCTTTTAAAAATTAACCTTGAAGTCCTACCTACAAATTACTTTTTATCCTATAGAAGAGGAATTGCTAAAATTAACCCAATCTTCCCACTTTGCCAACTCTCTGAAGAAACCGCTTAACACTTCATTTTCCAAAGATTGATATAGTTGTGTGTATTTAGTCAAGTACTTTCTAAAAGATTTTATTCACTTTGTTAGTTATATTTTGGTGCAGCCCACCATGGATTGATGGTTTATCCTTCGAAGTTAAAGTATATTTAAATAGAAGTAATTATTTGTGCAATTATTTTTTTATGTTATATTGTCCAAATATTTAAATTGGTTATGCAGTTATAATATTAATTTTATGATGATTGTTTGGTGTATTGAATACATATTGTTAAGAGTACTTAGACGTATTATTGATAATTATAACTGATTGTAATCTGTGCTACTGTTGCCTGCTAGATAAAATTCAGAAGTAATATATATGTGCACACATACAGAATTTAGCATTAATATCATGACCAATTGATTTATTAATTAAATAACTGAGATTGATTCACTACTGAAACTTAGTTCATGATAGTAATCAGAAAGATATTAGAAATGCCATATAAGTGCATATGTAACTTAAGTTTTAGAATTAGTACTCATTGAGTAAATTTAATTAGATTGCATGGGTTTTAATAGAACTTAATGTATTTCTAATAAATTTTAGGTCTGTTATTAATTATTATTCTACCATTTTATACTATGAACCACTGGAGTTTCTATTTAAATATAGTGAAATTATTTCAATGACATAAGTCTTACCCTGCAAACTTCTAATTTCCAATTCCAGTGGTGAGATAATTATGGTTGTTTAAATCAAAACTTCTCAAATTGGGGGTCACAGATCTCATCAAGAGAAACCATGAAAATAAATTTCAAATTATTAAATTAAAAATAAATAATTAGATTTATATACCTCCATATTTTTAAAAATTTTAATGTTATCTAGCACAATCTAATAATCATTCTATTTACAATTCATATACATCAGCACTATAAACACCAGTGAATATCCTTACTTAAGCAGTTCATTAGTTTCATCTTCATAATAAGTATTACTGGTACTAGTGCATTTGATAATTCTTCATTAAATGTTAATCCTGAGATTAACTAGCAAATAAAGGCAATGCATTTGTAGATGTCAATGAATCAAACGGAGTGAAGACACCAAAGAATCAAAGTTGTGATAGTCTCTCTTACTTTACAATAATCATTTTCAGCACAGGTGATAAGAGCAGAAAATGTGAAAAAGTTCATAAACATCCTTATTTGAAATATGAATTTATACATTCATATAATGATTCACATAAGTATCCGAGTAATTTTCCAGAAACAATTATCAAATGATTGTATGAGATCTGGAAAACTTAGTTACCATTTAGATACAATGCATAGTGAATTTAAGAGTAAAACAATTTTTTTGAAAGAAATTCCAAAAAAAAAAAAAAACTAAATTTTTTGAAAACATTAAATTACATTAGTATAAGCTTTTTTTTTTTTTTTAAAAAAAAAAAAAAACTTTATAAAATTTACCAAAGATCTTGCCTTATTAACAGTAATAAAAATTTGTGAAAGTATACATGGTTCTGAAATATCACACTCTTGAGATTCTTCTGTCCACTGGCACAAAAGAGTAGTTTTGCTGACAATATGACATCTATATTATGAATCAAGCAAAGTACTATATTTGACATGAACCTTGATGAATCAGCCCCAATATGAATGATGCTAATTAATGTTTATTGTCAGATATCTATAATTTGCAAATTCATGACCTGTGGTAGAAATCTCTGGTGCAAGATATATTTAAAAAGGTGAATAACTTCTTTTATCAAAAGTGCATTTACATTTTCACTGCTGGAGCTGCAGCCATGACTGACAGGATTTATAGTAGAAATAAAAAAGATTTACCCAAATTAAAAATATGTTTATTGCATTATCCACAGAGAAAACCTAGTATTGTGTTATATGGAAGAATCGCTTTAGTAAAGTGTATCAGAAGTTTCAAAAAATAACAGCATTCATAAGATTTTTGAATTTTATATGAAAAGATGAACTCAAATTACAAATCTCTTTTATATCATGCAGAAATAAGATGTTTATCTCGTAAATTTTTAAAGAGTTTAAATATTAAAAGATGAATTACAAAGTTTTCTTTTCAGTAAAAATTCCATATTAGCATCTTGTTTTTCTGTTTAAAATTGGATAGATTTGCTTTTGAACCTGATGGATTTTTTCGAAAAAGTAAATGAATCTTTTTCAGCAAAGAAAAGGTACTAGTATTAATCTTTAACACAAAACTGCAAACAATTCAAAATAAACTTTTGCATGTTTAAAAAATTCCAGGGATATTACAGAAATATTTGCTTCTTTCCAAGAATTTCTTGGAAGAAAATATTTTATCAACAGAAATTTAAAATATATATTTTTAAATTTAATATACATTATATTAATAATTGGATTAAAGTGTCATTTACTCCATTCCTCTATTTAACAATCTACCATGATCATCTCAAGAATAATTGACTTGAGAACAAATCCAACTTTTGAATTTAAATTTTACTATCATATTTTTTATCTATTGTACTTTGTATATCTAACTTTTTAAATATCTGTATTAATAAATTAACACATCAAATTTGTATTAATAAACACATTTATGTAAATATGTATGTTTTAAAAAGTAACTGTATTATATAATAAAATAATTTAATATATCCAGCACACAGTTCTTCTTTTCAAAATAGTTCATATATATCTAATATAGAAATAAAACAAACTAACTCCTTCTTTTTAAAACTTGATTTTTTATGACTATAATCATGAAAAAGAAATCCAATATTTCGACTATTTTTTATAGTCTTTTTCAAGGCACACTAAAATAAAATATATATACAATAAATATCACATATTCCAAAAATTAAATTAATTAAAAATTACAAAATATATCCATAACCAATTTTTTTTTTTTTTTACCTTATCTCACTCCCCTTTCCTATTACAATCACAACTTAAACACAACTAATTCCTTTTTAAAAATCTATATATATCAAATAAAAACTTTTAATTAAAAACCTATTATTTTCTTTTATCTTTTTCTATTAACATCCTATTTAATTCTGGTTTTATTTCATTTATGTATACACCCTCTTTTATTATCCTTTCATTATATGACTTAATACATTCCAAAGGTTTTATTTCAAAATCCCCATGCTTAAATTTATTCTTATGAATGTAAATAGCAGAATTTTTATCACCTAAATGCTGTTTTAATCTAGTTTTTAATTTATTTTTACTAGTCCCAATATATGTCATTTCTACATTCTTTCTAAAACAATTCAAACATTTTATCAAATAAACTGAATTCATAATGTCTAACCTATTATAATCCCCATTATTATTAATTAAAAAATTTAAATTTGCTTTCTTTTTATAAACTGGACAAATTGAAACATTATATTTCCTATTAATCATTTTAATTAATTTCTTAACTTTAATAAATAAATCTTTAGATATATTAAAACCAACATAAATAATCTTTTCTCTATTCCTATCTAATCCCATTCTATTCCTTATTTTATTTATATTTTTATTAGAAAACAAATGTTCAACTACACCCCTAGGATAATCATTCATAAAACATTCATTCCTAATAATATCAACCTCATTCTCAAACAAATTACTATTTGAACATAACTTAATTGCCCTAATAATTTTATTATTAACAATATTAATTTTACTATAATTATCAATATCTGAAAACCAATTATTTGATAATCCAAAAAACGTTTTTTTTTTCTAAACACAGATGTTTCTATAATAAAAATAAAGATAAAGGGGTAAAATTAAAAATTGAGGGTTTTCTTTTATATGAAATATTAGTGATTTGTTGTAGGGACCTTATTTTTAAATATGGGGATGAATTTTATAAGCAAAAAGAGGGTTTAAGTATGGGTAATAGTCTGAGTGGTTTTTTGGCAGGAATATATATGTATAAGTTTGAAGAACAATTTTTTAATTATAATAGGAATAAACCAATTTTTTATGTTAGATATGTTGATGACTATTTTATGGTTTTCAATGGTAATAAAAGAAATGCAGATAATTTTTTTGAGTTATATTAATGGTAGAGTTGAAAAAATAAAATTTACTATGGAAAAAGAATATATATGGATGTTAGAATTTTAAAAAAAAATTGATAGGAAGGGTAGTGTTATTATAGAAACATGTGTGTTTAGAAAAAAAACGTTTTTTGGATTATCAAATAATTGGTTTTCAGATATTGATAATTATAGTAAAATTAATATTGTTAATAATAAAATTATTAGGGCAATTAAGTTATGTTCAAATAATAATTTGTTTGAGAATGAGGTTGATATTATTAGGAATGAATGTTTTATGAATGATTATCCTAGGGGTGTAGTTGAACATTTGTTTTCTAATAAAAATATAAATAAAATAAGGAATAGAATGGGATTAGATAGGAATAGAGAAAAGATTATTTATGTTGGTTTTAATATATCTAAAGATTTATTTATTAAAGTTAAGAAATTAATTAAAATGATTAATAGGAAATATAATGTTTCAATTTGTCCAGTTTATAAAAAGAAAGCAAATTTAAATTTTTTAATTAATAATAATGGGGATTATAATAGGTTAGATATTATGAATTCAGTTTATTTGATAAAATGTTTGAATTGTTTTAGAAAGAATGTAGAAATGACATATATTGGGACTAGTAAAAATAAATTAAAAACTATATTAAAACAGCATTTAGGTAATAAAAATTCTATTTACATTCATAAGAATAAATTTAAGCATGGGGATTTTGAAATAAAACCTTTGGAATGTATTAAGTCATATAATGAAAGGATAATAAAAGAGGGTGTATACATAAATGAAATAAAACCAGAATTAAATAGGATGTTAATAGAAAAGGATAAAAGAAAATAATAGGTTTTTAATTAAAAGTTTTTATTTGATATATATAGATTTTTAAAAAGGAATTAGTTGTGTTTAAGTTGTGATTGTAATAGGAAAGGGGAGTGAGATAAGGTAAAAAAAAGAAAATTTTGGTTATGGATATATTTTGTAATTTTTAATTAATTTAATTTTTGGAATATGTGATATTTATTGTATATATATTTTATTTTAGTGTGCCTTGAAAAAGACTATAAAAAATAGTCGAAACGTTGGATTTCTTTTTCATGATTATAGTCATAAAAAATCAAGTTTTAAAAAGGAGTTAGTTTGTTTTATTTCTATATTAACTGTATTATACAGTATTTATTTTTGTTTTAATATGTATGTAATTTTAAAATTAAAATCTATCATATATGTATATTGTTCATATTTTTTATATATATTGTAATGGACAAAAAAGTTTCTGCAGGTATGACTAACATCCATTGCCAAAAGGCACCATTAGATTTACCATCTGGAAGGTCTTATCTGAAAATATTAATCTTTACAGGCTTCTACTGATGAGGATGTTAATCCATAGATTCCTACAAAGGCCTCAATCACTACTAGTAATTTATTTTACATCCACTAGAGACTTTAGAATATTCGTGGTTCATAGTATAAAATGGTAGAATAATTAATGAGACCTATTAAATAAACAAAATTAAATTTATTAGAAATTCATTAAGTTCTATTAAAACACATGTGCAATCTAATTAAATTTACTCAATGAGTACATATGCACTTATATGACATTTCTAATATTTTTCTGAGTACCATCATGAACCAAGTTCCAATAGTGAATCAATCTGTTATTTAGTTAATAAATCAATTGGTTATCAGATTAATGCTAAATTCTGTATGTGTGCACATATATATTATTTTGAATTTTATGTAGCAGGCAACAGTAAAGTAGTACAGATTACAATCATAGTTATAAGTATATGCCTAAGTAATGTATTCAGTGCCATACCAAATGATCATCATAAAATTAATATTATAACTGCATAACCAATTTAAATATTTGGACAATATACATAAAAAAATAATTACTTACTTCTATTTAAATATACTTTGACTTTGAAGGATAAACCAAAATATAACTAACAGAATATATTAACTGTAATAAATTAATAAATGTTTAAACATTTAAACAGAAAAGGATTTCATTGGTTTAAATCTCTTTATTCTAGCTAAGTACTTACTATCAAAAGCACTTAGTTAGAATAAAGAGATTTAAACAAACAAAAGCCTTTTCTGTTTTCCTGACGGTTTTGTGGTGATGGTGTTCTAGTTGTATTTTTATATTGGACTATTTCCATCATCTAATAATATATGTATTGAATGTCTTTAGAAACATTTAACTTTATTTAAATATTCCAAATACATTCAACTTAGTAATAGCACATCAAACAGGTTAGTATATGCACAATGTTTCGAGAGGCATTAGTTTCCCCTCTTCTTCAGGTATTGCTGGCCTGACTAGTGACAATACTAGCATGGGATTCGAACCTGGGTCCTTAGATTCTTGATTTTTTAATTTTAAGGTAACACTCTAACCAACTGAACCATCCTGCCAAAGGCAACAGTCTGTAGTAATTTCATATACTTATCTATGAGGTTCCTCCTGTTTTCTCCACTTTTTCCTAAGAGCAAAGTTGATTAGTGGTTTCCATACATTATGTACAGTCACAGTGGGTTGGTTTATGGGATTATTTGCCATTGTCATTATAGCATATGATCCATCCACTTGATAATGCCATATGACATACAATAATAAAAAAAACCCTCGTCAATAACAAATATAATATATATGTTTATTACTTAAATACAAAGAAGAAAATTTAAAAATTATGCCTTTTTGAAACATGGATTTTTAAAAAAAACAATATTGTTTTGGCATAGCTTGTTAATAATATTGTACATGCACAATGCATTTAAGTATTTCATGACTTTGCTTTTTTGAAAAAAAATACAAATTAATATACTTTCCTTTAATCTTAATTTCAACAAGCAACTATTCTTGAAGTTTTTAATTTTTCCAAGTTAAAAATGACCCACTATTACAATTCTCCCCTAAAATATTTTCAGGAACATCTAACAAAGAAGCAGTGCTTAATAGTCTCCCATATCACCTAGGGCTGCAATATTCAACCTGTGAGTCATGATTCCTCAAGGGATCACAGAAAAATTGTTGGCAGTCTTGAAAATTTTGAATTCTCATGTTGAATTATAAATTTTTAATTGAAAAACAAAAATCTAAACACTTAAAAAATACATGAAAACCACTTAACTCATTATTGTGTGTCTGACCACTTTTGTGTTTAAACATTTACTTCTTTATATTCCAATCTTCTTTGTATAAATAACACATCATAATGGCACTTCACTTATATTGCTCTTATTTCTCTTGTTCACTCTGCTAGTATTCTCCTAACATTGATATGTGGTACTACGTTCTTACGTACACATTTTCTAAAACAGGTTAAAAAAGTTGTAATTTCTACAAATCAACAGATCTATTAAAAACCAAGTATTATTATTTGTCATAATTATTTTTGTCATAAGGTTTATAATTAGATATTTTTTAAATCCTGTTCTCATTTTTATATATGATAGAAATTATAATTTTTAATGAATAAATGGGTAATGAAAACCAAATGTTCAGAAAATAAGATAATAGCAAAGAAGAAGATATATATTTGTAGGTAGTAAAATGATTTTTATTATTACTATCCTTATAGGCTTATAATAGGATGGTAACATATAATAGGTCACATAAAGTTTCAGTCTAAGTATGAGGATCGCAAGTGTAAAAAAAATGTGCACCACTGCTCTAGGGACTCAAGATTTTCAGAATAAATTGATCTACTCTAATAATAAGAATCCATAGAAAATCATTTTTAACATGAGATATAAATGATATTCATATTTACATTAGATTTATGCATAATCTTAAATGTTCATGTCGAACCATCACAACTATAAAAGATCATACCAGATACTTATCACCCTTCAAGTCAACAAGCAATCCCTGCTTGGTGCCTAATTGCAGTCACACCAGCTGATACTAGAACTATTATCATATAAATGTGAATATATCAAATCAATTAAATAATGTTTAAAATAATAGTCAATCTTTAATCATAATAATTATATTTCATAAATATGATAGATTGAAAAATATTATAGTTTTAAAGATGTTAGTACATTCTGACAAAAAAAAACTAATATATATTTTTTTAACTAGTTAAATGATTTAAGTAACTGGAGCTTTTGCTATTTCACGTAATTTGAACTGACTTATTTCTGCATCTATTCAAAGTTAAAATTTAATTTCTCAGTCTTATAACAGTCTTAATCTTTATGTTATTACTAGTTTTGAATCTTGCCCTGTTTAAAAATATTTGTCTCACACACACCCCTTGAGCTAACCAGACTATTGTATTATTTTTTCATTATTTTCTATAAAAATTACTAAATTTAGTTTTGTTTATCTAACCAAATTTTATAATTAATTCTACTATTAATTCTTATGACTTAAGTTTCTCTTATTCTTATTGTTGATGTGGTACTATGATCAAACACTTACAATTGGTTGTTATCTAAAGTAGTTCCATCTTATTACCATATATTATTTTAACATCACATATTTAAATTATATTTAAACTTGAATCTGTATAAAGTCAATAACTTTTTACCATTTTATCAAAAATGTTCTCTGTTTTAATACTATCAAAGTTTCTGCTCCTGATATAATTCTAAATATTCTTATAAAAATACATGATATTAAACTTATTTCAGTGTTCATCTGATATTCTTGTACATTAGAGAATTTTCTTTAGTGATTAGAAAATTATTGATGATTGATCTCTAGTCAATATCACATGATTTCAAATTATCACAATGTCAGAGTAACTACCACAAGATAAGAAAAAAAATATCTGTTTGATCAAATAAATGGAGCTCTAAGTGCTCACCTACTATTGAAGTGCTTGATCGTAAGCACCATACAATTATACAATTATCTATTAGAAATTTTAAAAAGCATGGAACTAATGAAAATTGTATATTGGTTTCTAATAAAGGCAGTTAATTACTAGAATTATATCTTGATACACATTTATTATATCCACACATATGAACACAAACTTTAATTCTATAAAATCTTATTAAGTGTCCATTTTTAAAAATATATTAGGTTATTAAGATTTTATTTACAAAAAATAAGATACACTCAATTGTTTTTATTTCTTTAATTATGTAAAAGTTTTTTTAATTATTATTATACCAAAAACAATATTATAAATTTTTCTATACATATACATCCAAAACTCGATTGACATCACAGTGATTTTATCTTTCATATATGTATAATAAACAACTACAATAATTTAAGTAATTACAACTTTTTTTTTTTTTTGATAACAACAACAACAAAAAAAAAAAAAACTGGCTTCGGTTGGAGGAAAATTCCAGACACAATGTTTAAAAAAAAAGAAGCTACATACATATAATTCTAAATGTATTGTCAAATATTAAAAAAAAAGTTTCTACAATACATGATCAAACCTGATGCATTTAAAGTATATAAAGCAGTAAAAAGTGAAATTAACAGTTCACATATAAAACAGCAACAAATGTAAAAAAATAATAAAAGCTAAAGGGCATTTCATAAAACAAACAAACACATATAAGTACATAGTGTTTATAAAGTCAGTGTACAATTTTAAATTTTATTAGCTTTGGACATACATGCCATGAAAAGACACCAAATTTAATCTTTTGAACTTGATCACAGTTCGGTTTTATGCAGTATAACTGTTAAACCAATTTACTCATTTATTTATATCATACCTCAATAGCTGCATAATTTTATTGTAATAAGAACTTTTTCTTTTCTACAACATTTATTGTCTATTATTGAATCAATCCCAAACAGTAGTTAACTTTTTCTTCCTCTACTGATTTTTTTTCATGCAATTGTAGAGTCTGAAGTGAAATTTAAAATTGTTTTAATTCTTTAGCTTAAAATAGTTATACGAGATAAATAGGGACCAATTACTTTTATCATATTTACAATAAAACTTACACATTCTATGCACCCTTAAGACATATGTATGAAGATATATGAAAAAATAAAGGATCCTCAAGATGCATTTCTGCAGAACCAGCCTTCATCAGTCGGCCATGTATGCTTTATAAGCAAAACATTGCATGATTCCTAATCTACATTTAACATCCGTATTAACAGATATAATCCATTATATATCACTCTTCTCTAGAGCCATCCTATATAAACATAAGTAAAGAGAGACTCTAGATATTAATACCAAAAACCCGATTCCTTGACTACTTATTTATGGTTGGTGATTTTTGTTAATGAAGAGCACTGGATTTTACATATTCCACTCTACCATTACCATATAACTAATATCAGTAAAATATAGTTATTGATTTAATATCATCAGACTTATGTGACTTGACAACTAAGTAGGTTTGGGTTCAAAACATTAGAGATGGCTACTGGATTAATATATAAAATCCATTGCTCACTATTAATGAAGGTCAATAATCAAAAGCTAGTGATTGGGATATGGTTAACACCACTATCTAATGTTCAGTGATTACATAAGCTTTTATAGATAGCTCTAGAATATGTGATGTAAAATAATATATTGTTGCTAACTTTATAAACCACTCTGTGTACATAAATTTATATACATTCTCTATTTACACACACAAATAATTTGAAATAAATAAAATTTAAAATGAAATTAATAGACTAAATGGACTTTACAATAAAAAAAAAAAAATGAATGAACTAAATTATAAAAATTCACTTTGTTTAGATTGCTCATGTTTTTAACACGCACGCACGCACGCACACACACACACAAATTAAAATATGCATAAAATTATGCTGGAATTAAATACAAAAATTTTCTGTCTGCTTGATTGGGAGTTTTGTAACAACCAGATAGCACTGCTGAAAAATTTAATGTTATATAACTTAATATATATATATGCTTTAGAAATATTATAACAGCTGATTACATAAAATAAACTTTTATTTAAAGCATTTAAAATTTTAAACAAATTTTTATAAAATAGTTTTATAAATCAGTAAAAAAAAAAAAAGTTAACTTTTAGAAAGAACTATTTTAAAATAATAATTAGTAGTTTTACTTTTAAAATGAAAAAAGAAAAATGTATAAAATAATTTATAATATTGCTTTATAAAATAACATGTATTTTACATTACAGATGATAAACAAGACAACTTGACAGTAATACATATATAAAATTCACTAGTGCCCTCTAGCTTTTTTGTGTGTGTGAGTAAGAAAATGGGTGAAACAAGCTTTTCAATATTATCAGATTTTATTTAATTCACATTTAGTTGAAATTAATGAATTTTAATCTAAGTAAATAACTTCTCTCTAAAAGAATTTTAGTTCTTGGGGAATAGATGGGAGAACAAATTACTATAAATAAAAATAATGGATGTATAATTTATAAATAAAATATTTATTTCCATCTTAACAATGCCCTTTTGGGTTTAACCATAAGAAAACTAGAATATTTCAGAAAATCATGACTCTTTTCAGAAAATTTACAAAGTATATTAGAAAAAATGTTTTTCGTTCATTTTAAAACCCAAACTTTAACACACCTATAAACATACAATCACATAATTTGAAATATCTCATTCATTATACCATATACATAGGCCATCATTTCCGCACATAATCAAAAAAAGCACCAGTGAGGTATCTATTGAAAAAAGAAGCATTTACCATTTATGTACATATAAACACCTATGTATCATATGAGTCATCAAGTTAAAAAACAAATAACGGATGTTGACTGAATATTTAATCCAATCATTTACACAAGTGTGAATGTGCATATATTGATATATACATATACTCACACTCTTGTAAGCACTAAGCATGTAATATTCAAATTACTTCAATTTTTTATTTAAAATGTTTGAATTCTTTCTTTTTTTTTTGAAACTTTTTTCCTTTTTTTTTATTTATACAATAACATTTTATTCGCACTTAGTGTTAATCAATAACACTTATTTATAAAAAGGTGCTACTTTTTTTGAATATTCATATAAAATTAAATTAAAATTTTAAAAAAGTATAATGGATCAGCTTTGTCATGCACTGCTCAGAAGTTCAGTCGCAGATTCGATAGCTCCATTTTGTGTAGAGTCAGTAGGTGGTGCATCAGGAATAGTTATATTTGCTACACAGTTTTCTTTAACAGCTGATTTAGGTCGTGCACATTTGAGAGCAAGTTCTTCATAAGTTCCACCGTGTAAAAGACAAACAAGGACAACAGTCATATTATCACAACCTAAACCACCCATCTGACAATCAGGTGCAAGGCAACGTGTCATAAGTTCTTCACAAATCTAAATGAAAAAAAAAGTATGGTTGTATTCATATATATATTACAAAATTTTTAAATTTTACAAATACTTAAAACACATGGATTAAGACATCTGAAAGAAGCAAATAATTCCAAGATACATGCATTTCTAATTCAAACTAGATCAGTCTTATCTTTCATATGACCTCAACATCATAGATCAATGGAGAAAATTACTACAACTTAATTTACAAGTGCCATATTTTGGTTTCTTCAGAGAGTTGGCAAAGTGGGAAGATTGGGTTAATTTTAGCAATTTCGCTTCTATAGGATAAAAAGTAATTTGTGGGCAGGACTTCAAGGTTAATTTTTAATAGGAAATCTATACTTAAGTTCTAAGTACCAATGCCTAAATTTACGAATAATTTGTTAGTGTTCAAAAGAGTTGTTCAAGTGAGCTCTGCATCATGTATAAGATTGTACAATAACTAACAAGTACATATAATAAAATTCTAATTGTCAAATAGGGAGAAAAAAGAGAACATAGTTAATGTTTAAAAATATAAAGGTAAAGCATGAGATCATTATCCATAAGAATATATTAATATCTCCATGACTGAAGTTGCAACATATTACAATTGACATCAATCTGATTAATTTAGATTAAACTATGATTTTTATCTTCTAGATAAAAAAAGCTCAATGCCGATACTGGATGGCTAGCTAGATTAGTCATGTGCTGAGTATAAAAAAAAAAACCTTAAATATTTTTGGAATTTAAAAAAAATTTTCAATATCCTTCGATCATAGACTCAAACTCCCAAATTATGAGCCTTTCAAATAAATTCTTTGATTCACTTTTATAATTAATGTTGACTTGACTGGAGATGTTATGCAAGTTTGTATATGTAATAAAAGTAAACAATTTAGATAAGAAAAGAAAAGTTGCAAAAATAAAATAGTAATTGAACATACAAATGGTAAGCTAGTAGATGTATGTACTGAAAAGATGGGAAGAATATATATATGTGATTTATCACCTATGTTAATTGAAAAATCAGGTAAATAAGAATAAAATAGTTTTGTGCAATAATAAAGAAAGAAATTGTTTGTTTGTTTGTTTTTTCAAAAAAGGACAAGATTCCAATTGAATTATTAAAAGAATATGTGAAAAATAATTTGACAAATTAGTTGATGTTTGTAATAAAACTTTTAAGAGAATAATAATAGATAATTATAATTCCTGTAGAGAAAAGGACAAATGCAAATAGTAAAGTTTTTAAAACAATTAGTTTAATTTTATATGCAGTTGAAGTAGTAGACAAATATCTATTTGAAGAGCAGCATAGATTTAGAAAAGATAATAAAAATGCAATTGAGAAAATATATATAATAGAAGAAATTATTGATTTTAGAAAGATATTTAAGAGGGAAATGTGTTATCTTAATGGCAATTTTGAAAACAAAACAAAAAAGAGATGCTGCTAGTAAAACTAAATAATATTTTTATAGAAAAAACAGATTTAAGAAGAAATATAAATAAGTGAAACTTTTTATTTAATATTTTCTAAATAAATTTATTTTGATAAAAATAGAGATAGCAATTATAATAAGATACGGTAATCAAGTATTTCCTTGGATGGAGTTTTTCCTGGGAGGCTCCCCTTTATATTTTTTTTTTTTTGGGTGGGGAGGAACAAAAAAATTTTGTCTTGGAGAGAACAAAGACACATAATAATAAAATATTTTTTTTTTTTTTTATTTTTTTTTTTTTTTTAAAACAGAGGGGAAACCCCTTTAATTAATTAATTTAAAAGATGTTTTTTTTTTTCTCTCCACCTAAAAGTAAAGGTTGTTTTTTTTTTTTTTTTTTTGTTGTTTGGTGGGTTTGGGGTTTGTTTTTTCATTTTTGATTTTTATTTTTAAGTTTTATAAAATTATTTATTAATTATTTTCCATCATTTTAAATTATATTTAATTTTTTTTTTTTTTTTTTTATTTTTAGTTGTTTGTATTTTTTTTTTTTTTTTTTTTTTTTTAAAAAAAAAAAAAAAAAAAAAAAATAGGTTAGGAGGGTGGAGAGGATCTTCTTCCTTTTTTTTTTTTTTTTATAATTTTTAAATTTTTTTAAATAAATAATAAAAATTTTCATAATTAATTATTAAATTTTTTTTTTTTTATTGGATGTTTTTTTTTTTTTTTTATAAGATACATTACATCAATTTTGCTAATAATATGACAATACATACAAATATGAAGATTACCTTAGTAAATGCTTTATAGAAATACTGGAATTTATAAAAAGTCTGAGATGAAAATAATAAAGTAAAATTAAAGCTATGAAAATAGACAGAGAAAAATAAATGAATAATCACTGGGCAGCAAGTTACAGAACAATTAGTACTTTTATATATATATAACCATTAAAAACCAGTCAACTCTTAGACAATCCCAATATAGATAACAATCAACAATCTCCATCTGTTGTCAAGACAACCTCCTCTTAACAATAAAGGTGGAATCCCACCTTTATTAATAGTCTAATATTTTTTTTTTTTTTTTTAGACATTAAATATTGCAACATGACCACAAAGATTGAAATTATTGATGCAAAGAAGTTTAAACAAACCTCTTTAAACAGGTAAACATAACCTATTCTGATTGCAGACAATAAAGAGTTAATTATAACATTACAAATTGCAATTATAAATTTCAAATTGCACCCAAAGTATTATTTAAATAATAAGTATAATAATTCTCAAGGCTAAATGGGTTTGTAAGTAATCATTCAAAACCAGTCAACACTTAGACAATCCCAATATCAATAACAATCAACAATTTCAAATTGTTGTGTTGATTGGTTTTTAATGATTACTTACAAACTCATTTAGCCTTGACCACTATTACAGTTATATATATATGGAAAGTTGAAAAAATTGATAATGAAATTACAGAATTTCAATACCTAAACAGATTTTTAATAAAAATAAAATATTATTATATGGCCTACAAGATAGATTTAAAAAAATTGTTAAAATGAATTGTTTGAAATAAGCTTTAAATGGATCACAAATGTGACAATCAGATAAGATCAGCAATGCAATAACATTATAACAGTTAAATGAAGAAAATTTCTAATATATGAATATTATTAACAAACTAAATGAATTGGATATGCATCTACAGATAAAGGATTTATAAATTATGTATAGGATGTAAAGAATAGAATCAGACAGATGATCATATGAAAGCTATTAGCGATGGCATTTAAAGCATATAGCATAGTTTAGAAAAGGTTGGAGAACATAATCTGATTTGATAACTAATAATAATACATATATGTAGCAGCTTGAAAAACCAAATGTATGGTAGATCACTGTGCAGAATTGCTATTTATATGATCAATAAAAGTCAATATTGATTTGGTGGAATCTAATAATAGTACATATTGCAAAGAGATAATTTGTATAAAGCTTACATGCTCAGGTTCCATTTTTTCTGTTATCCTTGCTCTGATAAAATCTACAACTTCTTCATTAGATAAAACATCCCATATGCCATCGCAAGCTAATACAATAAATTCATGATCTTCTGTAATGTCTTTGACAATTACATCAGGATACGCTGTAAAAAAGTAATAATAATGAAAAATTAATCAAAAATAATGATCTTATAAAATATGCATATAAATAAATCACTTTCACATTATCTAATTGTTACAGAATGAATAACAAAGCTTAAAAGGATATATATATAAAAATCTACAAAATATCACAAAATGAAAATAATTGAAAGTATATGACATTACTGGCTTATTTAGAAAAAATTCTTAGCAGTTACAAGCTTATATCTTGAATAGTGTTTTATTACTTTTTTCTAAATCTTCTGAATTATAACTCAGCATCACATTGTTTCAATAACCTCAATGGAAAGATGTTTCATATTTAAATAAAAAAAAACCACACACACTTAAATGTCTTTGTTAGGAAAAGAAATAATCGGATAAGTCAAACTGCCATGGCTGGTGCCTAACAAATAAGCATCTATAAAGACACATCCTTTTTTTTTATGTTGACTTTAAACAATGAATTATTATTCTAATAATATTAAACAATAGTGAGATATTAAGAAAAATAACAGTTCTTTGTTTCAATAAAATTTTGTTAATTTTTCAGACTTTTGAAGATTATATGAATGGCTTTTGAAAGTTGAATTTATATTAACATATGTAAATTTTATTTCATGTATCAGAATAAAAATAATTATATAATCAAATAATAATAGTAATAATAACAAGTCAGATGTCACATGACTTATATATAGCTTGCACTTACAAATATGTAAAATTAAGAGCGTGCTAATAACTCTAAACAAGCTTTTTTTTTTTATTTATGATAAATGCTACTACAAGAGAAGGGTGTTATATCATATTTATGCAACTAAGTAATAGACTGAACACAATTCCATTCAACAGATCAAACTGAGCTCTAACCCCCTCCCCCTACCAACAGCAAATTTATCAAGCAGTCTTTACTGTTGTATTAGACTATATAGAACAAGGAAAAGGTTGTACTAATTAGGAAATTGCCTCTGAGATATGCAAGCATTTTCTATTTAATATTCAATATTAAAGTAATCATTAATTTATCAATAAAACTATTTACTCATTTTTGCAACAGTTAATTATTCCTATAGCTTTAAGCTGATTTTGAAACTAGTGAAACATTGGAGATTTTTAATTAATCTTTGTGATATTTAAACTTAAAAAGGTTCAATAAAAACAATATTTCTATTTATTATCCATTAACTTTAAAACTGTAATTTCTGGCAGCTTTAATTACATGATTTTCAAACTATTTTCTTTAATCACTATTATTTATGCACAATTAATAAACTATCACTTAAAACTAATTTTATGATGTTCTTTAACTGCGGTTTTTTTTTTTTTTTCAAGAGAGAAAATCGACAATTTTTATTAGATTACTATAATCCTAGAATGTCAAGATTTCTGAAATCTTTTAAATAAATAATCAAATGGTTTTATTGCTTGGAAATTCATAAATTTGAGTGCCAGAACTAGGGTCAATCTGAAGATATTGCACTTCAGAGAAACTTTCTATCACTGCATTAAACCACACAGAGCATTTAAAAGTTTTATCTAAAACAGTTAATACACCTTCAACAGAATTATTAAGTCTACAAAACTAAAGTTAATAGTTTGTACTACTGAACAATAAGAATTTCTTTAAAATTATGCTGTCCTAATGTATTTATGGGTGAAATGCTATTACAATGATCAGGAACTAACATTACTTAATAAATAGAGCATGCATGTAAACACATAAAGTATCAATTTTATTAATACTAATTTCCTTTATCAGTTTTAAAATTCATATTCCATTTCTGCATTTATAAATAAATCAGTTCAGTGATTTAATAACTGCTTACAGAAATAAGAAAATAATGAATACACACTTGATATTTCATCAGAATATTCACAAAATCAGTTTTATAAATACACATAATGTCCTAAACTATATTGCCTCTATAATCATCTGCTATGGCATCTTTGGTACACCGCTTGATGTCGCTGTTTCCATGCAAAAGAATAAATTTATTAATGAAGAATAGGGAATTAGAGAGATGGAGAATTAGTATGGAGAATAAAAAAAGTTTAAATATATATATAGAAGTAAACAGAATATTAGGTGCGAGTTAATATATGATAATAGTAAGGAAAGTAGTTTATTGTTTAAGGCTAGAACGGGATCTTTAGCAACAAGAGAATATGCATGTAAATGGAAAAATATGGGTGATTTAGTCTGTAAATTGTATAAGGAAAGAATAGAAAATATTAGGCATTTGTTAATTGAATGCAAATGCTTTAAAACAGAAAGGGTACAAATAATAAAGTTATGGAAGAATAAATATGAAAAAAGTGATTATATAGAAAGTGGATTATTGTTTTTTATGCTGGATTTGGGAAAAGATAAGGGGGATTTAGATATAAAGGCCATAGAGTTGACAAAGATTATGTTGTGGAAATGGGATGGAGCAGAATATGGGAAAATTTAGAGCGGGGAATAGGTTTCTCTGGATGTAATTGTTAGAAAGATTCCTGACTCCGTTTAAGGAGAAAGACACAGTACATCATATCAGAAATATATTGCTCATGTGGTCATATTGGCCGCTAAACAGCTTTTGGGCTGTGGTACTATCGCACACTTCACAGATCGTTATAGATGGTGTGAGGGTGTGTAGAATTCAAGTTGTCCTAAGTCTTTGCATGTGCATTCGAAGTAATGACGTGACGTAGTTTTAGATAGTATTAATTGTAAGACAAAAGATGCGCTTCCGTATACATATTTTTAATGTTAAACGAATTTCAAAAGTGTACGTTCTAGCATTATTCAGAAATCACGCGTTTGCGCAGGTACAGCTACGAGACTTTCAAAGCATAAGCTTGGCAATTGTGTTTCGTAAATTGTTTTAAAATAGTGTTGAAAACTTTTTTTTTTTTGATCAGACGGTAATTGAAAAAATAGATTTTATTAAATAATTTTGGTTTTCAAAATGTTGTGTATGTTGTGACGGACGATCCTTTGGATCGGCAAACCATCGGATCCCCCTCCCTGCGAATTCCAGCACTATGCGCTGACATGGATAATGGTTTCAAAATTGTCGCGCATGTGACAGACGATCCTTTGGATCGGCAAAACCATCGGATCCCCTCTCCCTGCGAATTCCAGCACTACGCGCTGACATGTACAGTGTTGTATCATAGTATGTAAAAAAAAAGACAATTGTAAATCAGCCCGGTAACATTATATCTACTGGTTTTGACTAGAAAATGAGCGATCAAGCGGCGTGCGGGGCTAATCGATGATAACCTTTTGTTTCTAAAATTTTTATTAATAAATTCAAATATTACTTATGGGGAGTGACCTAAAAATCATGACCTTTTAGATTAACAATTATATAAGTAAGAAATTAAATTCCACTATTTCAATTTCTTGTTCCATTGTGAACTTTTCTATAATCAGTTTCCATAAGAGATATATTTTAAGAACTTATACCAGAAAATTAAAAAATTATAACAATATAATAATTATAAAGCAGTCTTTTATTTTTGGGCTGGAAAAGAATATTTAAAAATTAACTGCTACTATTTTCTAATGATAACATTTTAAATAATAAACACATATATAAACTAACTTCAGATATGATTAAAATCTTAAGCATATCTAAAAAAAATTATTAGTTTAAAATGATAAAATAAAATACCTGTCACAATTTGTTCTTCAGGCCTCTTTTTATCGTTTTTTTTAAAAACAAAATCACCCAGTGCTCGAGACAAAGCTAAATTACCTTAAAATAATAGAAAGAAAAAAAACAACAAAAATAAATCACATTTTAATACATCAGTATATAATTATTATGATCAACTTTATTCGAAATCTATAATTTGTAAATCCATAATTTATACCTATAAACTGTAACGGTAAGAAAAGTAGAGCTGCTTTAACCTAACCTAGAGATGCAGATAGAAGGGGTTCAAACCTCATCTACTCCTCTAGATTGCTACTAAGTGACTTACTCCTCGAACCTCACTAGAATTTAATCTTAATGTATGCCCGGTGGTCAGGGAGAGAAGAGACCACGAAAAGGAATTTTTACATATATAATGATCAGATGTACATACGTATGTCACAAAAGAAAAACAATACTAAGTAGTTTTATTTATAGTGAATGAAAGATAACAGAAATTTTTATTATTCACATTAAAATAATTCACACAATGCTTTATTAATAGTGTCGCAGGCTATTTTCACTGCAAACGGATAGACATATATGAAAGATCCATTGATCATAATGATAAGAACAGACAAAATTTTACGTTATAATTTCTTCTTTAAAATATTCCAGCCAATGGAAGTGTTACGTAAAAGAAATCAAGAGAGAGAGACATGATTCATTAACTCTGTGGTTGGAGAACATAGAAATAAATAGGTGGTCAAACTCAACTAAACACTTTGGACAGGTTTAAATCACAGTCCTAATTATCATTTAAGAAGAATGATAAAGTGACTCCAGCAGGAATTTCCAGCCATAATTGAAACATTTCTATGAGATTTTGAGAAAGATTTCCTAATAAATACAAATATACAAGACCATGCACAAAGGCGAGAGCATATAGTGGGCTGTGAGGCTCGAGACATAACAGTTACCAAGAGGTTAACACAAGACCGGATAGCTCTCCGTCTCTAAACTAGGTTAGAGAGAAAAATGGAACCCGTTCGCTAAACGCGTGACCCGGATTCAGGATTGGAGTTTTTGTTGCTTATGTCCAGTTAAGTACATTGAAAGGACCGAGATCGACATGAGATCCAGAACAATTTATTTATTTTCAAAAGGTCCGAATGTAAGTATGTTAACCTAAGCAAACTTGGCAAAAGAAGCACTGTAATATATATGTTGAGCGACCCAGTAGATCACCCGAGGCACGATGCCATATAAATACGGTCAACGACCTTTAAATTTAAAAAGAAACCCTCTGCAAAATATATATATTAAGAAAGCTCAACCATCACTGAAAATCCGCAGAAAAATAGTAACTTCCCTTTTATGAAATTCAGATCACTAAAACAAGAGGGCGGATATTTTATTGATTTAGTTGAAGTTTAACCAAAACACCCCAGAGTCAATGCTATTTAATAATTTTTAATACATATTGTCAAAATGTACTCTCTCTTATTACTAAAATATAAATGCGAACATTTTATTTCAAGCTCTTTAAAATATAACTTTAAATTTGTAACCCTTCATTGACTAAAATATACAGGCATTTGATAAGGATCTTTCTTTTATATATATATAAAAAAAACTAAGTTAAAGTTTGGAAAGTTTTATAATAGAATATTTAGCAATTTAAATCTTGATTTTAAAATAGAGTTTTGCACTTTCTATAATTTGCTTACTTTTCCTTCCAAAATATCTATATAAAATAAATAACTTAATTACTGGAGTATAATGGCGGAAAGTTAAACGAAGTAATTTTCAATTAAATTTATCAAAGCTATCACCGCCATTATATATATAATAATCCCACCCATTACGATACAAAAAAAAAAGAAAAAAAAGCAATTAATGAAATACCATTTTACAAGATATGAATACGTATATTAAAAAAACATATATATATAAAAAACATAAATATAGATCGAATTTGCAAATTACGAAGATATTTTAATAATTTATGGGAACGTTACCAATAACTAGATGGGTGGGTCAAGATAAGTTCATTAGATGTTTCCCACAGGTCTTCCCAGTTCTTCAAATTTGTACTTCCATGTTTTTGAGGGCAGATTTTTACGGATACAGGGCAGACACTTTAGTTCTCTGGCTGGCTTACATGATTAGAACTCCGGTCTGAGGAATGGCTCAGAAGAGCGAAGGCAAAGAGATTACCCCTGCATTTTTGCAGAGCAACACATTTCTGGATTTTTTTATTTATATGCTGAAAGAATAGAGTGCAGCTTGAAGTAAGTACAGCAAGCAAGAGTTCGCTATATTGTCCAATCTTTCAGCAAAATTTCTTCCAACAAAACCTTAAGATTTTCTCTCTGACCTTCAGCACTGGTTACCCGCAAGCATAAGACCAGAACAAAAGAAAAGTTCTTTATATCCTTTTTCCATTATGTTTTTAATCTGCTAATTAGTGGTGAATCATGCACGTTGTTTCAAGTTTTCCCTGTTATCTATTATTTTATCTAATTCAGAAAATGTTTTATTAATTAATTCCTTTTCTTAATGGATTCTATTTAATTAAGAAAATTTGTATCTTATCGAATTCTACCAAATATATTTTAAAAATAGTTGCAAATATAATTTTAACTTTCTATATTTTATTTTATTAAATCTTTTCTCTTTAACACAATTCCTTCTTTAATTTAGGCAACTATTTGAGAAAACGATAAATTTAGTTTGAAAAAGAAACATACATTCACTGTGGTTGGACTTAGGGTCTTAGTTAGTCCACAGTGAATGGTGAAGCCAGCATATATATATATTTATATATATATATATGCACAGCTTCATATTCCTAGAACCCATTAAAAAAAAACAAATAAAAAAAAATGACTAAAGCTACGGTTTTGCAGAGAGAAGCAGAGTGATCTGGAAAGAGCACTCCTATTATATAGAATATTAGTGTATTTACATGAAATAATACTGATATGTGCAGTTTATAAAAACAATCTGAAAGTTTATAATAATACTGATAAATAGATTATTTTAATAAAAAAAAAACTGAAAGTTTATCATAATACTGATATATAAATTATATATATATTAAAAGAGAAGTATATAATAATATTAATTAATATATTATAACAATGCCAATATTTACAAACATACACACACAAAAAAAACTGAAAGCCTATAATATGATTTCATTGTCCATATGATTTGTCCTGGTCGTACCTTGGAGATCTTGTAAAAAAAAGTTACTTTTGAATGGAGCACTCCATTTTTTTTTCAATGGACCTTCCTCTCTGGGCCTAGTTATTAGCTCTCTGAGCTGTGTCCACTTTATTACCATGTCTTCTATCAATTCTTTTGCTAGAAGTCAAGTTGAAATTTCTTATTAATGGCGCTCTGTTCTTTAGCTGTTTTCCTCTTATGGGTTCTGATGATGAAACTGGCTCATAGTCAGATCCCTTGGTCAGTGATTTTGGTATGGATAAATGTGGTTTCAAACCTAGAACTGTGCTGCCACTTGATAAAGTAGTTTGTTTTGCCTGACCTGCCATGTCGCCTTTTGGAAATATCTCGTGATCATTAAATTGATGAGTAAAATGCTTGAAGGCAAGGTGAGGTATGCTCTGTCCTACTATCTCTAATTCCATCTGGCCTTTTGTTTCATTTTCTGTTGGTTCAAGATTAGTTGGTTCCTGTATGCAGCTTATATTGGTTGTCTCTTGGGTTTTTCATTTGTGAAAATCTAACTTATTGTTGTAAAATGTAAACTTACTTTCCCTATAGTTTATTCCTGAGTCATGTCTTTCTAAGAAGTCCGACCCTAACAGTACATCATAAATCAAACCTGGCATTATCTGAAATATATGATTTACATTTGTTGCTCCTATCTTAATATCCAGTCCCAAACGATGTGTTCCTATGTTGGCTTTTTCTCCATTTGCTAATATAGCATAAGATTTTTCTCGGTGAGATCGGTAGTACACGAGTTCCTACTGTTGCATCCCACCATTCTTTTGACACCAATGACACTTGACTGCCAGTGTCTATTAAAGCTGTAATTGGGACATCTTCTAACAGTGCTTTAATTGTAGGGCACTCTGAGAGTTGTGGTCTGTGATCATCTTCCAGTTCGCACATAAATGCTGATGCCACTCTTTCATTTCCCTCAATAATTTCTTCTGTTTCATCCTGGAGTTCTATCTGGGGTATATAAATTATAGGACTCATATTTTTCTGGAATTGCTGTATGTTTTGATCATCATCATAGCAGTTCCTGACAGTCGCCATCTGTATTTTGGGTGTGTCAATTCTTTTTCCTTTGTCTGCATGCTCTTTATTTAGGTTGCCAAAATCTATAGCAGTTAGTAGTCTACCATCTCATCAATTCCACAGTTGCGGCAGCCCAGCATCAATTGTTGTATGTGGAGAGGCATATTGTACCTTATTGTCCGAATAATCTGCCCCTCTGATAAGAGGAAAGCAGTCAATGATTTTAACAAAGACACTTGCCGCAAAAAAAACTGGGTGTGAGTTTCTCCTTTTGAAGTGCACATCTTTTCTTGAGATATATGGTACATTATTCCATCTTGCCTCTCTTCACTCCAAAAACTTTTAAGAAAGGCAATGTGGTAATCTGCAAATGTTACTGGTTTGTTACTTATACAGTCCCACCAATTCCGGGCAGATCCATGTAAATGATTAACTGCAACTGACAACTTTTCAGCTTCTCTGAGTTTGCACTATAAATTCATCTATACTCCTTCACCACTTTAAAAAAATATCTTTATTTCTATATTTTTCAGAGTCGCCATTACTATCAGCCTTCAACAAAAAAAAAAAAAAAAAAAATAAAAAAAATATAAATAAAAACAAAATTATTATTCTTCTCTTTTCATATTAAAAAAAAAAAAAAAAAAAAAATAAAAAAAAAAAAAACTCTGAGTTCCTGGAACATGAACAGCTCTTGTAAACTTTGCAAGTGTGCCATGGGGTTTTCTCCTATGTCACCCCGAAAAGTTTTGATGTGGATAAATCTTGCTACCATTGGGTTGTCGGTTCTTTCCATGACCTTTATGCTTCCTTTATTTTCACATTGAAGATTCTCATTTCTTGACTGATTCTCTTGTGTCGTTTTTGCTTCATTACGTCTCTCTTCTTTCATCTTGTTGATTTCTGCTCTATATTGTCTACATTCTTCTTTGCATTCTTCTATTTTTTGTAGCATAGTTTCCATCAATTTTCATACCCATTGTGGTTCTGGTGTATCTATATCTCTGGTCCATATAACTGGCGTTTGGTCTTCCCATAACTTTTCTGAAAGTGACATGTCTGTGTCATCTTTGTTTTTCTGTAGTCCTTGTGAATCCATGTCTTCTTCTGGACTATACATATTTTCTAGAGAAATACGAATAGATAAAAGAAAATATATAAGAACAAAAATATTTGGTTTGCTGTTGTTTTTAGTCTTAGTACTATTCTTAAAATTTGTTTTATTTTTCTACTTTTATTTTTCAAAAATTTGCTTCACTCTCCCAACCATTCCTGCAACTGTCGTCCTTTTTTAACCTGCCAGCTTTCTATCTATCTCTTATCCTATGCATAGTCCCTGCCCTACTGTGTTTATTTACTTATTTACTACCCTGTTCTGTGTGTTATATATGTGATTATAACTATGTGTATTTGATATATGCTTCAATACAATATGATTACTACTGCGGGGGAGGGGGGGTAAAAAAATTCTACTTGAGCCCATCTTTTCTCTGCTCCTTGTTTGATCACTCTGTCTCCCTTCCTAGCAAAAGAATGAAAAATACATTAATATCTGATTTGGTTTTAATTTTCAACTGAACTGATTGAATTTCACATTTTGTAAGCTGTACACACACAGCAAGTGCAAAAGCAAAATATATAAACTTCTGTCATTCACTATATTTATTTTCAAAAACACACACAAAAAAATTTCTTCTGATCATGAAATTCCTATTATCATATCTCAGGGTCTATCTCTAAACAGTAAGGCCACACTTGGGACGCCAGATTATACAAAAAAAAAAAAACTGTAACGGTAAGAAAAGTAGAGCTGCTTTAACCTAACCTAGAGATGCAGATAGAAGGGGTTCAAACCTCATCTACTCCTCTAGATTGCTACTAAGCGACTTACTCCTCGAACCTCACTAGAATTTAATCTTAATGTATGCCCGTTGGTCAGGGAGAGAAAAGACCACGAAAAGGAATTTTTACATATATAATGATCAGATGTACATACGTATGTCACAAAAGAAAAACAATACTAAGTGGTTTTATTTATAGTGAATGAAAGATAACAGAAATTTTTATTATTCACATTAAAATAATTCACACAATGCTTTATTAATAGTGTCGCAGGCTATTTTCACTGCAAACGGATAGACATATATGAAAGATCCATTGATCGTAATGATAAGAACAGACAAAATTTTACGTTATAATTTCTTCTTTAAAATATTCCAGCCAATGGAAGTGTTACATAAAAGAAATCAAGAGAGAGAAACATGATTCATTAACTCTGTGGTTGGAGAACGTAGAAATAAATAGGTGGTCAAACTCAACTAAACACTTTGGACAGGTTTAAATCACAGTCCTACTTATGATTTAAGAAGAATGATAAAGTGACCCCAGCAGGAATTTCCAGCCATAATTGAAACATTTCTGTGAGATTTTGAGAAAGATTTCCTAATAAATATAAATATACAAGACCATGCACAAAGGCGAGAGCATATAGTGGGCTGTGAGGCTCGAGACATAACAGTTACCAAGAGGTTAACACAAGACCAGATAACTCTTCATCTTTAAACTAGGTTAGAGAGAAAAATGGAACCCGTTCGCTAAACGCGTGACCCGGATTCAGGATCGGAGTTTTTGTTGCTTATGTCCAGTTACGTACATTGAAAGGACTGAGATCGACATGAGATCCAGAATTTATTTATTTTCAAAAGGTCCAAATATAGGTATGTTAACCTAAGCAAACTTGGCAAAAGAAGCACTGTAATATATATGTTGAGCGACCCAGTAGATCACCCGAGGCACGATGCCATATAAATACGGTCAACGACCTTTAAATTTAAAAAGAAACCCTCTGCAAAATATATATATTAAGAAAGCTCAACCATCACTGAAAATCCGCAGAAAAATAGTAACTTCCCTTTTATGAAATTCAGATCACTAAAACAAGAGGGCGGATATTTTATTGATTTAGTTGAAGTTTAACCAAAACACCCCAGAGTCAATGCTATTTAATAATTTTTAATACATATTGTCAAAATGTACTCTCTCTTATTACTAAAATATAAATGCGAACATTTTATTTCAAGCTCTTTAAAATATAACTTTAAATTTGTAACCCTTCATTGACTAAAATATACAGGCATTTGATAAGGATCTTTCTTTTATATATATATATAAAAACTAAGTTAAAGTTTGGAAAGTTTTATAATAGAATATTTAGCAATTTAAATCTTGATTTTAAAATAGAGTTTTGCACTTTCTATGATTTGCTTACTTTTCCTTCCAAAATATCTATATAAAATAAATAACTTAATTACTGGAGTATAATGGCGGAAAGTTAAATGAAGTAATTTTCAATTAAATTTATCAAAGCTATCACCGCCATTATATATATAATAATT
The DNA here is from genome assembly GCA_028023455.1 of Epiperipatus broadwayi. Classification (NCBI taxonomy): domain Eukaryota; kingdom Metazoa; phylum Onychophora; class Udeonychophora; order Euonychophora; family Peripatidae; genus Epiperipatus; species Epiperipatus broadwayi. The sequence continues at coordinate 1,965,375 of JAQFVV010000001.1, read as the reverse complement.
CCACCCAGTACGATATTTAAAAAAAAGAAAAGAAAGCAATTAATGAAATACCATTTTACAAGATATGAATACTTATATTAAAAAAACATATATATAAAAAAACATAAATATAGATCGAATTTGCAAATTACAAAGATATTTTAACAATTTATGGGAATGTTACCGGTAACTAGATGGGTGGGTCAAGATAAGTTCATTAGATGTTTCCCGCAGGTCTTCCCAGTTCTCCAAATTTGTTTTTCCATGTTTTTGAGGGCAGATTTTTACGGATACAGGGCAGACACTTTAGTTCTCTGGCTGGCTTACATGATTAGAACTCCGGTCTCAGGAATGGCTCAGGAGAGCGAAGGCAAAGAGATTATTCTGCATTTTTGCAGAGCAACACATTTCTGGATTTTTTTATTTATATGCTGAAAGAATAGAGTGCAGCTTGAAGTACGTACAGCAAGCAAGAGTTCGCTATATTGTCCAATCTTTCAGCAAAATTTCTTCCAGCAAAACCTTAAGATTTTCTCTCTGACCTTCAGCACTGGTTACCCGCAAGCATAAGACCCAGAACAAAAGAAAAGTTCTTTATTTATACCCTTTTTCCATTATGTTTTTAATCTGCTAATTAGTCGCGAATCATGCCCGTTGTTTCAAATTTTCCGTTATCTATTATTTTATCTAATTCAGAAAATGTTTTATTAATTAATTCCTTTTCTTAATGGATTCTATTTAATTAAGAAAATTTTTATCTTATTGAATTCTACCAAATATATTTTAAAAATAGTTGCAGATATAATTTTAACTTTCTATATTTTATTTTATTAAATCTTTTCTCTTTAACACAATTCCTTCTTTAATTTAGGCAACTATTTGAGAAAACGATAAATTTAGTTTGAAAAGAAACATACATTCACTGTGGTTGGACTTAGGGTCTTAGTTAGTCCACAGTGAATGGTGAAGCCAGCATATATATATTTATATATGCACAGCTTCAATATATAATAAAACAACCTTTAAATTTATCCACTGAAAGACAAAGACAATTCCAAAGACTCTCCATAGAGAATAATAAAAAAAGAAAGCATTATTTATCATGCTTGCTAGTTACTGAATAGTGACATTAATGGTTTTCCATTCTTGTTTTATCATTTAGTTAAAAATAGCTAGACATCCTCTCACAAATCAACCTTGTTGTCAGCTGGACAACTACCTAAAAAAAACAAATCCTAAGCCTAATTAGAATCTGAAAATTGTTTCCAAGTTTGACTTAGTCTAAATTGAAATCCAGGTTGTAAACATGGTAACATGTGTTATCATGCTACTGTAAGTTTTATTTGCGATTACTAATATTTTAAAAATCATTGATAAATATTTTACAAAGAATGTAAGAATTTAGACAAAATAATGGAAAATAGCTGTGATACCATCAAGTACTTCTTAAACTCTACAAATGATGGAATAACATTTGAGCATCGAACAATGTGTAAAAAATATTAAACCATTTCTCATGAAAATTCTTTGAGAGACATCAATCGAATATTGTCAACTGACTTCCTGTAAATAAATAAGCTCACTAACATTTAAATTAAACAATTAAAGATGAGTGACATGTTTCTCATTGGCTAAGTAAAATGAAGCATCATCACCTGAAAAAAGTATTATTGGAAACACACATTTGCACCACAGAATGGGCCTGGGATATGACTATCAATCAAAAGAATACTATTAGGTAACTTACCAAATCACATGATCACCAAACAGAAACTCTTTCAGTGGTTGAAAAAGAGTAAATAATGGTTTGAATAACTATATGACTTACTCTCACTAAGCAATTGTTCAGTACAATTGATTCTGTTTCATGGTAATCTCATAAGAAATCATTTGTTTTGGAATGTCAATTGGATTACCAGCATTTTTCTGCTTGACTTATTCTAATATACATTAGAATGTTCAGTTGAATGTTAATCTCTCCAATAATTGTTTCACTGTGCAAGTTTTGATTAACTACAACCTACTTCAATGTCCAATAGTACTTCTCAGTAAGCATTGATTTCCAATAAATAGGTGATTCATTATTCCATCTATAGTGAAATAAAACTGTTAATGTTGAAAACAATAAACAGTTCTATAATTTGGATATTTATGTTCCAGCTAATGAGGCTTCAACAATTTGATCCCTTTAAAGTTCAGAAAAGTACAACATTTCTCATCATAAATTTATGAAGCCAGTATTAATTTTCTATCATATAATCCTTATTAGGTTCTTAGTTTGTTAAAAGTAAAACAAAAAATGTAATGATGGAATGTATTTCTTGGTTAAATACTAACAAAAATACATTTTCAATACGATAAATGTTTTTCTTATTTTGTCCAACTTCTTCAATTTTTAATTATATAAATAAACTAAATGTATACGTTCTAATTGAAAACCAACAGTAAACTATATTAATAATGATCAATTATTATTTGATTATAATATTCTAGTCATAAACCCACAATCGGATGGGAAAATACAGTTTCATAACAAAGCACCATTCTACTTCATTACATCATTAGCTGTATATTATTGCTTAAAGTCAGACTTATATTGACCAAAGTATGGTTTTCTTCTCAAAAATTACTTATTACACATTGCTGTGTCTCCAACTATGACTGGGTAACCAGCAAACAAATATACAATAAACTCAACAGATAACAGCACATATATATTTAGCAATAATAATTTATTAACAATTTAGGAAAAAGAATTACTATACTGATCTTTAATACAAATATAAAGTCTGCATTTGAATGAGCTTAATTCATGAATTAATTACTAAATAGCAAATAATGTTTATAATGTTTTGATAAGCTATTATTCACTTTACCTTCACTAGCATCTATAGTCTTTATAATACAACTCTTGACAAGCTTCTTGAGGCATTTCAAAATAATAATAAGACCAAGATGGTATGATAAAAGCACTAGTTGACTTAGTGACTTACAGGAGCCGAGATTCTGGGAATGAAGTTCTCTGATGATGATCTTCATTGCTCTTCAACTCGTGGACACAATGATGGTAGCAGCGACCACAGAAAGAGCTAACAGTCATTTTTCTCTAGCTTTTTATATCCATCTCTTCCTTTATTTCTCTTATCTTTTCTATAATAAATTTTTTGGCTTTAATTAATCAGTTCACTTTCTATAATAAATTTTTTGTTCACTTTCTATAATAAACTTTAATTAATCAGTTCACTTAATTATGCACGTATTATTTAGAGTTTATTATCATACAACGAAATTCCTCTTAGCTTTTTAATTATACAATTAATTACTCTATTAGGAATTTATTTCCATATACGATAGTTTATAAGGTTTATAACATTAATTAATTTTAAAATTTATTTCCAAATCTGCAATGTTTTAGATCTATACAATTAATTAGTGTCTTAGGAATTCATTCCATATAAGATAATTTATAAGGTCATTTCCATTAATTAATATATACAAGCGTCTATGTTTATTTAAACTATGTTTAATTGAAGCATTTCTTTTTAACTATTTATTTATTAGCATTCTTAAGTTTAAAATATTATTTAATATTTTACACTCCTCCCCATACTCCAGAAAATAATTTAGGCTTACATATAGTCATTGAATCTGGCAGGTCTTCGTATCTAAAGTCTGGTTCTGGGTGATCTAGTTGTTATTCTGGTTGGCTTCAATGTTGATTCTAGTTCCTGTTCTATTCTTCCGGGTTCCATATCGCAGCTTTCTGGTTTTTCCTCTTCCTCCTCGATCTGTATTCCATGTGGTGTTGGGTTCCGCTGTGTCTTGTATTTCTTGATTTTCATCTTTTGGCATGGGCACTGCAATTTGCCAATCTTCTTCGACTTGCCACATGATTTATATGTCTTCTGTATGATGTCCCATCCTGAACTTGGATGATTGCTACTGTTTTCGATAACATTTTCACAATTTCACCTTTAATTCATTTCTTCCGGATTACATCTCAAATCATTTTATAGTCCGTTGTTTGTATTTTTTCACTTTCTCGCTCTCTGTTTTATCAGACATACTTCGACATAAAAGTGATAATTTAATTCTGTTTCTTTCCAAACAGCAGTTTTGCCAGAGATTTCTCTGTAGCTGTTGATGGGATGGAGTGTTAATGCAGCATAGCATTATATATTGCTTGCTGCATACTTACGTTGTTCTTGAGGACCTTTTTAGTTATCTGTACAGTCTTTTCAGCAAGGCCATTTAACTCTGAGTGATATGGGGGTGCATGTATGTGTTTGATGCCATTGTCAATAAAATAGTTTTCCATTTCTTGCACAGTGAATCCAGTGCCATTATTGGACACAATGGTTTCAGGTAGACTATGGCAAGAAAACACAGCATTTAAATTTTCCAATCATTTCCTTTTGTATTCATATCTTTTACAATATGATACTCCGCCCATTTGGAGTATGCATCTATGAGTATGAGCAGTATCTTGCCATTTATTGGGCCTACGTGGTCAATATGTACTCTCTGTCAGGCTTCTGTTGCTATTGGCCATGGATCGTATTGTTTTGCCTTCATATTAGTTCCAGATTGACAGGGTGTGAATTTTTTTATGAATTGCTCAATGTCTGATGATATTTTTGGCCATCAGATGTAGCTATGAGCTAATGCTTTGGCTCACACAATTCCGGGGTGACCTTCATGAAAAAGCTTTAAAACTTGTCTGCCTTCCGTTGATATTATGATGGTCCCCGATTAGTACATACTCTTTACAAGTAGACAATTTCTTAAGGTTTGTCCAGAACCTCATGGTGATGTAGTGTGGCTTCAACTTCGGCCATCTGTTCTTTATCCACTCTATAAGCAGTTGATAGCCTCTCTGTCTTTTGTCCAGCTTGTTATTTTTTACTGTTCAGGATTTCTGATTTCAGCACATCATAATAGTTTATTTCTGTCTCCATGCTGTTTGGTTCTTCTTTATCTGGCATTCAGGACAGAACATCTGCGTGTGAAATTTCTTTGCCCTTCTTATATTCCAGTTTGTAATTGTAAGACGACAAGATGTTTCTCCAGCATATCATGCGTAGGCTTAAATGTCTGGGTACTGATGTCATGACACAGAATCCCCAGCAATGGTTTGTGGTCAGTTATTATTTGATCTGATCTGCTGAAAATATACTGATGAAATTTTTTCAGAGCAAGATAATAGCTAAAGCTACTTTATCAATATGACTATAATTTCTTTCTGCTTTTGAGTGTATGCTATGCAAATGCAATGGGCCATTCCCCTTTATACCATGGGTGAGAGAGTGTATTAACAATTTGTCAGATGATAATAGGTCTTTAGTTTTGTTAAATGCTTCATTGTGAATTTCCAAGCATTGCCATTTTTGAACTTTTCTCAATAAGTCGTACAATAGTTTTGCTATGTGTGCTTTATTCTCTAAAAAACGCTTGAAAAATTTTATTAATCCTTAAATACGCCTGTAGTTGTTTAATGTTTTTAGGCCTCATGGTGTTTTTCATGCTCTAACTTTCATAGGTGCTGGTTTGTTTCTTCCCCCTATCGGAAATTATATTGCCAAGAAAACCCAATTCTTTTGCATGCCATACCCTTTTTTGGGTGTTTAAATTTTTCTCCCATTTTCTTTAATTTTTCACATATGGTAAAGAGCTTTTTACGCAGCATCTCTTCCAAGTTAGCTATGATGAGTATATCATTGAAATATGGAATAACCCCTTCCAGACCCTGGAGCAATGTGTCAATTTTAGGGGCTGTTGATATGTCAGATGATTAACGATTACATTTAAATAATCCCATTGGAGTTGTCAACATTAAAATTTCCGCTGTTTTGTCTGTCACCTGTATCTGGTGAAATGCAGAATTTAAATCCAACTTTGTAAAATGTGAAGCATTTTGAAGACTGCCTACTACTTCCTTACAAATGGGGCATGTCCCCCAGTTCAGATATTTATTTACAGTTACTATGTAATCGCCACCCGCTGTTTGGCTTGATTATCACTACTATAGGCATGGTCCAATCTAATGTTTCAATTGGCATTAATATGCCCTTAGCTACCAATGACTTTAATTTTTCCGCCATTTTCTCTTTTTGAGCGAATGGGATTTTCTGTGGTTTACAATCGGTTGTGCATTTTCCGGCAACTCTATCTCGACTGGGCTCATATTAATTAATCCCAATTCTTCATTAAACAAATCAGGGTATTTGTATATCATTTCTTGTTTGAGAGAGATTTTTTTAATAATATTAATTTGTATACCCAGTTTGTGGAACCACTCTCTCCCAACTATGGGACTGATCTTCCCATTAACTATGTACAGGGATAAATTCACTTTTTTTACCGCAGTGATTAATGGGCGCTGTGATATGGCCTATTAATTTAAATGTGTTTCCATTTACATCACACACTAATATTTGTTTTCTCTATTTTACTTTCGTCATTGGCCGATGATAGTGACAGCCAATCAGTCGGTGACATCAGAGAAATATCTGATCCACTATCAATTTCCATCGACAGTTCTTTTCCACAAAGTATCAGCTTTATCATAAACTGATTTAGAACTTGGGTGCCCATCCCCTATTTCCTTGCATAGGTAATTTATTTGTGCAAATTTGAGCTAAATGCCTCATTTGTCCATATTTAAAACATAACTCTTTATGTCACTATTAATTTAAATGTGTTTCCATTTACATAAGGCACACTATTTGTTTTCTCTATTTTACTTTCGTCATTAGCCGATGATAGTGATAGCCAATCAGTGAGTGACATCAGAGAAATATCTGATCCACTATCAATTTCCATCGACAGTTCTTTTCTACAAAGTATCAGCTTTATCATAAACTGATTTAGACCTTGGGTGCCCATGTTTTTAATCATATGGAACTCTTCCCTATTTCCTTGCATAGGTAATTTATTTGTGCAAATTTGAGCTAAATGCCTCATTTGTCCACATTTAAAACACGACTCTTTATGCCATCTACATTCTTTTGATATGTGGCCTCTGAGCCTGTTCAAGAGCTAACTCATATGCTATGCCTTTCATAATGGCCATCTCATATGTAATTTCAGATTCCATGAGAAATTGCTATCTGAGCCTGTCATCAGATATTCCCCATAGTAACTGGTCCATGAGTATATCGTCCACAAACTCACCATACTCACAACCTTTTGTCAATTCCATAAGAGCTGTTGTTTCCTTCTTTGCAAGGTTAAGCAAGCTATGGGCTGTGATGGACGAGGGCTGAAATAATCGCTTAATTTATTAATAAGATTCTTGGACTTTATTTCCTCTGTAATAGGAAAGTCAAATAATCTATTTACGACTTCTATCACTTTAATCCAGTGAAACACATATGTACAGCGCTACTTGTCTCTTATTATCCATTCAATGTAAAGTAAATTATAACTGTGTAATATACAATGACTAATCAGCTGCGTTGCTAACTTCCAATTCAGGTATACTATTATGCCCAAAAGCAATCATGACTTCTACTAATTTTAATGACTATAATTATGTACTTTTCTCTCTAAGTTTGAAAACCTGAATACCAGAAGCTTATTAATGGCTTAAACTCTTTCCTATTTCACTAGGTTCGAACAACGACTGCCAATAACTTGGCTTTTTAAGCTTATCCATTACTCACAGGTTCGATGCGATTGCACCAATAATTTGCTGGGTCCACAACTATGAGTGGACAACCAGCAAACAAATGTACAATAAACTCAACAGATAACAGCACATATATATTTAGCGATAATAATTTATTAATAATTAGGAAAAAGAATTACTATACTGATCTTTAACAAACATATAAAGTCTGCATTTGAGTACTGAATAGCAAATAATATTTATAACGATTAGGTAAGCTATTATTCACTCTACCTTCACCAACATCTATAGTTTTTATAATATAACCTTCAACGAGCTTCTTGACTCATTTCAAAATGATAATAAGACCGAAATGGTCTGTTAAAAGCACTAGAAGGCTTAGTGACCTATAGGAGCTGAGATCCTGAGAACGAAATCCTCTGATGATGATCTTCACTGCTCTTCAACATGTAGACACAGTGATGGTAGCAACAACCACAGAAAGAGTCAACAGTCATTTTTCTGTAGCTTTTTATATCCATCTCTCTCTTTGTTTCTCTTATCTTTTCTGGAGTAAATTCTTTGACTTTAATTAATCAGTTTGCTTAATTAATTTACGTATTATTTAGAGTTTGTTATCAAACAACAAAATTCTTCTTAGCTTTTTAATTATACAATTAATTACTCTCTTAGGAATTTATTTTCATATATGGTAGTTTATAAGGTTTATAGTATTAATTAATCTTAGGAATTTATTTCATCTTAGGAATTTATTTCTAAATCTGTAATGTTTTAGATCTATATAATTAATTAGTGTCTTAGGAATTCATTTCCATATAAGATAATTTATAAGGCTTATTCCATTAATTAATATATACATGTGTCTACATTTCAACAATTTATTTATCTGCATTCTTAGGTTTAAAATATTATTTAATATTTTGCATGCATTATAGAGACATCTATCTGCCTTGCAGCCTATTTAAGGTAAGAATTCTATCTTATTAATTACATAAACATCACATTTTGACACATTCTATTCTAGTTTGTATTATTGAATCATTAAATACCTTCTTTGCCAATTAATAACACCATAAGGTATTACTAGCTATTAGTAAAGAAAAAGATAGTCTGAAATGAGATGTCAAGATTTATCATATTTATGATTTTTTATTTTCTGAGAATTTTGGCTGAATTTGTAAAGTGGCTACAAATACTATGACAGAAAGCAGTCAAAAGACTAAAAGAAAGTGCAATGTTTCTTTATTTGTACCTTCATGAAAATGTAATCTGAATGGAAAGCATATCCTATTTATAAATAGTAAATCGCTATTAAAAATTAATAGCAAATTGAAATATATAAATTTATTATATTAAAGAGCTTTTTATATGGAGTGAAAATTTCAAAAATACTTATTATTTAAAGTCTTAAAAGCATTTTTGGGACAGAGCATTGTTTTCAAAATGCAGATAATAAAAAAATAATATTAATGCATGAAATTATTACAATTTATTTATATATTTTAATTTACATATTAAAGAGCTATAATTTATATGAATCTGATTACTGAAGACTTTCTATAAAGCTCCAAAACAAAATCAGATAAAGAGTGATATATTATAATAGACAACTTCTGAATCGAAATCTGTACATTGAGTCTTGTATTGTTATAATTTATTATGTATTAAATGAACAACCATATTTATAAATGCCGATTGTCTTAAAAAAGCAATTAAAGTTGCATTTTGCTAATCTTCAATTAAATTAATACACATGAATAATATGCAAATTTGAAAAGCTCAGTGAAGGTATAACTAGTTAGCAATCTTTACAAATATATAATATTAAAGAAACTATTATTTTTTGATGCAAGGGTAAAGCTTTATATACTAGAGAAGATTATAAAAACCAAAAAGAAATAAATCAGCATTGGAAAAATAAACTTGCTAATAAGAAATAAAAAATATATAAGCAGAAGGAATGTTTGGCTCGGCTAGCATGATTTCTGGACATACGACCTATGCACAGAAATTTTTACTTCATTTAAGAGGAAATCATTTTATATTTCATCACATCAGAATAGGAGTTTTAGATAAAAATAAAAATAAAGATAAAAATAAAAATTTAGACAGCAGAAAAGATTTATGTAGAAATAGAAAGAGAGTACTTAACATTTATTTTTAGAGTTTAAGATATTGCAAAGTGATGAGGATAAAATATATAGAAAGTGAGAGAAAATTAAAAATAAAGATAATGAAAGAGGTTAAGATTTCATGCTTTTTTGATTAAGTCTTCTTCCTAAAAATAGGATAAGAGGACTGGATAATGGAACTATTGAAACAGCTTTTATTGAAGTGAGATAGAAAAAGAAAAGAGATAAATTAAAGCTGAAAAAATGATTTGGAAATATAGAAAAAGAAATTTATTAAGATATATAAAAGTTTCAGGATAATTTTTTTTTAAATGCTTGAATTTAAAAATGTTTATCTATTCTTCTTTGAATTCTTACCTCTGTAAAAAGCTGTTTGCTTATTACTTACTAAAAGAATAACTTGGATCTAATATCTCTAAAAGTTAATTTCCAGAATCATTAAATATTGTTTAATCAGTTTAATAATTCAGTTTATCAATATATAACATGTTTAGTAATTCAGTTTATAGATATATAAAACATAAAAAGTGAGACAATTTTAGAGATATAAAGTTACAGAGTTAATCCATAGAGACTTCGAAAAAATTTCCATCAATAATCTTCATCCAGCAATAGCAATAATTTGAAGACTTCAAGAAACTTGTATACTTCAATATTTTAGTAATAGATGATATGTTTAGTATCTAAAATTGAAATGAATACATAGCAAATAAGAAAAGATAGTTTGGTACAACAAAAATACAGTATTCTATCATATCTGAAAATTCCATATCCACAGTTTCAGTTATCTACAATTTAAAGAAGCATTAAATATAAACATTAAAAATTGATACTACAAGAATTATTTCATTTTAAGGCAAATATTTTATATAAATAAAGTGTAAATATTACAAAAATTCAGTTATCTGAACCAATTACAATTTTTACTTATTACTGTCATCCCTTTTTTACTTCCTTGTTTAAAATGAATATTAACTTATAGAGCTTTTTTTCTTTTTTTCACTTAAAAAAAAATATTCAAATTTAAAAATTGAAAAAAATTGTTCTTTCACTTAATAGAGCTATTGGAGTATGATAGAAAAAATAAAACAGGCAATTGACTGCAATTAACTTAACATTTTAAAAATATTTTATTTATAATTGCATGTGCTATATTATTAATAAATTATATTATAGATGTGTGCACTACATAATGTTGAAAGCACATATATATTTGAGTTAGACAGTTTGCTATCATCCATAAATTTTGGTATTTATAGGAAGACAAAAACCAAATATCATGGGGAAAAAGAGCTGCTAAATTCTTTGTAATTATAGCTTCAATAACTAACTACTTGGCTTTCTTTGTTTTTACTTCATTGCAATAATCTAAATCAAAGAAAAGATTATGGAAAATATTATCATTTTATGCCAATAATTTCTCAAAAGTCAGGATTTAACAGTCTTTATTGAATCATTAATCTAGCTATGTACCAACTGAATTATCCAAAAAGTTTAAACAACTTTGTTACTATTTTTTAATTCTTATTGTACCTACAATCCATTTTGATTTTAAATTTGCCTTATAAAATCATAATTATTAGAGAATCTTTGAAAAACTGAGTAATAAAAAAAAAATTCTCTCCTTGTAAATAATTTTAAATACTATCAATAATTTAATCAAGTTTTCAGTTTAAGAAATATAATCGTTAGCAATTTATCTGTACTGCAAAATATTATGCTTCAACTGGATTTAAAAATCAGCAAATCCTGATTTTTCCAAACTGATAAAGCATTAGTTACAACAAAATCTTTGGGATATCTGTTATTTTGTAGTTTATTATTGTAGATAAATTGTGATATCATTCAGTAATAGTAGATCAGATGAATAGCAATTTCTCAAATGGCTGATCCAACATCTTAAACTCTGAGGCATTACTGCTTCATACTATCTCCAAAATCAGAATAATGCTTTTTTTCAAGGTTAATCTATAACTAGACAGTGATACCAAGTAAATATTTTCAGCTAAAGCTTGTTTATAAATAACTAATTAATTAGTCCTTTAAATATAGTAAATATATTTGTTGTTAATTACAGATGACTCTTGTCAAACAATCAAAATGATTTTTCAAATCTATTAATTCAACTAAATTTTTCTTTAAAAAATTTATCTTCCTAAAATTTAATCAGTGAAAAATTCTCATAAAATATATTTTTGAAAATATTTGAAGATAATTTTTATAATCTAATAGATAAAACTTATTTTCAAATATTTCAACATAAAACTTATTTAATTAAATAATCAGATCAGATAAATTTCTCATGTGGGTATATACAGATATTTTACTGTACATGATCCATGTTAAACTAAAACAAAATTCTTAAAATAGTATGTAAACCCAAACATAAACTGTAAGATTCAATTGCAAGATGGATATCAATGATAGTCAAAGAGAATCATTTTTTAAATCAGATTTTAAGATTAATTTTAAAATCAAGCTTGAATTAGTATTGTAAACAAAATAATATTTTCCTTTATTTCAAGTTCTTTTTCCAAATTCTTTTTTTTATTTGATATGTATTCATTACTACATTATTTTCCTTACAACAATATTGTTTTCTCTCTTTTATTGCTTATTTAAACAAATCTTCTTTGGCATAGATTGCCCATATTTTCTTTATTCTGTTTTAACCAAGACAGTATAAAAGAATATCAATTTGATGACTCGAAAATGTACTAATTTCTTAAAATTACTTGAAATGAGACTATTATTAAGTGAAGATTTATAAAATTCTAACTTCATTACATTATATCTATAGCTTCCCTTCCCTATTTTTATTTTCCCTTTATTTTATCATTAAACCCCATTTAATTCACCAACAATAATAAATCTCATGCTTTTATTAATTTAAAAATTATATATTTCATGTCACATGTACATAAAAGTTTTAAATAAAACTATCAAAAAAAAAATTTTTTTTTTTTTTTAGCAAATTCTTAATATATTTGAGTTTTGTGTTTTAAAATATCTTATATTTTACATTTACATATAAGTAACAAGACATAATTCAGCGTACTATTTTTAAATCCCTACTAAATTATTATTATCAATATCCATCATTTGTTTTCTTTGATTAGAAGACTAATCTTTATATAAGTAAATTTATCTACACATTTTTGTTTACTTATTTATACAAATTTCTTTATTAAAGAAATAAATTATTCTTTTTTTTGCATCTGATTAGAGAAAAAAGATTTATGACTTACGATACATATTCTAAGTTTTCCCACTTATTTATTATATCAATGTTCATAAAAATCATAAGTGAAAAATTCTATTAACAAAAAATAACCCATTTTATAACAATAAATAATTTATTTTCAAATAAATAAGGTAATTTTTTGTATAAATGTTAAAAAAACAAAAACAAACAACAACTATTTTACATTGCACAGTATTTAAACAAAAATTTCTCTACAAGCGATTTTATCCATAAACAAACTAAGTTCTCCTAATAAGAATTCACGTGCATAATGGCATTAACTTACAACTAAATCTAATTATTTTATTTCGTCAATAATTTCGTTTAAATAATATTATGTGTGTATATGAGAAAACTCTCAACTAAATACAGTAAATATATTTTTGAAAAATGATTTTAAAAAGTATCACGGAAATATAGTTAATTATAATATATAAATAATCGAAAACAGTTTAAGCTTAAAAGTTCTGTACCAGGAATTATTTTATTAGTCAAGATTTATTAATAATAAACAATGCTTTAGTAACAATTTATTTCTTTACTTATAAAGAAATATTTGATATTGAAATAATTTTCTCATTTATTAATCGAAACAATAATATAATTTAACAGATTGAATATTTCCAAAAACTCAATATGACGCAAAATTATTTTAAAGATGAGTAACTTAAGAATTCAGTATATTTGCTCTTATTAAAAATTATTTTGAGTATTCTATATTATTCGCTTTACTTTTCTTAAAACAATTGCAATAGATATATTAAGCATTGGGCACCACAAAGTATTAAAAACTTAACAGCGAAAGCTTTTAATTTAATATGCTATGGATGCTTTTAATATCTTTGCATTGATATCATAATCATAGCAATGAAAGAATGAAATTATGGGCAAAACATGTCATATAAACATCATGTAAATTGTATTCAAATTATATGCAAATATCTCTAGATAAGATATAAGAAATCTGGCATTTTGCTAATAATCATAATGCTATAAACAAAAGGTATCCATATGCAAATATCTCTAGATAAGATATAAGATAAAGGAAATCTGGCATCTTGCTAATAATCATAATGCTATAAACAAAAGGTATCCTGCTTCCCCTTCTCTAAAAAGTGGGTCATGTAAGCAGCATATTTGACTACAATTTACATGATATTTATATCACACTCTACACCCACAATTTCAGTTATTCATTGCTATGATTATGATAACAGTATAAAGATATTGAAAACATGCTTAAGCTTTTCTTACTTTGCATGCCAAATGCTTAATATATCTATTTTGACTATCATAAACAGTCAGCCTTAGTTTTATTATTTTAAAGTTAAACATTTAAAGTAAATTTACGTTTGCTTTATCCAATAAGTGATAGCTTCTTTATATCAACCTACATTTATTTTATACTTAATCTAAAGAATAGCAATAGTTAATAATAACTGATGTAGAAAAACAATTCTATTTTTTCATAAATAATATATCAAGCATGAATAAATAAAAAAATCAAAGTTTTACAAGTATAAACATTTATCTGATATCTACCAGTTTTTATAATTTTTAAAAATTTATTATTATTAAAACTTTCAAGTAGAAACTTAATTTAGTATCACTTTTATCTTACCACTTTTATAATATTTTACTATTTATAAACATATATATATATAAAGTAAAAATTTACCATTGACCCTGTTGAATTCAACCCATCCACCTGCAGCAATAATTCTACGAGACTCTATTTCATTGCTAGGCTTGTGATCATACGATAACTGTTCAACTTGACCCTGAACACTTGCAATTGCACGTGAATCACCAACATTACCCTGTGTAAAATCATTTCATCACACAAGTCATATTAATAACTAAAACTTAAAATAAATAATTTATCTAATTAAAAAAAGAACTTATTTTTATTAAACATCAAATAAACATACAGTATAAAAATTATCATAATCCCAAATTAAATAAAATATAAAACTTTGGTAGACATCAAATATTTAATAAAAAAAAATTAATTTTTAAATTAAAATAACTAATACAAAGAGTTATTATTGTTTGTGATTAATTGGTTTTGTAAAATTACTTGCAAAATTGAATTCATAAAAAATGGAGTCATATTTACATAGGTAGAATGTATTAGGTTTAATTAAGAGTGCAGAACCATAAAAAAATATCTTCTTTTTATAAGCATTTTTATTTAAATAGGAATATATTTATGTAAAAGTAAACAAAATACATCCTATATAAGTTAAAATCTTACACAACAGTTGAAATTTTGTTTAATTATGATTTTAAAAAAAATTTCATTTACAAAAGTTAAAAGACAACTTTATTATTTCTGGTTAACATTGACTATTTGATATATGGACATTTTTTTAAGGCAACTTGTAGAGATTCTAGTGAGAAAATGGAATCACTAATAACTTTATTAAATCCTTTATTTTGCCAATGAAGTCATAGATTTGATAGTTATTAATTATGTGATTCATAATTTATGTTTGTCCACATCTACCCCGATCAGTAGAAAAAGATGAGTGCAACTACTAAGAGTTGGCTTGAAATCCTGAATCTAGTGATGAGATTCCAATAATGTCTAGAAAATTTAGATCTAACTAGCTTTACAATGTGTGCAAACATAAATCATGAATCACATAATTAATCACTATTGAATCTATGCCTGCAGTAGCAGAATTGAAGAACTTAATAAAACCACTAATAAAGTTGGAATATTTTCAAGAAAACTAACTAAAAATAATAATACAATCTAATAATAGATTGGCATCAATGAGTTGAACATCCTTATAAACAAAACAAAACTAAAAAAAATAGCACAAATGATCAATTTAATATCACTATCTAGGTCAATATAAATGAATATTTTAACATCACGGGATGTATTTTTATTAATCACATTAACATTACACTAAAAGTTGCGAGTATACTTCTAAGATTTGGAGAGATTTATTTTTATTTAATATCAAAGTAATACAGATTATTCACCAATAATCTTTAAATCTTGGTTATGAACTTTCTGGTTTGCTTATTTTTCCAGACAAGTAAATTAATTTACTAATTAAAAAAAAGAAATTGTAGAAGCTTGAAAAGTATTATTATAGTTAGTACCATATTAATTAAACTAAAATTGTATGATAATTTATTGAATAATATTGCTTATTAAAGAATATTGTTTATGAAAAATGCAGCTTCTCATAAATTATGTTTGATCAAACATCAAACGTTTTAAGCCAACTGAATTGAAAATATCTTATTGCTTTTATTTAACTTGATATGGAAATAATATAATAAGTATATAATATATGTCTTGAATAAAATTCTATTGATTTTTTAATAAGCTTTCCAATAGTGATAGATTTTTTTTTCTATCTTTAATTATAAAATTTAGACAAATTTTCATTGAAATTGATTTGCCTTTTTTAAAAATAAATATATATTTTAATTTCCCAATTACACTGCATTAAAAATAACTAGTATGAAATATGCACATGTTGTTAAAAATGTAACCATATGCTCAGTATTCATAAAAGTATAACCATTTCTTCTCTAATAGTAAATACTATATCAACTTGCAACTTTATTATTTTTATTTTAACAGTCAGCAAAATTATGTTGTTATGATCAATTCAAATTAACACTGGATCAATACTTCCTATCTAAGAATAGCTAAAATAATTATTTTCTGATGACTATGGGATGTCTAACTAGGTTGGTTACGAGTCATCTACCTGAAAAAAATCCCAAATTTGTTGAAGATCTAAAAAAATTTCAAAATTCACCTGGCCTGAACTTCAATCCTATGTTATAAACATAATAGATGAATATACTAACAACAAAATCACAAAGCTTTTCTTTTCTATTCAAAAATCACATACTGCAATTTTATATAATCAATAGACACTAGATAGTAGTGCTATAATCATAACTCCAGATTAATCTTGAATACTAGCCACCTTCAATGTGTTGTTAATATTATTTTATTGAACTTAATAAACTTTTCGCAGTAGATTTTTGCAAAATAAAGTTTTGATGAATTTTTAACTAATTTTTTTTCTTATTTAAAATATTCTTTCCATACATTCAGTATTACAGTGAAAGTAGAAAAACTTAAATCACTAGTGTGTAACAGGTGTGTCAGCTTATTTTTCCATAAGATTAATGATCATTTCTACAAGCTCAGTAAATTATTATTTTGCAATTAATTTTCAAATGAAGTTAGCTCCATCTGTATATGCAAGTGCTCAAATGTATATGTGAATATTTACATATTCAGAAAGAATAGTGTTAATCAGGTATTTGTGCACATAAGAGTTGTGATTTGCACAACATATATATATGCAATTACTACAATTCAATACATTTAATGTCAATTCAGTATAATGTGTTTTCTCCTTACTTGATTTATGGAAGCCATGAGTTGTAATGCTCGTGCAAGTTCCAAAAGTGCTTTGCAACTATAATTGTTATAATGATTTAAGAAAAAAGGAATTGTTGGAAAAATGAATCAAAATGTTTCCATTTATAAGTTGGTTAAATTAATTGATACATCAATTATTTATCGATTAAAAAAAGAAAAAAAAATCAACTTTACACAAAAAGCTTACTCCTCACAAACAACTAATCAATAGAAAAATTATAAAAAACAGTAAAAGTATTGAACACGATCAAGTGATGTTTGAATGATTTTGCAAGATTCAAAATAATGTAATCCTTTGGTAGCATGACTATTAAACAGGCTAAGCTTTTCCCTAAAGATTTTAACACATATAATGAAGGATAGAATAAGAGACAAAAATGATCAGCAGACCAAGGACTTGCCAAGTATATAAATAAATTGAAAACCTTATTCTTAAAAAAATGCATAATGCAGATGAAATAGCTTTATATTGATAATACACAGCTAGTAAAATATTAAGATGAAAATAATATAATATAAATACAGTCATTATTTTAGAATTTTCAATTCAACAGGGATTCAAAATATAAATTACTAGTGATGAGAAAAAAATAAACATACAAGAATCTTTAAGAAAGTTAAACTTTATTCAGTAATGTATTCTTTAAATAATAATAACATTATATTGGTTTGAAAACTTTTTTATTTCAAAAACTAATAGAGCACATTGTGCATTTTGGGTAAAACTATAAGAGTGTAAAAGTTTTTAATTTAAACATATGTTCTGCTCACTCTAAAAATAAAACTCTGAAAAAATGTTTTACAGTTTATTACTACCAAAGTTTATATTTATTATTAAATTCTTAAAGCAAGGATACTATAATTAATTTGCATATATCTATTAGATGCAACTCTTCTGGGTAAATATTAACGAAATCAAAGTCAACATGAAACATGTTTTTTTTTTTGTTCGTTTGTTGCTCAAAGGGAGGAGAATGTGAAACTTTCAATAATAGATTATGCTGGTAAAAGTTATGACCTACTCTGAAGCAAAATAAATCTGAAAAATAGATTGATGATGATTATGCAATTATTGTTGTCAAATGACAAAAAGAAATGATTATGTTATAAAATATCTTTCCAAATATATGACTACTTTTACTGAAGAAAATCTTCATGCATTGATGATTATCAATGCAATAGCTTTCTGATTAGGAAATTATAAAGGGCTTTGAATATTGATAAAAATGATATGAATTATAAAGATGGCAAATACTGACAATAAAAAAAAGAAATCATTATTACTAAGTTGAATTACTACATGATTCAATCAAAGGATTAAAGAGATGTACATTGGTCACTATACAAAAATTAACTTTATTTAAGCAAAAAAATTGCATCAGAAGAGAAGCAAATAAATGAAATAGTTTCCCACTTTTTTACCAAAATGATGAAAAAGCAGCATTCTTCATAAGTAAATAAACGAAAGCAATTAATTTTGTTAATTAATGTCTGTATGAAAACAACACTGATTTTAAGCAAATATAAGCAATAAATTTAAATTTTATTTTTTTTTAAAAATTACCATTTAATTATTAATAATTATAACAGTACCGTAGAGTAATATTTTTTAGACTTCGTTCATTTTTGCCTTTATTATGGAATACATTTTCAAATTCAAATAAATGGCTAAGGATTTCAGATTAATGACATTTTATCTGCATAATTGCATTGTAATACAAGCAGATAATATTAACTTTCACTTTCAAATCATAATTTATTCAAGTTATTTTTAATAAATATTTATGAACAAACATTAATGTATGGTTTTAATATTTATTTCATTTGTTAGATAAGTATTTGATAAGTATTATATAGATTTTTATCATAATTTTATAAGGAATATAATAAAATTGTTACAAATATTAAAATATAAATGATATCCATCAAAATTTAATATTTATTGTTAAATCCGCACTTACAACTGTGCCAATGTTATATCTGCAAGTCATATTGTGCGGTCAGCCAATAACGTTATACAATTCCCACGCTGCTCTTTTCCAACGAGTGCTCTCCAATGAATCGGTCTGCAATGAAGCTCTCCAACGAATTGGTCTGCAATGAATGCTCTCCAACGAATTGGTCTGCAACGAAGCTCTCCAATGAATTGGTCTGCAATCTCTCCGCTGAATTGGTTTGCAACGAATGCTCTCCAACGAATTGATCTGCCACGAAGCTCTCCAAACGAATTGGTCTGCAACGAAGCTCTCCAACGAATTGGTCTGCAACGAAGCTCTCCAACGAATGCTTTCAATATCTCCGCTGCGGTCTCTTTCAGCTACACCCGTGAAATACATTTCCACTAGGCGCTGATCATTAACCGCCAGCACTGACGCGAGATATCTCTACTTAAATACTTACTCAATACTGCTTGACTGCTCTCTATGTTACACTGCTAGATGTTACCCAGTCTTCTTATCGCTCTCTGGCAACTGCAATGATCAATCAATGCACTGACTAATAAGGTAACGTCTCTTATCTAGAAACATTTGTAATTAGCAAATATTTCTAGGAATTGTCGATCGCCATTACGTCAATGCACTAATTAAATTCCACAGCTATCAGAGCGCGATCTAAAAACAGCCTTACGAATAAATTCTAGTTTTTTCTGGATTGCATTAACATGTCTGCCATTTTACAAAACACTACATTTATAAACAAATATAAATTTTTAAAAGTCTTCAAATTCTTCTTTTATTTTTTAAGAATGATGACTATATTTTCTTAGCTTTATTGTTTTCCTTAGTGCAGTGAAATCACACTGCATTTCCCCCACATATTTCTTCTACTTTTTTTTGATACTGGAACTAAATGCATATACACCTGAGTCCCGTTTTACGCGATAGATAGGTTTCTCAGAAAACACGCGCAAACGAAATCGTGCAAAAATAGACATAACTTACATTGACAAAGGGGGGATGCGGTCTGTGATTTTTCAAAATTCACGTAAAAGCAAAGCACCAACGTAAAATTACTTTAAAATTCGCGCAAAAAAAAAAATAAAATAAAATATGACTAATAAAAAATTTCAAATTTGAAAAAAAAATGATACAAGACAAACTTTTTTTAACTATAATATTTAATTTTATTCAAAATAATATATTTTTATGCATAATTTACAGTACAGTAATTTAAATTTTTTTATACACATTTTAATTATTATCGCTATTTGCCCAAAAAGACATTCATTTGCAAACTAGTAAAAAATCAGATTCTCATGTGATGTGATGTATTTGGCTTCTCCTTAAACAAAGTCAAGAATATCTCAGCAATTATTCTCACAAGAGGAAATACAACTAGCACCAAGTTCACTCTCATGTTGTGTTATTGGTTTTCTGTTGACGATGATGATGATTTTATTAATTGTTTATGAACTTAGACTTATGATAATAAAAAGACATTTATTCACAACTGCTGGGAAAAATTTCATTAAAACTAACAACTAAAAATTAAATTCTTATTTTTGTCTTTAATTTTCAATTCCGTTTAAAAATCAAATTTCATTGTTTCACGTCATATTAATTTCAGATCACATTATGTAATTTTTAAATTGTTAATTACAATTAAAAATCCGATTTTAATTTTTAATTGTGCCCACTGCTATTACTGATCTTTTAAAAATAAACTTGTGGACACTAAATGATTAATAATTGATTATGTTCTTTTTTAAAAAGCAAAAACAGAATGTGATTTAAAATACAAAATTAACACGCACAATGTTTGAACAAATTTACATTATAATCTTGTAAAATTTAATGTGTATACATAAAATGTGGAAATCATGATTTTAATTTCATTATTGCATAAAATCTTACTATTATAAAGCACTGAAAATATTGAAATTACTATAACGTAAGTGCGCGAAATTTATTATTTAAAGTAATAGTGCATTATTGAACTTCAACTTCCGGTGAAAGACGAATCGCGTAACTTCAAAATCGTGTTAAATAAGTCCGCGTAAAAAGAGACCCAGTTGTGAATAATTTTTTTTTTTTGGGCATCATTGTTCCTCAAACTATTGTTTTATCACTATCATTAACAAATCATTATCTGAATGTAACATTTTTCTGCATGAATAGTTTTTTTAAACAATTTGAAACAAGAAATAGTGCTCTTTACTGTCAGTTTTTTTTCAAACCAAGTGAAAACTAATAACCAGTATTGTTCATCATGGATAATTATATGAATTGTATTTTCATTAGATATATAATTATTTCCGTTATTGTTAGAAAAAGATGATAAACTTGAAGTTTTACCAAGTTTTATTAAGATTTATGAAGCACTGATTAAAGTAATGCGTTCAAGTATGCACAACATGTAGTGAGATGTAAAATCTGCACAAACAAGGGTCATACAAAGATTTTTTTCATCAAGTGGTATCTTAAAATTTTCTTAAGATATATAAAATGTCGAAACATAAAATTAATATAATCACAAATTAAAATATTAAAAATCTGCAAAGATCTAATAATTATACTTCATATTAATCTTGGTTTTTAAATATATTACTTTGATGTTAAATTCTATATCAACATCAAAAGTATTCTGTCATATGAACAAGTTCAGAGAGTACTCACATAATCAATTCATCTATTTTTCCATTCCATTTTCTTCCTTGCCTAGGTCTTCAATTCTATTTAACTCTTCCCATCTCTTATATCATCCAACAATGCCAATCTCTTCAGTTCTTTCTTATTTCTATTCACCATTTCCGCCAAAACATCTTTCATTAAATTATAATTTCTTCTTAACACATGTCCAATTCAAAATTTCTCTTTCTCTCTCTGATTTCCTCAATCAAT
The DNA here is from genome assembly GCA_028023455.1 of Epiperipatus broadwayi. Lineage (NCBI taxonomy): Eukaryota > Metazoa > Onychophora > Udeonychophora > Euonychophora > Peripatidae > Epiperipatus > Epiperipatus broadwayi. Next base: position 1,943,120 of record JAQFVV010000001.1, on the reverse strand, counting down.
CTTTTTTTTCATTTACTATTTTCAAAACTTCTTTGTTTGTTATTTTATTCATCCAACTGATTTTTTCCATTCTTCTCCATGACCACATCTCAAAGGCTTGCAATCACTTCCTAATTTTATTACTCATTATCCATGTTTCACAACCATAGATTAGTACATTCAACACATAGTATTTAATTAATCTTTTTCTTAATTCTCTTTTGAAAGGTCCACAAAATATCTTCTTTCTCTCAATAAATGCCTCCTTTGCCAATGTTATTCTTCTTTTAATTTCATCTTCACTCAACTAACTACCCAAATATCTAAATCCCTTTGCCTGTTGAATATCATAGATTTCAATTTGCAGCCTTTTTGCATTTCTTCTTATCCATAAACATGTAGTCGTCTCAACATTAATCACCATTCCATATTCCATACATCCATCTCCCAATTTATTTAACACATTCTGAAGACAATTTTCATCCTCAGTTATATCATCTGCAAATCTTATACATTTTATTATCACATGAGCACCATTTCATATGCTTGTGTACACATGCTGTTAATAAGCATACATAATCAATGGATGCAGGAAGGTTTGTGCATAAAATTCCTATCTAGTGCCTTCAGTGCAAGATTTGGTTTCATTGTTCAAATCTCAATATCTGTTGCACAATCTTTTTGCAATAGAAACCTTTATTAAAATAAATATACAATATATATACTCACACATCTGCGCACATTTTTCATACAAAAGATGTGAAATGTTTTAAATTATAAAAGATGAATTATACTTTATATAAATAATAAACAATTCTTATCTATAATTTTTAATGGTTTCCATTACTATCATTTTCCTACATATATCATTTTTATTCTCACCTCTTTGAAAAAATAGTGAATCAAGGTTTCACTGCATTTAAAGTTTCTATTGGCTGTTTAATTCCATTCATACAATAGAAGGTTTCAGATTACATGATTTTGAGTTATGACACAAAGCATTTTTAAAAATGCATTTGAAATAAAAATTCTATATAACTTTATACATCTTTTGAAATGAAAAATAATAGTTTGTTTTTTATTGAAAGTGAAAACTAATTAATCTTCTTTAAAAAATTCTGTATTAAATTAATGTGTATAACAAACAGATATTCACACATTTGCTATTTTTTAAAAATAATCACACACATTCAAAGACAATAACTTACACAATAAATTTTACTGTTTTTCAAAATTGCAACAATAGCAGTAGTCCCAGCAAGTTCATCTTTCATAGTTTCATCTAAAAATAAACATTTAATTCATTTTAGAAAATCATAAGTTTGCAGTAAGAAATGAAATAACAGAGTAATCTATTACTAATAATACCTTTCAACATATCTTCATCTACTTCCAAAAAACCTTGCCTAATTGCTTCTTCAATATCTCCTCTTACTAAAATAATTTATTGTAATTTTAATTACACAGAAAATTAAATAATAATAAACTGCATGAAATATTTTTATTAAAATCGTAAAAATGTAAAAAATTTAAATAAAATATTAACAATGTATTTTTTACTAATATTACAAATATAACTAAAAATTTATGTTGATATATTTTTCTGTCAACAATAAAAAAAACCCTATCTTATGATGTTATTAGGAAAAAAAAAAAAATTGTTTGGAGGCTGGATAGCAAATTAATTAATTATCTGTCAATTAACCTCCAATAATTAATTTTTAATATTGTGTTACAAATTTATAAAGAATTCATCCTATATAGACTATGAACTATAATCAAAAATGATTAAAAATGTGTTCACTTAAAAAAATGCTTCATAGAATCAGAAAAAAAAGAAAACAACATCATCAACATAAAATTAATAAAACTAACTTTATAATTGCTGAGCTTAATACAGGACATCATCAATGCCAAAGGGTGAACAAAAAAAAATTCAAAAATTTCATTAGAACATCAATATTGAAATGGAAACTTATCTTACATATCACAATATATATATATTATAAGAAAGAAAAGAAAGCAAGAGATCTGTGAATTCAAGTATATGTTTATTTATTTATTTTTCATATGTTAAAGCATTGACAGGGAGGCGAACTCAAAAATACTTTATTAAAAAAAAAAATCTTAATTATTAAATTACGACAAATAAAAATTTGCTGCAAAACTGTTATTTGAAATATAAGCAAACACTTAAATTTTTATCTTTAATTTTTGTTACACAATTTTATCAATTTTATTATTATTAATTTTTTTGGAGATTTCACACACATACACATATACAGAATTTTACGTCCACAAAAATTTTGTTTTGCAGGATTGAAAACTGTCTAGTTCACAATTTAATTTTAAAGACTTTAACTTTAAAAACTTAAGTTAGAAAAAAACACAGAATATCAGAAATCAGAAGTTATAGAATCTATCAGAAGTAAATAGGAAATATGCTGAAACAAAATGGATGGGTTATGAAATGAAAAATAAGATAAATTAAGAATTACTTGTTCTCATGGAAGAAACAGATGTAATATTATAAATGTTTTACAAGTAAAAACATGGAATACTTTTATATATAGTAATCCTCTAATACATAAAATAAACAAATGGATACTTAAGTATAAAGGAGTGATTGAAATTTTTCTATACAAGTTATATCATGAAATAATCTAATCCATTACAAAAATATATAATGCTTGGAAAGGATGAATGAAAGAAAATGATGTCGTAATGAAGTAAATGGATTCCATCATCATGAATATATAGCCTAAAATAAAATAGATGATATTAAAACATTCTATATATCATATGTTTGCCAGAAGATAAAGTTATTGTAATTATTAATTACTACTACTATTCCTATTACTTATTACAATTAACAATAATAAGGCAATCAATAGGTTATTGTTGATGAAGCTGAAAATCATTTCAAAGAAGCTGATAATTATAAAAGGGTGCAATGCCAAGTAGTGAACGTTATATAATTCATTGAGATTATCTATGGAGAAAATTGATGAAAATTAATACAAAAATAAGTGTATAATGATAATGATGGATTGGGAACTGAAAAATAAAAATTGAAATAGTAAAAGTGGCGGGGGAGGGTTTCAAAACCATAAAAAATTAACATTTATAACTCCTGGTTATATAGAAATAAATTTTACATAGATTATATATTACTCCAGCAATTTAGTAGTGGCAGAACTGAAACTAAATTTTAAGAGTATAAAAAGGTCCTAACGCAAGAAACTATGGACTATTGGAAAATTAAAAAGAAATATAAAAGATAAGTTTCAAATTTGTTGAATAAAACAATAAGTGTAATAAATAATGAGTTATCAATGAGAAGATTAATAAAATATTAGAGAGATAATAATGGAAAAATATAAATGCTTTTCTAGTAAAACTACAAACAGAAAGTTTAATTTAAAGACATATTAGATAAGACAGACAATCAGGTTAAAAGGGAAATATACTGAAACAGGGCAATTATAGAGAAGAATGAATAAGTTTGATTTAATTTATAATTAAAAATAAACATTTTAGCAATAAAAGCAGAATCACAATTATAAAACAACAATTGAAACAATAAAGAGAAAATGGAGAAATGCATTAAAAATATGGAAAAAATGTATACAAGTTATTTATATGATACAAATAAGCCCTCTATATTAACAGCAAAAGAAAGTGAAATAGATAAAAACAAAATAGACTATGCAATATTGAAAGCTGAGAGCTAAAAAGTAATGAAATTCCAATGGAATAAATGACAGGTTTGGGGAAAAATAATTTAAGAAAATTAGTTGATTTTTTGCCACAGAATTCCTTTAAATAGTTAAAATTCCTTTAGAAAACAGGCAATGTAATATAATTTTATAACAGTAAGTTTGATTTCATATGTAGCTAAAATATTACTGAGAATAATGGTTTGATGCATTTATAGCAGCTTTAGGTATTTATATATGAAGTACAATTTGAATTCAGAAAAGAATAAATAAATAAAAAAAGAAAATACAATAACTGGAATAATGAAGACTATTGCAAAAAGATATATAGATAGAAGAAGATATCTGTTTTATTGATTTTGAAATATTTTAAGATGGAATTGAATTTTTTTTATTTTATTTTTGGATATTTTGAAAAAGAAATGATAACAAGTGGTAAAAAGTAACTATTAGAAAATGCTCCATTTGTATGGAAATAAGTAATAATAATAAAGAACATCACTTTTATATAGATAATTTTTATCATTAAATCCTTAAGATCAATACATAGTGATTTTAAAATATACATATTATTGAAAAATATTTGAGCTGAACTAGAAAGTACTATATTGCTATTCTTTTAAAGCTATTTGTTTAAAATTTTTCAAAAAGCATTTTTGCTTTAAACTAATTTATTTAATTATGAAACACAATTACCAATTTCATATGTAACAGTACAAATTGAATTGGAAATAGGTCCCCAACTTGAAACTTTGTCACTTCATTCAAAAAAATATTAAACATAGAAATAATCGATAAAAAAAAATAGAATTTTCCAGTGATTCGGATAATATACTCTCTGCAATATTCTATTAATAAATGCTAAGATAAGGCATCAAAAACACCAGAATCAAAAACATTTGACAAATTTTACACATAAATGAATGCAAAATTGATCAAATAAATCAAACAAAAACAACCATATTGATATAAAGTAAATGTAAAGTACTTACAATATGCTACATGATTAACTATTTTTTTATGTACATGATTTCCAGCATACTGGGCAACTTTAGCTCCTAAAATGTAAAAATATATAATTTATCACTTATTTTGTTTATAGTATATAATTTTGAAATAAATATTATTTAGAGATAACTGTATATATATTATTTTAAAGAATTATAAGTATAACTAATCTTACCTCCATGGCCATCATACACAGCAAAGAATGCAGCATCTTTGTCTTCTGATAATGACAAAATGTGTGTGTGGGCATCTTCCATATCTTTTTTTGGTTGAGGAATTTGTAAATAGATTGAATAGTGCATGTATGTGCATAAGTATAATATACAACATAAATATAAAACAATTTAATTAATTTCACTTTTTATAAGATACTAATTACAAATTAGATAATATTTTAATTAAAAAACAAAATTATTTTTATTAAAAACTCTTAGTCAAAATATCACATCCATTTATTAGCTTATTTTATCTATATTATATCAAAGCAATATCTAATTGGAAAGAATCTTATGAATTACTGCTTAGTACATTATTTGTCTTGCCTTAATTTGGGGTTCAGGTTCAGTCTAATATGAATACTAAAATTTTTCTTTTAGATAGATATGAGAGATTCATTCAATATTGGTTGATAAATAGGCATCTAGCTGGAAAATAAAGGATTCAAATTAATCTGGTTAAATTAAAAAAATGTTTATGTATTGACTATAAAAACTGTAATACAATGGGGCTTTTATTATTAGTAAAAACAATGTTATATTCCTATAGATGCTAGAAAAAATTTTAATTATGTTTTTACTGTAAGATATTATTAAATAATCATTATCAGTTAAAACGAAAGAAGGGTTGCGATGTGGATGAACTGATCCAAATTGCATCTGGATTTAATAAATGAACATTAAGCTGGTTTGTTGAAAATAGGTGCAATCATAGATTATGTACTTCATCGCATCATCTCCAGCATCCTACTCAAAGATTTTAGGTCCGACAGTAGTCAGATAAGATTCTCTGTTATTATGTCATCGATCGGACCGTTACAATATATAGATAGGCAGAAATGTGAGAAAAAATGTTTCTTATTTTTAAATAAAAATAAATGAAAATAATGTGAATGCTATAAAAATAGTGAATATCAAACAACTTAAAATGGGCATGGACAATTGCATCAATATTTTAAATATCTGAATAAATTTTTAAAAAAATTAAAAGTGAAATCACAATGGCTATGTGAGTTTGTGAACCAAAAAGATTAGAAGCGATAACAAAAATCAAAGAACATTGTTATTTCAATAGTATACTATAGTAAAAAATATAGATAATAAGCACATGAAATAGTACTAATAAAAATAAATATGTTTGTTAACAGAAAATTAATTACTTATTCACAAAAAACTTAAATATTAGATAAATAAATATTTAAGACATTTTGTCTGAAATGTCATAATAAAATGTGCCTTTATTATTTTTAAATAAATAAATAATTTGCTTATTTATTCACTTACAAAAACAAATTACTTTATTAAATAAACCCATTATTACAAAACATATTTATTGCTTAGAGCCCTTAACTTATTTACATTTGAGACAATTTTGATAGTTTTAAAATGTTTGCATATATGTATACCTAAGTCACTTATTTATAAATAACAGTTATTCATTTGTAAATAAAAAAAATTATTTATTCATTTATTTACAAAGAAATTCTTTAACATTTGTACTGCTCCAAAATATTTTTTCCCTCAGACTTTAAATTATGAAAAATATTCATAGTTTTACTTTTGTATATATCAAAATAAATAATTTTTCATTCATAAGCATTATATATTCATTTACACATAAAAATGGATATATATTGAACCGGGTGGGGTGGCAGATCAATGAAGAACTCGAACTAACATGGTACTTTGACTCTTTAATAAAATAACATTATGAAATATACAAAAAATATGATACAAATATAAACTTATACATTTGATCTACACCAATGCAATTTAATTATTGCACCACCACGGTCCCTTAGGCAGAGAAGAATAATATTCATAGGATACCTGTGCCCAAATCAGAGCTATATTTAAATATATATATAACTGTGACAACATTTCAAGGGCACAGATCTTCTCGGCTGCAGAATTCAGCGCCTAAGAAATCCCAACTAGCTCAATCAAAAGGATAATATAATATACTGTTACTTTATTTAGTGGTAAAAGAATTGATGGACAAATATTAAGTTTTAAAGACAATTTATTTTAACTAAATACCTATTATTGTAAATTTTAAACTACTTTTATAAAATCTTAATTAAATTAAACAATAAATTATAATAACCTCAGACAACATATATTATAATAAGATATACAATAGTAGTATAATTCAGTATTAAAATAATTACAAGCATTTTCAAAACACGCACATCAACAGTTCATTTTATGCGGTTATATAGTTCATTTATTAACTGACTCTGGGAAGCTTCAAGATTAGCAATGGCTACATTAATATTAGAAGTGGAATAAAAAAAGTTATTCATTACCTATAAGATTTTGGACATTGACTTCTTGCTGTTTGCTGCTTCATGTGAATTTTTTCCAACCAGTTGGATTTGAGGTTTTTGTGGAAGTTCCTATCATTGCTATCCATAGTACTATTATTCAAGACAGCTAAATATCTCTGGCAGTTTCAAGTTATTAGGCAGGCATCACTTTCATCGGGCAGGTTGCTGATTTTTTTTATCAGACTAAGGCTGGAGTCTGGCCATATGCTTCCAATGGTTGTTAACACTGCATTGTCATGAAAACACTGATTTGGGATACGTGATACTGATTGTAAAAACTCAACTGATTGACTGACTGATTGGATCTCTCACTCTATTTATATGATGACCTATTGTCACTTTGTTAATTAGTTTTTAGATTTGCCAGCTATATCCATTGTTGAAATTCGTCCACTGTTTTTGATTACATTTTAACTTTTATAGATTATTTTCTTTTAGCGAAGTGAATTTTGTTTAAACTAATAATAAAAACTCTTTAGACTTTTATAAATTTATTTATCAAACAAAGCAAAACTCTCCATACAATAGTGCCACCCTGTGCCAACCAGAATAATCAATGGATGCCAGAAGGCTTGTGCATAAAATCCGTATCTAGTGCCTACTCATCCAATATCCCCAGACTAGTTTCTGGCTTGTGGCCTTTGTCAGTGATGAGGCTTGGATCTGAGAGCACTGCACCTAGATCTTAGGATCTAATGCAACCCTCCAGCAGCCACCTTTTATCTCTACTTAACTACAAAACCATGAGAATGAAATTGAAAACACAATATTTTCAATCTAAGCTCAATAGCTTATATACTCATATGGGTCTGAACTCAGTTCAGCATCCATACATTTGGTGATCTTTGTCTCTTTAACAACCATAGCCACCACTATTCTATTAGGCAGGATTGGTGTTAAACCAACATCACATGATCACCATCTCTTATACTATCACATAATTGTTATTAAACAAGGCAAAACTCTCCATACAGTAGTGCCACTCTGTGCCAACCAGAGTAATCAATGGGGATATTGGATGAGTAGGCACTAAATATGGATTTTATGCACAAGCTTTCTGGCATCCATTGATTACTCTGGTTGGCACAGGGTGGCACTACTGTATGGAGAGTTTTGCCTTGTTTAATAACAATTATGTGCTAGTATAACAGATGGTGATCATGTAATGTTTAGTAAATTTATTTATCTCAAACGAAATGTTTTGTTGTTTTTAATTCACTTATTTATGGACACCTTATCGATTTTATTCTTTCTGCGTTATTTATGAAACCCTTTTATTTTTGAACAATTGTGACTTATGTGTAGCACTCTCATAAGCAGAACAATATATATACATATATGCATATATCATACCTATATAAATATATAAAATATAATCAGTTGCTCAAGGGATCATGATATTTAAGCACCCAAGTGGCAGACTGTGAACAACAGTTTCATTCAATTGATGAAACTTTTTTTATTTATCTTAGCTGGAAGTGGATCTATGAATTATTTAGTTCTTGCATCAATATACTCTATTAATAGAAAAAACAAATAAAAGCATCATTTTTTAACAGTTTTAATGTAATAATGTAATATTCTTTTTAACTTGTTAATTATACACAGAAATTTGATAACTACGGTAATTAATTGAAAAGTTACAGAAATCATTCAAAAAATTAACTGTTTTTTGAAATAATAATTTAATTTGCAAAAACCAATTTCCATGGTAGGCTGACTTTTATCCTCCAGTTTGTGCTAAGTTTCAATATCACGGTTTTAAAAAAAAAAACAGGAAATCAAATGACAATTCACGATTAAATTTTTTATTTTATAATTTATTATATTCAAAGTAGATCAAATTTTAATTTTCATTTGTAGTTAAACAATGAATATGTGAACAGATTTCAAAAAAATAAAATTAAATCAAATACTCCCAAAAGAAACCTTTTTCCAAATTATTTATTTCAAGATTTATAAAATATAGTATATTTTATATCTAGTTAATATACTTTAGAAAATAAAAAAACAAAACTAAGATGTTGAAGGGAAAAAAGATATGGTACAATCTTGCTTGACCTAAAGACTATACAGAAATTTAAAAAAATCTTAAATCCATTTACAATGCTTACCTATTCAATTTTGGCACATAAAATATGGTAGCAATTGATACTATAACAATGTATGTCAGTAATAGATAGCCATGAACTGACTTTAACACAATATATATATATATATATTGTAAAAAAAATATTCTTTGAAGTCATAAGTACTTTTGGCTTGTATTGATACTGGTACAAAAAAAAAATATCATTTGAGATTCTTAGACAAGTGATATAAAATTGGCACTATCCTAATTATGCAAGCAAAGTTAGTCCCTTTAATGATTGCATTAAATTTTTTTTTCATGGTTTATATACTTCCAAAAGCAATTTTATTTATTTATTTGGTATATAGATTTTTCCTTTTTTTTTTTTTTTTAGTTGGCTTAGCTATTAAAGAAGGTCATAAAAAAATCCAATATAGATTCCAAACTAGGAGTCTAACTTCATAATGGCTTTATTAAGAATTTCAATTCTGCTACTGCAGCAATAGATTTAACAATTATTAATTATAAAGTTCATACAGTGTTTGCCTTCATCTACATAGGACAGAGACTGTCAAATTTCATTTCTGAAGCAGATGAATATATGGTAACAGGTAATCCTGAATCTGTTAATGTGATTCCCATAATATTTATGAATATAAAATTCAGCAGGTGTTAGTATTGGAAACATTGTGTTTAGTCTGGATTACACATATAAAAACAAACAAGTATACATGTTTTCATAAATAATATATTTATTACAGTATATACACGTGTTTACAACATTTACTGATTAAAGTAATGATAGCCATACTCTGCCTGCAGGGTACAGCTACTAGTTCTAATGTTCTGTATGTGTTCTTATTGATTTATCTACCCATTTCCAGCTGCACTTGACAGCCTACCTTGTGAGGGGGTACAACGACTCTTCTGGTTGTATTTAAAGCTTGCCTTGAGTCGGCTTTGGTTCTGGAAGCTTCCAGTCCTAAACATGGACTTGCTTTGCTGTGTTAACCATTAGCTAAATAGCTACAGTCTAGGGAGCAATCACTGCTATTCAGATTGGCAGAAGTTTCCTTCAACTGTATATGGAGAACTAGGCTACTGTTATTCAGATTAACAGTTATTCTTTTGGAAAATACAAACCATCTTTTTCCTTCTCTGCCTTATCTTCAAATAGGCTGACTATTTATTGTCAGATCCCTTAATGGAAGCATCCAGATTCAGTGAGCATCATTGCCTATTGGCTGTTTGTTATCTTTATACATACAGAAAAAACAGGCAAACTCTCCATGCAGTTGTGCTATTCAGTGCAAGCCAGAGTAATCAATGGATGCCAGAAGGCTTGTGCATAAAATACCTATCTATAGCCTGCTCATTCAATATCCACAGACTAGTTTCTAGCTTGTGGCTTTCATCAGTGAGGAGTCTTGGATCTGAGAAAACCATAAGCTAGAAACTAATCTGGGGATACTGGATGAATAGGCACTAGATAGGGATTTTATGCACAAGCCTTCTGGCATTCATTGATTACTAAGTGAGGAGCCTTGGGTCTGAGAAAGCCATAAGCTAGAAACTAGTCTGGGGATATTGGATGAGTAGACACTAGATAGGGATTTTATGCACAAGCCTTCTGGCATCCATTGATTACTCTGGCTTGCACTGAGTGGCACTACTGTATGGAGAGTTTGCCTGTTTTAATAACAGTTATAAGCAAGCATAAAAAAATGGTAATTATGTGATGTTTACACATACACATTAATAAGTGGCAATGAATTCTCAATCCGATCATGATGTCGACCAGCAATACACAATGGTTTGGGGCTACATAACAGAGATAAGAAATGAATCTGGACTGGTCCATTATTTAAAGGCAAGTTAAGAAATAACCTTCAAAAAGACTGATTATGTCAGATCTCCAACCTTAACGGAAACATTTGGATATGCACTGGTTAGTGACAATGAATGCTCAATCTGATTGTGACAAGAAAGGACTCTGAACTAGTCCATTATTTGAAGGCAAGGTGAGATATGACAGGATATGAAAAAAAATGAATTTATTTGGAAGTTCACAACATTGTTTTTTACACGTTTTTCTAATTGTTTGAAAAAATTCCTGAGTGAACACCAAGAGATATCATGATTTAAAACAAGTCTATAAGTAGTGACAGTAACTTGAAATAATTAGTCTGATCTATTTAATAATTTTTTATTCATTTTCTGTAAGGCAACTTTTGTTATTTGCTGAAGAGATATATGAAAGAATAAAAAAAAACCACAGTCAAGAAATAAACTTGAGTATGCTGATAATATTTCTCACAATCTAAAAGATTAGTTTGGCACACATACACTCTCTCCATACAAAAGTCATAGTATTCATCAGCAGAAGAATATGTTAACATTAAGGAATCTGTCTTTAGAGTAATTATATCATAGTTGCAAATAGTGTCAGTCATAGTCAGCTTTCCAAAAAAATTATTTAAAAAAATTATGAGAAAAATAAGTTAGGCTAATGTCCAAAGATCGCTAAAGTTGAATTTTACTTTACTATTGATCAATCAGATCTATATAATTAGTTAATACTATCTAATTATCGTGTCTTGATCATGTTTGATTCTCATAAATGATTTATTGGACTATCACAATGGTCGCACTAAAATAAAATAAAAAATCACTTAACGATCTTGGCTTTGTTTTCCAGATAATTAAAAAATCATCTAGATGGTATCACTATTTAGCATATAAAAGAATTGATACCATTTTACTTACATCTTGCAACCTACTTTCTGAAATCATAATTTCAGAATCTGTACAACAGATTGAGTTCAGACTGTTATTAAACACATAATAATGATAAATGTATCATTGGAGTAAAAATACCAAATAACATAAGAACAAAGAATGATACTGATTCAAATTCCAAGTAATTAATCTTCAAGTCTGAAGATAATTAAAGGCAGAAAAAAAAACATATATATATATAAAACATACACACAAGAATCAGGGTGATCTGATAATTAGTGCTTGTATATGTATTTCACTTGCTTATCTTCCAAATGAAAATACTAAACCCTTACGATTAAATTAATATTATAGATTCTGAGATACACATAATACTAACCATCTTACACCCCCTCCTACAAAAGATGCAATAATCATAAATACTTTCAATTCAGTACTTTATAAAGCAATATCTAAATCATGCAGTAATTGATATTTCTGAAAACTCTATACATTATAAAATCAAAAATTTTTATTATTAAAAAGAAAAATAATACAGGTCATCATTAAACAAATATATATATACAATTACTGACAGATTCATTTACTAGATCAAATAAATAAATATATATATACAAGTTTTTATCAGGCCTATGGAAAGGCTGTCATTTTTGTAATTATATGCTAACCTTAAATTAAATGTAAATACGGTAATATAGCAACTATTTTTTCTCCTTCACTATAATATTGCATTTCAAACATGAATTTATGAATTTTAATCACATTTTCATCACGATTTAAATACTATACCTATTCAGTTCTGTATTGTAATTAAAAGCACATTTACAAATGTTTTCCAAGCTTTTTCCCATCAAAATTTTTTATTCTATATGCCTTTATAAAATACCATATTTTTTTAGAATCCAAAAAGGTACCTGGACTATGGAAACACCATTGTTTTTGTAATACTTCTTTTTAGTTGATTGTTTTAACAAATTTTTTTTTGCTCTGTAAAATTATTTGTTGGCAAATATACTTGGCCTATGGAAAGGCTGTTGTTTTTGTGGGTTTTTTTTTAACCGAGTTGCTTTTAACAATTTTTTTTTTGCTTGCAGAATTGCTTTGAATAAAATATTTGTAATCCAAATTAAGCCTCTTGTAAAAAAAATTACAGTTTATTAATGGCGAATTACTTCTTTTGACAGCATTACTAATAAATGTAAGCTTTTTTTTAACTGATTGTTATTCTGACATGTGACAGTGTTATAAACAAACATACATTTACAAATTTTTTTTATAAAGGATCAAAATATTCATTATCAGAATATTTTGCTTAAGCAATATATATATAATATTTTCAAAATTCAAATTACATTATAGGATTTGCTTATTTCTTAGTCATTTACTTTTCAATCATTTTGGTACACCTATAATAAGTCATTAGGTATTATATTGTCCTTTATTTGCTTTATAATTACCTAACTAATTTTTTCAGAGGTAGTTCCTTATTCTTTTTATATTTTATTTCCTTACAAATCCAGCATATGTAGATGGTCGATCAGCTTTCTATGATAATGTTTCTTCCAATTTTTATATTTATGGATTAGGATTCATTAATTATAACATAGAATTCTCACAACCACACCAAGATTTTGATTAGGCTATTCTAGTTCTAACTTCATTTTCCTTAAGAATCATCTTTCAGATCCACAATCCAAATAATTTATTCAGCAATCCAGTCTGATAATCATGTAGATATTTTTGTGCATAGCTTTGGAGAAGTATAATACAAATTATTGCTCAATGTTGGGCTGGTATTTTTATAATCAGATGAACTGAATGTTGTTTCAACAACTTTTCTTTATTATTTGCTTTTAATGAAACAATACAGAATATTATATCCAGGTATATCTCTAAGAATAGTGACTAATTATTAATGAATAATTAAGCTAATATTTCAATCATTTTATGGTTGAAACTTGCCTATAGCCATAAATCAGACTTGCTTTCCAAATTGTTAACAGTTAAATTGTTTATTGGAAATTTTTTCTTAATTTAAATTTTATAGCATTTAATTATTCTCATTTTTAAATTACAGAAGTTAATTTTATAACTTATTATTTTTTAATAGCTTATATTTTGTAAAATTTTATAATAATGAATCATACCAAATTCATATATTAAATAATGCAGTATGGCTTTAACAAATTAATTCCAATCATGATTTTCTATTTCCAAAATTTTTTTTACATACTTTATATTATACTTTTGCTAATTATATCATTAATAAACTAAATTTTATACTACATAATAAAGCTTATGGTCTAGGGCATGGAATCTTTTTTCTTCCAAGTATCATTTGGATATTTATAATAACATTTGTGGGCCATAGAAAATTATTGACTTAAAAATTAGGCAGCTATGTTTGATCAAACATTTAATTAATTTACCCCTAATCATTAGAAGTGAGTAATCTTTTCAGGTGGCAGGCCACCTTCAACTTGCTTTTTTTAAATGAGGGACATAATTTTTTTTTAATTAAAAATAAAATAACACCTTTATTATTAATTACCATTTCCCATTTAATGATAATTTTTCCAATTTGCATTGTAATCTGTGATATTTTTTATATTCTCAAATTTCTTTTTATGTTCTGGACAAATTAATTCTACATCAATTAGGATGCAGTCATTTATAAATTCCCCTTCAGAAAATGGTTTTGAAGTTTCTGGGGTTTTTTTTTTAAAAAAAAAAAACCCCTGTAATTTGCCTCCATAGAATTTTCTAACTTGTTTGGACTTTTTATGAGACATGTCAGCCACTTGATGCTCCTTATCAAGTTTTCTATTTTAATATTTCTTTCTTTTCAAACAATTTTGTTGTAATCAGAATGTTTAAAAAATAGTGTTACTTTATTAATTGAAATTTTTTCCAGACATATTAATTTACTCTTTCTTTTTATAAAAAAAAAATATGTTAATCTATTTCTATTGAAATGCACAATTTTCTGTGACATGTACTCTATTATAATAATAAAATAAAATAAATGCTAAATTTTTGATACTCCACAAGACACTATTGTCACAATAAATACATAATTGTATAAAACACTATACATGTGATTATAAGCAAATAACAGCCATATCTATATAAATTCTCCGTGTGTGTGTGTACCTAGATCTGCTCCAAGTTCACATGCCATTTGTAACCGATCAAAATAAAAGCAAATAAAATATTTATTGATGATCACAATGATCATGCACAGACCTAAGTTTGCATTATGTAAGTAATGGTTACAAATAAAATAGTAACCGAATAATTTATACATATGTATGAACATTAAATATGACCAAAGTTAAGTCATTATATAACATTTAATCCTGAAATAACAACCGTATAATACCAAAAGGAATTATAGAGAATTACATAGAATTCACACAAAAGAGTATCTTATTACTGTTCGGTATTTAGCTGTATGGTTCAGAAGAGACTCTGTAAAATATGTGCACAAGAATATAAATTAGATAAATTAATTATAACTCAAAAACAATGATTGATAATTTTATTAAGAATTTGGTAATAATAATAATGATAGATCTAGAATAAGTATTCTATTAAAGCATAAATAAATTGACATAATCTGATTCTGGCTTGGCTACAAATATGACATATATTAAATTATTAAAATATGTATTTAAAAAAAAGACAATAAATGTAGTAATGTAATGTCGAATTTTAAGGCAATGAATATTTTAACTAACAGAACTATTCAGTAATGCAATATGTTTCAATTATTTAATTATTAATGCGTTTTTAAACTATAAGCTCAAATTATTATTTTAGCAATATATAATTCTTTATATATGTGTGTGCTTGGCTGCAGAAAGAAGTTTGCTATTAACTGAAAGGAGACTCTCTGATTCTTCTTGGAAACCTTAAAAAAACTGAGCAGGACAAATTCATAATGTCCACTCCATACGTTCTTGTCATTGCAGTTGTTATTATAATGTGATTATTCATATAATATATAAGCATGGATGGGCTTCTCATCAACATGCATTAGCCAGTGTGAGGAGTTAATTGACTTTTTAGCACTGAGTTTAAGATCAAGAAACACCATGGTCTTTCTTATCAGTTGCCTGATAAGGCAGAATGAATGTATATGTAAATAATAAATATTTTTACAATGTATACAATCATGACAGACAAAAATAAATTATGGCCCTTATTGCCAGGAGGCTATAAAGTCACCAACCAAGGCAGTGGTTGGTGGCCGAAGGCGGAGGGTGCTAAGAATACCGATTGTGGATCCAGGTTGCCATTAGATGATGACTTTTTATTTAGGTATTTCCAAGTGAAGTAAGATTGCAAGAATTAGAAGAAGAACTGTCTTATATTGAATGGGACATTGTTGGACTTTGTGAAGTTAGAAGAAAAGGTGAAGAGACAATTGATTTAAAAAGTGAACATGTACTCTACTATAAAGGCACAAATATTGGAAATACAAATGGAGTAGGATTCATTATAAATAAAAAGTGGAAGAACAACATTGTGGAGATAGATGGTGTATTGAACAGAGCAGCAAGATTAATTATACAACTTTAGCAAAAATCAAATGCAGATAATTCAGGTTTATGTCCCCAAAAGTTCTCATAGTGGTGAAGTAGTAGGAGATTTTTATATGGATGTCCAAAAGGCATTTGATCTGAGTAAACATTTTAAAATTGTTATAGGAGATTGTAATGCTAGAATTGGTAAACAAATGAAAGATGAAAGTGCTGTAGATAATTTTGGTTAAGGTAATAGACATGAGAGAGGACATAGACTTGTGAAGTTTGCAGAAAAAGAAAATCTTTATATTATGAATTCTTTTTTTAAAAAAAAATGTTAAAAGGAAATGGACATGGAAGCATCCATATGAAGGTACAGCAGAATTGAATTATATTTTAATTAACAGAAAATACACATTTCAAGATTGTATGAAGATACATGTTAATGCAAAACTAGAGAGACAAAAATCATTAAAAAAAAACAATATTTACAGTTGATATTCCTAATTTTCAGAAGCATTCTAATGAATTTAAATTAGAACTTACAAAGTGGTTTCAAGTATTAATAGATTTTGAACATGATTCAGATTTGACTAAAATTAATATGAAAATAACTGATACGCTTTTAAAAACTGCAAAAAAGATAGCTGATAGAAAAAAGCAGCAATTGACTAATAAAATTTCTACTGAGACTAAAGAGTTTATGAAGAAAAGAAGGAATATGAAGATATACAAAAATGTGTTAAAAAGGATTAAATATCTCGAATTTTCTAAAATGGTGCAGAGAAGAGTTGAAAATAATATACGAAAGTATAACTGTGAACTCAAGAGTGTAAAACAACATTTCAGTATTGGTAAGAAATTTATATCTGCAATAAGAAAAAAAGATGAAATTATTACTAAAAAAAAAGATGACATCATGAAATGGGTAGAAGACTTCTATCAAAAATTATATAGTATTAGAGAACAAGTACTTCCTATTCCTATTATATCTTCCGAATTGCCCAGAATTTTAAATGAAGAAGTGCAACATGCAATTAAATTTATGAAGAAAGGAAAGGCTCCAGGTAATGATGGAATTATAATTGATATATTAAAAGTAGCAGGTGAAGAAATAGAAATTTTTTTAGCAAAGTTATATATCAAATGTCTAAATGATAAAAATGTACCAGATGATTGGAAGAATGCAGTATTAATATTAATATTTTAAAAAGATGATAAAGAAGATACTAGAACTTACAGAGCTATCAGCCTTTTATCAGTTTCATACAAAATTTTTACCAAGATAATTACAACTCATCTACAGAGAACATTGGATTTTCACCGACCAAGAGAACAAGCTGGATCCAAAAGTGATTTTAGTACAATAGATCATATCCAGGTATTGAGAGAAGTTATAAAAAGGACAAATGAATATGAGTTGCCATTATGCTTTGGACTTGTGATTATGAAAAGGCATTTTATTCTATAAACATTTCTTCAGTGATTAAAGCATTGGATCATCAAGGTATAGATCCAGGATAGTGTCATATTTTAAAGGATATTTATAAAAATGCAACAGCAACAATTAGATTACATAATGATACTAGGAGAGTCAATATTGAGAAGGATATAAAACAGGGTGACTCCATATCTCCAAAACTTTTTACAGCATTGCTACTGCAAAGTATTTTTGTGGATTAAAATGGAAAGCTAAAGGAGTGAAAGTAAATGGAGATTATTTAAGTCATTTAAATTTTGCAGATGATGTAATTGGTTTTGCAAATACTACTTTAGAGCTGCTGGAAATGTAAGAGTTATCAGATGAAAGTAAGACTAAAGATAAATGTTAAAAAGACTAAAGTAATGTTTAATGGATTTTCTCAAAATATGAAAATAAAGATTGATTATGATGAATTAGAAGAAGTTAACAGCAACAAATACCTTGGTCAGATTATTAATAAAGATGGAAACATAATGGATGAAATAAATCATAGAATTAAACTTGTTTTGAGTGCTTTTGGTAGAAATAACTTGATACTAAAAGAAAATATGCCTATGTGTTTGAAAAGGAAGGTTTTTAATAGATGTGTACTACCACTTCTTACTTATGGATCTGAAACTTGCATACTTAATAGAAGAGCAATACAGAGACTTCAGACCACTCAAAGAAATATGGAGAGATGCATGTTGGGAGTAACAAGAAGAGATTGAAGATGCAATATATGAGTAAGAGAACAAACAGATGTTACTAACCTCATTGAAAATATTAAAAGACTGAAGTGGCATTGGGTTGGACATATTGCTAGAAGAGATGATAATAGATAGACAATTGAAATCTTAAACCGGATGCCAAGAGATTGTAAAAGGCACAGAAAGATACATGTGAGATGGATGAATGAAATAAGAAAGAGTGCAGGAATAATGTGAAGAAGATCGGAGAAGATGGATTGAACTTGGAGACCTTCATCCTGCAATAGATTGATAATGGTTGATGATGATGATGATGATATATGTGCTTGCATTAAAAAATATGTAAGAATACTGATTACTATTTAAAAGATTTGAATTGGCATTTATTGTTCAATACAAAGTAATTCTGGTAATATCGTAAATACATTTTTGAATAGCTTATATTTTCCCAGTTATATTTTCTAAATATAAATTGTAACTTTTTTTAAATTATTAGAAAATATAATAATTCTGTAAATCATTGATTTTTTTTTATTCCTAAAATTAATCAATTTATATAATTTTTGATTAGAGACAGAAAGAATTTCTTAATTAAAATGTCTTTCTTAGTATTTTTTGGTACAAAAATATATTTAACTTTACTTAAATTATTTAAGATATCCAAGAATATTACTTCTTATTTTATTAAATTTTAGCCATTCTAGACTTTTGTTTTAATATTTATATATGTTACACTTAAGTGTACATTTCTGCTTTTCCTATATATAAGTTAAATACATATATGCACACAAACATTATCAAAGTTATCTCATCCATGTCAATGTGTTCAGGAGACATCCCTGTCTCAATATATGTATATGCACACACAAAGAATATAGCTCTGACTCTTCTAGCTTACATTTAATATATGCATTAATTGATTATCATTCTATTCTAATAATACACATGTAACCATAATCTTCACACATGCGCCATTAGATTAAATTTATATATACTCACCCTTCAATAAGTGTTTTAAAAGCATAAGAGTAATACTTATGCTTAGAGCTTATTTTTATATAAACCAATTCTTATTGACCATACTTAAATCAGGATTTAACCTTATTATGAGCCTGATATTTCAATGGACAAATTATTTGTACAAATTTAGTTTATATATCACAGGGAAGAGAAAGTTTCTCATTTTTAAGGACCTGTGATTTTGGATTATATTAGTTTGGATATATGTAAACAAATAATTTAGTGATATATATAATTGTAATCTTGTGGAAAGAATTTAATCTTCAAACATGCACTATTGCAGGTACTTAAAAATGAGAAACTTTCTCTTCCTTGTAATATATAAATTAAATTTGTACAAATAATTTATCAATTGAAATATCAAGCTTATAATAAGTTCAAGTCCTGGTTTAAGCATGGTCAATAGGGGTTAATTTATATAAAAATAAGCTCTAAGCATATGTTTTTAAAACATTTATTGATGGGTGAATGCACATAACTTTAATCTAATAGCATGTGTGTGAAAATTAATTTCCTTTCACAAGATTACAATTATATACATCATTAAATTATTTATTGATCTATATAAGCATAAATAATCAATGAAACTAAGATGATAGTGACAACCAGATGTCTGAGTCTATTGTCCCTTTGTCAGTGAGAAACAATGTATTGCAAATAACCATTCAGAAATCACTTTTACTTCTGCTATACTATTTATTAAATAATATGAAATTTCAACACTTTGTTTCAATGACAAGCTAGCTTGGTTATATAATTAAATACATCTGATTACTAAGTTAGTAACTATATTATTTTGATAACATGCTGAAGAGATTAATACAGTCCAGTGCTACTTACTATGAAGGAACAAGTCAGAACTAGAAGCTGAATTGATGGTTGCATTTGATCTCCATTAATATCTTAGGCTTATATAGATAGCTCTCAAGTAGTTATATAATGTGAATTACTACTGTTAAAATAGATTAAATGTAAGTTGAGAGAATCAGGTAATGCTGTTTTGATATACTCTATCTATTTGCTAAAAATCTCTACAATTAGCATATAACTGGGATTACTAAAATATGTAATGACAAATCTTGCATCAAATTTGTGTAGATCTATAAGTAACTTAGTTTCAGCTTAACATCTTGGAAGTACAACATTTTGAATCATTAATTTGATTTATAAATCTAAAATAAAGGTAATAATGTGATAAGAATGTGTACATTTCAATGCTCTTACTGAAGAATGCCTGCAGTAAAAAAACTAGATTTTAACATAGATGACCTTATCACCAGGTTCCATTAATTATTCCTTATAATTCAATAGATAGTGAAGGTCCATTATTCTAGAAAGATTATAAAATTATAACTTCAAATTTATAGCTTAGCATTGCTTTTTAACCAGGCTGGTCATATTTATATCACTAAGATAAGGTATACATAAGAGATAATTTATAGATTAATTAATATGCAAGTTTGTGACTTTAAATATACCACTTACATGACAATGCAACACACTAGTCTTTTTTATTTATAGTGTGGGTGTCTTTGTATAGGCTTGGGACTTTGGAAATTAATAATTTCTAAAGCTATATCGTAAATTTTAATAAGTTCTGTTTTGAATAGAAATCTTTATCCTAAAATAATTTTATATCATCAAAATATAAAAGAGAATTACTAAGCAAAATAAACAACTAAGTCACTTCACTTGGAATATATTCATAATGAAACATAAATGCAAAGCAATGGAAGGAAGAATCTCGGTATCTATTTGTGGTTTTGTAGCATATATTGATTTATACAGTGTATTTTTTACAAGAAATTGCTTCTATCTTTTAATTGAAGATAAAATGAACAATATATATGAATTATTTAAAGTGATTTATATGCTCACCTATATCTTTGGTTATTTAATTTCACTATCCTGAACTATTTTTTTTTATTCCTGTAAACTTTCCTAAAATTCAGTTTTTGAAACTATTTATTCATTCCTTAGTGGTAAAAATAACTGCAGCACCCATAGAAATCTGACATCCTCTGTGACTAGCAATGAAAGCTGCAAAATACTTACAATCATATTTTCACATTCACCATATTAACCCTCATACAATCAATCTATTACTAAACTGGGACATTTAAAGATAGCTAAATACCCAGTCATTGGCTACTATTTGGATAACTTGCTGAGTTGATCATTGGTGGTTTGCCTGGAAATAATTTTAAGCCTGTTCATGACCTGAAATATTTCAAGATACTTTTAACTTGAATTCAAATTCCAAGGCACAAATATCACAAGCTGATATGCTAACCATCATAGCCAAGATTATCACTCTGGTTGTCCTATAAATTAAAACTAAAACCTAAAATAGACTGTGGATTATTGTTATATATTACCATCAAGAACAGTCTCTTGCAAAGGGAATGACATTCCAATGCATTGAATTTTAGAAGATGAAAATGTGCTTATTATTCGATTTATAAAAGACTTCCTTCTTGTTAGATTTCAATATTTCAATTCAGTGAGTATGCTGGACATTATAGCTCAAAAAGTTGGGGTTGTAAAAAAAAAGTATAATATTTTAATATATATTATTATTGTAATCATATGTTTCTATTTATCTTTTATATAGTTTTTTGGTATAGTACCTTTAATAAATTTTGTAATCACAATATTAACCATATGCATATATGTGTATGTGCATCTGTCTTGCAAACGAATAAAAAATAAAAGATAGATTCACGCCTAAGTAGATAGCTCTGGAATATGTACAGGATGAATTATTAATTACTATTAATACAATATAAAGATGTGTGTGTGTACGCAATACAGTATAAATATTTAATTTTTAAATAAAATAAAAAAATTTATAAATAAAATTGTTAATACTCTGATATTAATTTTAGTTTTTAAAGATGCTGAGCTAATTATAGAAGTAAAAAAATGAAGTTAGGTAGCAAAATAACAAGTTTTTTTTTAATGATTAAAAAGATCTCCATATTCTTTAATTAATAAAACATGGTAATAAATTAGCCATAAATTAAAAGAGGTTTAAAGGAAATATCTCAACACAGATGTTTCTTTCAAAAAACTTAGTACAGGTTTTTTTTTGTTTTTTTTTTTGGGGGGGGGGGGGGTATTTCTTATACTTACCGAATCCAATCTTTTGTATCTTATTAAATATATTTTTATTTTAGCTGTTTAGTAACAAACAATACTAAATAATTTTATAAACGAAACCAAATAAATATGTTTTTTTTAAAAAAAAGAATAATAAAAACAGCTTTAAATAGTCAAATTTAGGATAAAAAATTCCCTTCTTAGTACCTCACTTTGGGCTTCTTAATATTATATGGGTTATCAGAGACAAGAAGACTTACAGATAAGTTCTGAATAATGAAATTTTTTTGCTGTGATACATATTTAAAAATGTTATAGTAGAATAAAATATTTATTAATTTAGATGAGTGTTATATACACAGTGGATATTGTTGTGTCTGGTTTCATCTAAATATATTTCTAGCCACAAACAAGCACAAATTCATATTAAAATGCAGAGAAAGTATATAGGAGGAATATGTGATGTGATACACTGTAACTTCTCCTTATATGGAGTCAGGAATCTCTCAGCAACTATGTCCAGAGAAACTTGTTAGTCACTTTACCTTCCCATTCCATTTCCCATCCTAAGTTTGCCCATAATCTGCTCCATCCCATTTCCACAACATAATCTTTGTCAACCCCATGGCCTTCATATCTAAATCCCTCATATCTCAAACCCAGCATAAAAACCAATAATCCACTTTCTATAGAATTACTTTGTTCATATTTATTCTTCCATAACTTCGTTATTTGTACCCTTTCTGCTTTCAAGCATTTACATTGAATTAACATATGCCTAATATTTTCTATGACTTCCTTACACAACTTGCAGATTAAATCACCCATATTCCCTTGTTGCTAAAGATCCCGTTTGAACTTTAAACAATGAACTACTTTCCTTGCTATTATCATAAATTAACTTGCACCCAATGCTCCATTTACTTCTATATATATTTAAACTCTTTTTACTCTCTATACTAGTTCTCCAACTCTCCACCTGCCTATTCTTTATTAATGCATCTATTCTTCTATCCCATCCCTTATCACTATAACACTCAACAATCCTCCTAAAACAATCATCCACCTTGTGCACAAGTATACTGATATAAATTCTTTATCCAAATCTTCGGCATACCTCATTACCTTTCTCACTCATCTTATTGCCTGCTCTTTACTCATAACCCAATTAAATACTATTTTGACTATTCTTTTATTATCCATAAACAAGCTACTGAACATTTTCATTTTGCTTTTTTCATCTCTCATATAAAAACTTGACCATCTCATTTCTTCTTGAATTGCCTCCTTTGCTGTCCACACATCTGCATTTAATGCATGTCTTCCTACTTCCCTTGGTACTTTTTCTAAATAATCTAATTCCCCTTTACTAACACATAATTGCCATATGTTAATCTTACTACTGCCACTCCCTTCCATACAATTCTAGCTACATCATATTTATTATATGAAACACTGTTAATTTCTTTATCAATCCCTTTCTTTTCTTTGCTTCATTTATCAATTTTTTCTCCCATTCATCCAAGCAATTTTCCTGATTATTTAAGATGATTCCCAAATAACTGTATCTATTCACCACATTTAACTTTATATCCCCCAATAAAAATTTTTTAGCTTCTCTTTCCCCAGTATTAACCATCATTATATTTGATTTTTCTTCACTAAATATAACCCCCATCTCTTTACCGACTGCATGTCTTCAGCATAACTTCCATATCTTTTCTTCTTTCTACACACAAAAAGACATCATCCTTCAAAAAAAATGACCTGACAAAATATATACTCCCTTAACACCTATTAACAGTATCTTTATCCCTCTTCCTAGTCTTTCTATTGCTCTCTCAATTTCATTCAAATATAACAAAAACAAAATAGATGACATAAGGCATCCTTGCCTTAGACCCACCCCATTTTCAACTTTAACTGATTCTATATCCCCTAATTGATATGCATAGTAATTATTTTCATATAATTTCTTAATAATATTCACTAAAGCTTCATCCATTCCCAAATTTGCTAAACTTACCCATAATCTATTTCTATTTACTCTATCATTTGCCTTCTCTATATCTATAAAACTCATACATAACTGTCTATCTGAATTCCTACTCATATCCATAAGTTGTGTAACTATAAATAAACTACCTCCCATACACCTATCTGATCTAAAAATCTTCTTGCATTTCCCCCACTACTTTTATTTTCTTCCATCCATTTTGCAACTCTTCCGGCCACCATATATGAGAAAACTTTATATAAAACTGATATTACCACTATCGGACTATAATTGTTTAACTTTCTATGATCCTTACCCTTTCCTTTAAATAATAATCTTACTCTTATATTACTCCAACTACCCGGAAAAACTCTCTTCTGTGCCATCTTGTTAAAACATGATAGTAGCTTTACTTTTGCCCTAGGCCCTAAATTCATTTCCATCTCCATTGCCCATCTATCTAAACCTCTTACCTTTCCACTTTTCAATTTCTTCCCTGCCTCATTCAGTTCATTTTCTGTAAACCTAATATTCCGATTACTATATGCTTTCATGTTTTCTATCACTCTGTCTTTCACATCTAACATCTTTTCTATATCCATTACATACCTATTTAAGATTCTCTCTATTTCTTCTCTAGAGCTACACTATATTCCCTCATCATCTAGTAATACTATTTCTCTCTTCCCTACATTTCTCCTTTATGTAATTCCAATTTTTTTTACTCGCATCTCTTCCACTTTTATTAATATCCTCCAACAATTTATTATTCAATTTCATTCTCTCTCAATAATTATATATTTTAGTCAACTTCTTCTTTTCTAAGTACTTTTCCCATTTAGCATTAATATCTTTTTCACTGTCTTTGTTCTTAATAGCACACTTATATTCTCTGCATGTTTTTTCCCTCACTTATTTTTTTTTTATTTCACTACTGCCATCTTTTGTAAACTTGAGTTATCAATATATACTAGATGATAAGGCTTACTAAATCTGTATCTAGTGTTGTTATTCCATCCCTCATCCAAATTAACCTGTTGTTCCTTCATCAGCTAGGAATTTATATCTAGGCCCAATGCATTTATATCTCTTGAACCTAATGTACTTTTCATCCAGTAATACTTTTTATTCTTTTTTTTTTTTTTTGCTTTATACTATCTAATTATCACTCTATAATTCAAAAATATCTTGATGATTTGAATCAAAAATGACTTACTTATAAAATTATAAATTAAAAGATTGCTGCTGAATTAAGTTCAAAATATCCAGATGCACTAGATCTATACCCAAGCTGATAAAGATCATAAGACAAAGATGTGAAAGGTGTAGCAAAGGACATGATTTTGATAAGAATTACCATTCAGCATCTATTGATTACTCAAGCTTACAATAGATTAAAGCAGTGGAGTAAAAAATGTAGTTTGTTTCAGCAAAATGTTATGCAAGATGGGGGATACATAATTTTTTTTTTGACTTTATGATAATTCTGGATAAAGATGCCTACAACTGTTGTAAAAATTGAGGATACTAAAATATATATTTATTGAATTGGTATTAGAACTATGTAAACTGTGCAAGCAAGTTAAATTAGATGTTTTTGAATATCAAACTGACTGTGTAATCATAAAAAAAAAAAAAAGAGTAAAAAGTGGCTACTAGATAGAAGGTGCATTAGGTTCAGATCTAAGCTCATCACCAATGAAAGCATAAGCAGAAATTGATCAGGGATATGGATAGATAGACTTGGAAATGAATTTAATAAGCACTACCATCTAGTATCTACTGATTACAAGACTTACAAAAGATGACAGTAGTGGAATAAAACAAAAGCTTGACCCTGTTAAATTTAAAGCATGGTGTAACCTGAAGATCATGTGATATTTTTTGGTTTCAGAAGAAAAATAATTTATAATGTACAGTGGAGTCGCAATATTCACTATATTTTGTTCCAAGTCTTCTTTATATGCATTGTATAACAGCTCATATTTTATTGTTAAGCTTTACAACAAAATACATATTGTTTATCAAACTATAAATATACAGTACTTTTCAACACAGACACATATATAACATACATTTTTTTATATGCACAGGATGAACATGTAAATTAAAATTATAATAATAGAAACAAAATTAAAAGGTAATAATCTAATTATTAATAATAAATGAATGGATACAATTACATATATATTTGCTGTAAGTGTGCTTATTCATTAATATGCACTCTAAAAATAAAAAACTTACTGCATTGTATGTTTTTAAAATAATATCAACTCTCTCCGTAAAGTAGTGTCACCCAGTGCAAGCCACAGTAATCAGCGAGTGTAAGAAGCTTTGTGCATCAAAATCTCTATCTAGTGTGTACTCATCCAATATTCCCAGACTAGTTTCTACCTTGTGGCTTTCATCAGTCTGGGAATATTGGATGAGTTGGTACTAGATAGGGATTTTGATGCACAAACCTAGCATCCATTGATTACTATGGCATGCAATGGGTGGCACTATTGTATGGAAAGTTGTTAATGTTTTAACAGACTGTGTATGAACAAAACGTGATGTTTTAATAGTTTTTTTAAAAAAAAAAATTAATAATAAAATTCCAATTTTCATTGCAATTACATATGATCTGGATGATATTCTCATTCTTCAATGACTTTTTTTCTTCTTGTTATCAGGGACTATGCCCTTTCAAATTGTTTTGATACTTTCAAGATCATATCAAGTTTATGAATGTTCTTAAATTTCATAAAATATTTAGCATTATGCTTAAAAAACATTTTATTAGACAAAATATTCAATGCAAATATTATTTGTCCACAATGTTGTTATAGACATATATTTAATATAATAGTCAATCTAAATAAAATTGAAACAAATAACTAATTATATTTAAATTTATTTAATTATCAACCTGGTTCTCATCTCTTATTGAGACTTTTTCAAGATATAAAGTTTTATAAATCACATGACCTATTAATTGTATTTATTCCACCTATTAGACATTACTTTACTTTCAACAATATAATTAACATTATATAAATAAATCTATAAATAAATAATTTAAAAAAACCCTAAAAAAATGTTAAAACTATATAAATACATATATATTTATTTTTATATACCTACAGAAACAAATAAATATTCTACCCCCCCTTTACAAATTCTCATTCAATTATACCATAATTTTTAAATCTTCCAATTATCTAATAATGCCCATTTTCCACCTACTTTTGCTAGACCTTTAACTATATTATTACACATCTATCCAAATTTTTCTGAATGTATAAAGTTTTCAAAACATATTCTTTTTTGATAATCTTCAATTTATTTTATAACTTTAATATTCTCTTCACATTCTTTATGACCAGTATCTGATCCTGACCTAATATCTTTCCTATTAACAGCTCTTTCATGTTCCTTCCCTCTATCAATTATCATTCTTCCTGTCTATCCTATATATATCTTATTACAATTTCCAAATTCAATTTTATAAACCATCCCTACTTTATTATTAATACCATTTATCCTATTTGTATTACATAACCATCTACACAAAGACTTACTATTTTCATATACTTCCCTTGAATATAGAATAGACAACCACTTACAATCTTTATATTTATTCTTATCATACTTATTTCTACTATTTATATTTTTATTTCTAAAAATATTTTTAATTACCTTTCTTTTATATCCTATTTTAATATAATTGTTCTCTACTATTAATTTTTGCTCATATGCCTCTTTCTTATCTAATGTAAGTTTATAATTTTTTAACTTAAGTCTCTTTAAAACTCCTACCTTTTGACACCATGGCTGATATGATTAGATCAATTAAATCTCTATTATTTCTATCTTTAATATAATGCTTAACTTCTATTTCATTTATCATTCCTCTTTTCACAAAAACATCTAAATATTTTAATCCCTTTCTCTATTGTAAACCTATTTTTATTATTAGTCAATTCATTAATAGCCTTATCAATATTTCTATTACCAATAACAATAATATCATCCACATAGCTATAATATTCTATAATTCCTTTATTCTTTATAAACTCATCCACTAGACTTTTCTCTATATTACTTACAACCACTGATGATAATATTCCACCTATTGAAACCCCATAACCCACCCCCTTTTCTATACTCCAAAATTCTTCTTTATAGTTAAAATACAAAGCCTCATCTACCATTAATAATGTTTCATAAATAATATATATCCAATCCTCTGATAAAACATTACTTATTTTCAATATATTCATAATTATTTTTATACTATCTTTTCTAGGTACACTTTGATACATTTTCTCAATATTAAATAATGCAATCATTTTATTTCTATTTAATTTAATATTATTTAACCTATTAACAATTTCTTCAGAAATATAAATGGTTATATCCTACAAGTTTTAAGCATCCCTCTATAGTAAAGTAAAGGTTAATACATATAAAGAGAATATGCCAATAAGGGTAATTTTGGATTTTAATAATTATCTTACTTAAAGGTATATGAAATTTAATATGTAAAAAGATTGTAGAAGTAACTGGATTTGGAAAATAATATATATAAATTTTGAAGAAATTGTTAATAAGTTAAATAATATTAAATAGAACTGGAATAATTGCATCATTTGATATTGAGAAAATGTATCAAAGTGTAGCTAGGAAAGATAGTATAGAAATAGTTATAAATAAATTGAAAATAAGTAATGGTTTATCAGAGGATTGAATATACATTATTTATGAAACATTATTAATGCAATAAATATCACAGGACCACCACTTCTTATGCTTGGGTATAACTGTTTTAAAACAGGCAAAACTCACTATACGTATTGCCACACACAGCAAACTAGAGTAATCAATGGATGCCAGAAGCCTTGTGCATAAAATCCCCATCTAGTGCCTACTCATCCAATATCCCCAGACTAGTTTCTGGCTTATGGCCTTCATCAGTGAGGAGCTTTGGATCTGAGAGCACTGTACCTAGATCTTAGGATCTAATGCAACCCTCCAACAGCCACCTTTTATCTTCACTTAACTACAAAACTATGAGTCTTAAACTGAAAACACCTAAATGTTTTCAATCCAAGCCCATTAGCTTATATAGTCATATGGATCTGAACTCAGTGCAGTACCCATACATTTTGGTGTCTTTGGTTCTTTAATAACCAATCCTGCCTAATAGGATAGTGGTGGCCATGGTTTTTAAAGAACCAAAGACACCAAAATGTATGGGTACTGAACTGAGTTCAGACCCATATGACTATATAAGCTAATGGGCTTGGATTGAAAACATTAAGGTGTTTTCAGTTTAAGACTCATAGTTTTGTAGTTAAGTGGAGATAAAAGGTGGCTGCTGGAGGGTTGCATTAGATCCTAAGATCTAGATGCGGTGCTCTCAGATCCAAGACTCCTCACTGATGAAGGCCCCAAGCCAGAAACTAGTCTGGGTATATTGGATGAGTAGGCCCTAGATGGGGATTTTATGCACAAGCCTTCTGGCATCCACTGATTACTCTAGCTTGCTGTGTGTGGCAATACATATAGTGAGTTTTGCCTGTTTTAAAACATTATTAAGGGTAGATAAGGTTTTGTATTTTCAATATAAGGAAGAATTTTGCAGTATAAAAAAGGGATGGATTATGGGGTGTTCAATAAGGGAGGATATTATCATCAGTGGTTGTAAGTAATATAAAGGAAAGTATAGTGGATGAGTTAATAAAAAATAAAAGAATTATAGAATATTATAGTTATGTGAATGATATTATTGTTATTGGAAATAGTATAAGTACTGAAAAGGTTTTTAATGACTTTAATTAGGTTTACAGTAAAAAAAAAGATAAATAGATTAAAATATTTAGATATTTCTGTAAAATAAAATGAGGAATGAAATAGTGATTAAGCATTATATTAAAGTTAGAAAAATAAAAAATTTAATTGATCCAAAGTCATATCAGCCATGGTATCAAAAAGTAGGAGTTTTAAAGAGATTAAGTTAATATCAAAAGTAGGAGTCTTAAAGAGATTAAGTTAAAAAAATAATAACCTTACATTAGATAAGAAAGAGGCAAATGAGCAAAAATTAGAAATAAAGAATGATTATGTTAAAATAGGATACAAAAGAAAGGTAATTGAAAATATTTAAAAATACAAATAGTAGAAATAAGTATGGTAAAAATAAATATAAAGATTGTAAGTGGATGTCTATTCCATATTCAAGTAAAGTATATAAATATTAAGAAAAATTACCAGATAATATAAGAATAGCTGGGAAAATAGTAAGTCTTTGGGTAGATAAATATGTAATACAAATAGGATAAATGGTATTAATAGTAAGGTAGGGATGGTTTATAAAGTTGAATGTGGTAATTGTAATAAGATATATGTAGGTCAGACAGAAAGAATAAGTGATAGAAAAAAGGAACATGGTAGAACAATTAATAGGAAAGATATTACATCAGGACCATATGTACATTATTTAGATAATTATCATAAAATGGAATATAAACAGAATAATAGTTATAAAATATGTTAAAGATTATCAAAAAAGAATATTCAGAAAAATTTGAACAGATGTGTAAATATAGTTAAAGGTCCAGCAAAATTAGGTATTATTAGATAATTGGAAGATTTAAAAATTATGGTATAATTGTGAATGAGAGTTTATAAAAGGGGGTGGCGGAATAAAATATTTGTTTAGATAGGTGTATATATATAGTTTTAACACATGTATTTCTTTTGCATGAAAATCATCACACGACTTAATTTAATAAGTTTGTGTTACAAGTATCCCTATCCTCAGACCAGTTTCTAGCTCTCACTGATGAAAACCAGAGCTGGAAACTGATCAGGGGATAGGGATATTCTGAAAAGCTTGTTAAGAGCTATTAGCATGCTCATTATATAATATTGGAAACTGATCAGGGGATAGGGATATTCTGAAAAGCTTGTTAAGAGCTATTAGCATGCTCATTACATAATATTTGTATTTTTTTATAGGTTTTATATGTATAGTGTTAATTATATTGTTGAAGTTAAAATAATGACTAATAGATGAAGTAAATATAATTAATGGGTCAAGTGATGTATAAAACATTACATCTTGAAAGAGACTCAATAAGAGATAAAAGCTGAGTTGATAATTAAATAATTATAAATATAATTAGTTGTTTGTTTCAATCTTATTTAGATTATTAAACTTTGATAGAGAAATACAGTAAAGCTTTAAATAAATGCCAAAAAAATAATAAACACAATCATGTACAGGACTCCGATGGAAAATGGCTATTATGTAAAATTTATTAAACTTACAATTTTTAATATTGTTTTTCAAATGTAATTATGTGCCGTGCTTTGAGCCAAAAAAAATGGATGCTGCTGCATCATAAAATTTACAATTTTTTTTTTTTGTTTATTTACATGTGTTTACAATTATGATACTGAAATGTATTTAAATTGCAAAGAAACATGATTAAGTAAAATAACATTTGAGATTTGACAACATTATATTTAGCAAGAAACAAAATGGTTGCCATTATATTGAGATTTGCAAAATTTAATATATGAATTTTAGGTTTCATTATTTGCTTGCTTACATATGTTTTTTGTTTGTTACATTTTATTTTAAATAGTATATAAATAAAAATGTGTATATTATTACAGTGTATATCACAACTTCACTGTACATTTATTTATATAGCATTGTGTAATGAACATAAAATACATGTCCTTATAATTAACTGCTTAATCTGAACAATAGAATTTTCTAAACAATAGCCACCTTGAATAGAAAATGTTTTTAAAATAACATCCTGACAGGAGATTAAATAAAAGACAATTTTAAATTTTCCAAATGCAAACAACTTGTTAGTAATAACACACAAGTAGACAACACAAATTAGTAATTACATAACGTTTCAAATAGTATTATTCTCCACTCTTCTTCGGGTGTTGCTGTCCTGAAATGCAAAGTGACAGTATTCACATAGTAGTCGACCTCACACCTTTAGATTCTTTATATCAAATTTAAGGCAAACGCTTTAACCAACCGAGTTATTCTGTCAAAGGGCAACAGATAGTAGAAATTTGATATATTTATACATGAGGGTTGGTTCAAATCCTCCTGACTTCTTCAATTATTTTTTTTATAATATTCATTTTTTCTAAGATTAATTAGAGGCTTCCATACATTGTGTATTACCACACTGGGTTGACTTATAGGTTTATTTATCATTGTCATATGAGCAGCCTCCTTGAATTTTCTTCTATGTATTTTTTGCTCTTTATCCAATAATTATGTATTTTCCCAACTAAATATATGGTCATTAGTACATTCATGGCCTGCTATGGTAGACACATCTGTTTTTTCCATTTTAACCATGAGTTTGTGTTCTTCCAATTGCTATTCAACAGGGTGACAGGTCTTACCAATATATTTCCTTCCACATTTTGTCAGCACTTCCAGTTTAGCTTAGTAGAAGAATTCCTCGAGGTGTGGTATGGCTTTGAAAAGCTGTTCTAATGTTATACTGATTGCAGATTTTCTTTAATTTGTCTGCCATTCCTGGTATGTATGGATACACTACAGTACCAATTGTTTTCCCATTTCGTGTTGACTAGTAAAGGTTTTCTTGATGACTGCTGATGGATAACCATTCTTCATAAGCATTTGTTCTACGTGGATCTTTTCTTTTTCCAAATCAGTGGTTTCTAAACAAACCTCTTTTTTCTGTTCCATAGTTACAGCACAATTCCATGTTTAGTGCTTCTGGTATGATTGGATGTATATTCCAAGTATTTGCCAGTATGTGTTGGTTTCCTATACACTGTTGTGCTTACTTTTTCCTGAGGTGACTTGTTACAAGAACATCCAAGAATGCCAATTTTTTGCTTGTTTGGATTCCACTGTGAATTTAATTGAAGGAGTGTTGATACGCATCCAGAATAATTATAATTGCAGCTTACCATGTGACCATATGACAAATGTATCATCAACATACCAATGCCACACTTTAGATGAACATGGAGTAGTATTTATGGCCGTGAATTTCAAGTTCTTCCATGTAAATGTTGCTCAGCATGGGTGACTGGTGATCCCATGGCCATCCCTTGATTTTGTTGAAAGAATTCTGAGTTACATTGAAAGTATGTTGTTGTTATGCAGAATGATAATTCCATTATACTATCAATGAGTAGAGTTGTTCTAGTTTGTAGACTATTATGATCATAAATTTTATAATAGACAATGCCTCATCACATGGTACATTTATAAACAGATTTTCCACATCAAAGCTTACCAAAATGTCAGTTCTTTCCATTTTCATGTTCAGACTAATTCTACAAAGTGCTTAGAATCCCTGACAAAGGATTGTGTCCTGTATGCCAATGGATTAAGAACTTAAGAAATCTCTACAAATTTTGACATGATGAATTTCTAGAACTAACAATAGACCTTAATGAAACATTGTCTTTATAAATTTTAGGTAGTCCATATAGGTGAAAAATCTTGCTGAAATACAAAGTCAATTTTCTCTTTTCTGAATCATTGAAATACTGGCGATGCTTCAGAGCAATGCTTGTAGTTTTACCTCTGTATTTGAAATTGGATTTTTTGTTACTTTTTTGTATTGGCCTGCTGTGAAAAGACCTTGTATTTTGTTATCATTATCAGTTTTATCCATTACAACTGTAGTATTAGTTTTGTCATCAGGAAGAATGATTATAAATATATCATGTTTGAAAGATTTAATTCTTACTCATACTAAGCCTAAACTGGAAATGCTGAAGAACAAAAACTGCATCATGAAATACCATGCGAATGTGGAAAGAAATATATTGGTGAGACCTGTCACCCTGTTGAACAGTGATTGAAAGAACACAAACTGATGGTTAAAAAGGAAAAAACAGATGTGTCTACCATAGCAGACTATGTATGTACTAATGACTATATGTTTAATTAGAAAAATACAAACATATTGGATAAAGAGGAAAAAATTCATAGAAGAAAATTCAAGGAAGCTGCTCATATGACAATGCTAAATAATCTTATAGTTCACCTAGTGTGGCATCTTAAGAAAAAATTAATATTATATATTGTATGGGGTAGGATAATAAAAAGGGAGGTTGTACTTGGGGTGATGGAAAATCAGCATCCACCCCAAGTCAATACAAAATGAAATATCTTAATTTACAAAAGTATATATAAGTAAATATTTAAGGTAGAGAGCATGAGATTAGAGAACCTCTGAAAGAGATCATTGAGAGATCAGCCTATCACTCCTTAGAGTCACTAATAACTATTATCAATCATATATCAATCAGCATTATGAAAAAATAAGTAATAGTCAAAAGAAATACCAAAAGAAATCATTCATCATTATGAATAATCAATAATATCAACTAAATCAGCAGTCAATCTTGGGACTGGATTGGAAATGGATCTTCTGTAGACCAGGCTAACTTTTGAACCTTTGACACCTTGGGCAATTATTTAAACATAACTTAGATGCCACGTAAGTGCTCATCTATCAGAATACATAAAAATTAAACAATAATGCTGGGTCATTAAAACATGCATGCTCAGGCCACTTGTACAGGCCAATTGTAAACTTAACTCATAATAAGGCTAAACTAAAATAAAAGATAGTGCATGGGTTTTAAAGAATATAATCTTATGCACCAACCAGGATGATGATGATTGATCATCGCTGAATGCCCAGAAGCACTAAATACACATCCCCATTTATATATTCATCCTGTGCTCGAATTTAGCTGAGAACATAAACTCTACTACTATTTGTGACCAAAAGATGATTGAAACAATTTTTGACAATTAAATAAATTTATTAATAAAAAAAAAATGTTATTATGGCTCTTCACATATCAATTAGCCTTCTGATTTTGATTACTATACAATAAAAAAACTATCACATTTATGATTTACAAAATTACAATACACATATATATCCTATTTGACAAGCATTGACATATATGCGCACACATAAATATGCAGTACAATTGAATTATATTACAATTGTCATATAAAATAATATATATAAAAAATACTATAAATGTCTAAAAATTTACATATGTGTGTGTGCGTGTATTTGCACACTGACAAAAAGTTACATACACCTGGGTCTCGTTATACGCGATAGATAGGTTCCTCAGAAAACACGCGCAAACAAAATGGCGCAAAAATAGACGTAACTTACATTGAAAAGGGGGGGATGCGGTCTGTGATTTTTCAAAATTCGCGTAAAAGCAAAGCACCAACGTAAAATTACTTTAAAATTCGCTCAAAAAAATAAGGAAATAAAATATGACTAATAAAAAATCTCAAATTTGAAAAAAATTGATACAAGACAAACTTTTTTTAACTATAATATTTAATTTTATTCTAAATAATATATTTTTATGCACAATTTACATTTTTTTATACACGTTTTAATTATTATGATTTTCTGGTGACAACGTAATTAGTAATTAATCTTTGAGACGATGATTTTATTAATTTGTTTACAAAGCTCGCAATATCCAGACATACAACCATTTAGCTCTCGTTGGAATTTAAGAGAACGTTAATGATTAGTGTCATTAATAAGAAAATAATAATTGATTACGTTCTTTTTTAAAAAGCAAAAACAGAATGTGATTTAAAATGCAAAATTAACACGCACAATGTTTGAACAAATTTACATTATAATCTTGTAAAATTTAATGTGTATACATAAAATGTGGAAATCATGATTATTGCATAAAATCTTATTATTATAAAGCACTGAAAATATTGAAATTACTAAGATGAAAGTCGAATTCCAATAATGTGCTATTACTTTCAATATAACGTAAGTGCGCGAAATTTATTATTTAAAGTAATAGCGCATTATCGGAAATCGACTTCCGGTGAAACACGAATCGTGTAATTTTAAAATCGTGTTAAATAAGTCCGCGTAAAAAGAGACCCAGGTGTATTTTAATTTGTTACAATAATAAAGTTATATTTTCCTAATTGATTCCATTTGGAAAATACACATAAATTTCACACATATACCTGTTTATAAACAAAATATAGATATAATTTAAAATTATTTATTAGTTTATATTTTTTTTTTCTTAAAAAAAAGTATAGTCAATTTTTGACAGGTATTTGTTGATTAATTATCAACAGTTTTTTTAAATTTAAATTATAGAATCACCAATTTTTTACTTTTTTTTTAATTTTTTAAATCCAGGCAAAGTTATTTGCTTGTTTGCTTCATTTTTAAAATATCTCTCTTTTCTTTTTAATAAACGAAAGATAACATCGTTTTATAGAATCAAAAAAATATAAATTTCAAAATGTTGTTCTGCTTGATTAGTTAAAGCTGATGAAGTAGGCAAGGTGAGATAGGAAAAGTGGATATGTGAACTGCAGTTCCCCATGCCATAATAAGTAGACAGCCAAGCATCGACTATCAATATATAATGCCCTATGATGTCGCGAGAAAATACCTCATCTTTAAGCACTACCTCTCTTGTACCTAGAGAAATCATCCACGAGAAGAATCCAGAGAAAAAATATCAGGCACTGAGCCAGCCCTGATCATCTCCTGTGTGTCTTAGGGGCTTATACATGAGGTCTATCCATGAGACCATGACCTATTCATGAGGCCAATATACACTGCTGGACTATTCTAGGAGCTCAATTATCTAGGTTTGGATAGTGCCAAGCATATATTTTAGAGCATCATGAACACAATATATCTAGACAGCCCTTCTCAACTATACACCTACCATAAACATGAAAAGTACAAATTCATGCATCACATCAAAATTGTCATTTTACTAAAGAAATTATTTAAAATTTTGTTATCATATATAACTCTACCCATCAACAGCTGTATATATGTTTATCTGTGCTTCTCTGCCTTTAGATACGTCAGCATATATATAATTACTTCTTCAGCAAGCTGGAGTTCCCTGTGCAAGCTGGGAGATTTTTCTTGATAAGTTTGGTTTTAGTGATTGCCATCATCAGGCAAAATATAATCCATGTAAAATGTTTTCTTTCTATCTAGGATTATTCCAGGCAAGCAGCTGTCTTGGTTTGATAGATTTCAGGCAAGCAACTGTCCTCTCCACATTTAAGGCTATGAATTTCAGCACAAAGTGGGTCATTTTCTCCATGTGAATTCAAACTCCTGCAAAGAAAAACAGTAGCAGTTCCGGAATCTACTGTCCTGCCTTCAGCTATATCAGTTCATGGTAGCTATTCTGCCAACTCTATGATCAGCTAAAACCAACTGCTGCAAAATTCAACAAGCTGCAACAAAATATTGTAACCAACTTTGCAGCTGACCTGTTCTTACAAAAACTACTATCCAGACTGCAGCTGATATTTTTATCAGCCCTTTTATTGAATCATCCGAGGTGATAACAACACCTTGATTGAAAAAAGTTTTATTTTTATCTCTCTAATCCCCTGGAATCTACATACATGTTTTTACTTAGATATTAGAAATTTACAAATTAAAGATTTCAAAAATAGACATTTATTAAAATTATTAGAAAACATGCTTACTTTTAAATTTCAAAATCAGAATTACAAATAATAGTTATCAGACCTTTTTAAAATATTAATTTCATAATGAAATTTTATTTAAACCCAGAATTATTTAACCTGTTACTTATTATTATTTTATTTTAGGAAATATAGAAAAATATCTACAAAAATTTATGTCTGTGTTTATTTCTACTTTTCCTTTCAACTTTATATAAATTTATGCACACACACTATATTATTGTGTGTTATGTACCTCAACTGGTTACAATAAATATATATATAAAACTAATTAACCTTGCTCTTAAAAAAAAAAATTGAAGGACCAACCCTCATATATAAATATATCAAATTTCAAATATCTGTTGTCTTTGACAGAATAACTCAGTTAGTTAGAGCATTTGTCTTAAATTCAATATTCAAAAATCAAAGGTGAGAGTTTGACTTCTATGCAAATACTATCACTGTGCATATCAGACCAGCAACACCTGAAGAAGAATGGAGAATATTGCTACTCAAAACATTGTGTAATTACTAACCTGTGTTGACTATTTGTGTGTGTGTTATTACTAACAAGTTGTTTGTATTTTGAAAGTTTAACAGCTTGAGCGGGTGCAGCACTAGCAGCAGTTGATTCGTTGAAATTTTATTTTATTTTTAAAATTGGGGAAAAACTATATGCATGACATTTACAAAAATCCCATAAGTCACTATTCATTGATTTCCTTTTTAAAATGGATATCACATGTTGAAATCAAACAAAATTTACATTTTTTATTAATAGGTTCATTTAATTTTTTTCTTTTCTGCTCAGTTTACTAGATTGCATGAAGAAGACAAAGGCAGAATTTCTTTATCGTCCAGACTCATTACTAAAATGGATTAAAAGTGCACTGATGATTCTAATTTCAAGACCTTCATCCTGATAAAAATATAATCAGAATATCGGGTTATAAGTATTCAATTTTAATAATTTAATTATTTGAATAGTATTTTACATTTTGTTTAATTATTTGATAAATGGTATAGTTTATTAATGTGTTTGCATTAGTATTGGTGTGTCTGTGTAGTATATAAATTATACGATATATAAATTATATTTGCATTCAAATATAACAAAAGTGGTTTATGTACAATGTAATTTTGGGGCTCTGATCGAAGTTTGAGGCAACCTTATTTCATAGACATAATCATTCTCAAAAGATTTAGTGATTTATTAGTGTGTTTATATTAGTATTTGTGTTTGCACTTGCATGTCTGTGTTTTTATAACAAGTAATGATTTTTAAATATAAAATTTAAGATATTATAGAGCAGTGCAATGTAAATTTTAAGACTGATTATCTTATGTACAAAATGTTGCAGTTGATAAAGCAATCACAAAATTTACTGGGCGTAGTACCATGTGAAAATATAAACACTTAAAACTAATAAAGAAAGATTTCAAAGAGTGTGTGTGTGTTGATAGCCACAATGGTTAAATATATATCACATGGAATTGTATGCAGGCAAAGAATCAAATTCTGATTCTTGCCTATGCTTTGGTACTCATGCGTGGAGTCAGTAATTTTGCCACATCTTGTATCACATTATTTTCAAATCTATAGCTAACAAATGAGCTATATGCAAATAAATTACATCCCTGAGGACAATAATATAACAAGATAGTATCACTGGTGTGCATAAAAAATATAAACATCACTGGTTTACACAAAAAATATAAAATGAAGAGATGAAACTCATTTTATCAGTGATAGAGACAGTAGCCTACAATTTTTAGTTTTAGATAGACAAGAAGCCAATTGCTATGATCACAAATGCATATCCACCTTCTGGAAATGATTTGTTTTGTATCTTTTATTAGGATGAATCTTTTTCTTATAGATACCTTGTGATTTGTTAACTTTTGAGATTCAAGATAAAAATGAAGAATTCTTATGCGACTAGTTCTGGAGATTCTAAAGTGGTGGATTATCTCAGGTAAGAAGTATTATCTATAGTTTGAATAATAATTTTGTGAGGAATACAAAGTAATCATCAATGAAGATGTAATTCAAACTTAATTAATGATAAATTAGAAATTATGAACAAACAATAAGATAATAATTATTTCAGATACTGAAATTTCTTTTTTTTTTTTTTTTTGCCTTACTTTTTTAATGGTAATCATTATTTGTCTTAGCCTTAATTGTTTTCCTTAGTTTTTCAATTTTCTGTCAATATATAGCACTTTGTTCTAACATTATTAAAACTGAGGTTATTGTGAAAATTGTGTCTCAAGTTAGTTTTTTAAAAATTCGATATGGCATCAAAGCCATTAAAACAGTTAAATAAAGTTTAAATTTTCTATACATTCAAAATTCACTCATAGATTATGGAAATAGTCCAATATATCACATCTGCTAATCATGATTAATTGTGAAAGTTGATTGATCATTTATTATGATCCTAAAAGCAATTCATTTTTGAGCCCAATCTTAGTAAGTGTAATCCCTTTAAGGTTTGTGATAAAATACAGAGAAATTAATTAGAGATAGTGAATAAATGAAGAACATTAATTATTCTACAGCCAATGCTCTCTGTAGGCATTAAAAGCAATTTAGGGTATATTAGAAGTTATCCAAACTTTATTAACACTGCATTAATATTTTATTCTTCAATTTAAATTATTTATGATAGATATCTAGGAAAATGCCTAGTATTTTTATTGCCAACAAATACTCTACCTTCACACAACTGACTCTGAATTCATTATAGATGACAGAGACTGTGCTTGGATGGTTGGGGAGTTGGAGTGTGGAGTGGATTGAAGCCTGTCCATTAAACTATGAGGATAGTCTATCTTAATATATATCTGAGCACTTATACTATATATGTGTGTAAAGATGATAGTCTGGACCAACTGATGATTGCTGGTTTAGCATGAAATACGTATATTGGTGATTATTTATCTTTTCAGCATATATGTGTTTAGGTGTATCAGTGTTATTAGATAGAGTGGAGAGAGGTGGGTGGTGTGAAAGTCTGTGCTCATATACCCTATATTAGAATAGGTTAGGGAAAATATTAATTCACTTTCACCCGCAGTTAATATAGAAGAATTAAAAATACACAGATACCAATTCAACCACTTTTGGAAATCTTTGACCTCAGCTCATAACAGGGATAAACTCTAGAAAGAGAAATAAAAAATGATTGAACCCAAATAACCAAGTTATATCCGAGAAACAACTATTAGCAACCATGCCAAAAGCATTTACAATAAAGATGTCATCCAAAAAAAGTAATTAGTTTCAAATAGAATACAATTTAAACTTTGGCTAAATTTCTCTAGTCACCAAATTAATTAATTAAATTAAATGTAGAAAAAAAAATATATAGACAATATGTAAATTATTATATAGCATTTTGTGATAAACATAAATATGCATACTTGTATTTACATACTCTATATGAACAAGAGTTTGAAAATAACCAAAGTTGGATCAATAGGTTTTTTTTTTTTTTTGACTAACATTCAAAAAGACAAGCTATTATTATTCCAAGAGGTCAATTAAGATTGACAGTGATAAATAATCTTACTAATGATTATGATACTAAAGATTCCTAAATGCTATCTTGATAACAGGGTTCTCTAGGATTCATATTATGAATATAAAACTCTCAGAGAAATTAAGACTGAAAAGGAACCAGTAATTCTTCTGTTTTCATTGTTGCCCATAGATACTAACAGCAGCCTAGAATATAATTACAGGTATAAGGACCTTGTACTGGACATAGTAATGAAATAACTTTGCAATGGCTGACTTTTTGCAAATTTTGATTATTCAGCTACTTAATTAAATATGATTATTCATATTAATAGTCACATTCTTTTAATTTTTGAATAAAATTTGATCGA
This sequence comes from Epiperipatus broadwayi, assembly GCA_028023455.1. Classification (NCBI taxonomy): domain Eukaryota; kingdom Metazoa; phylum Onychophora; class Udeonychophora; order Euonychophora; family Peripatidae; genus Epiperipatus; species Epiperipatus broadwayi. Next base: position 1,900,794 of record JAQFVV010000001.1, on the reverse strand, counting down.
ACACAATCATGTAAACAGTCAACCATCAATAAGTCTTTATTGATCAATTATAATGTACTTTGAATCAAAAAAATCAATGGCTCAAATTAGAGAATGCTTTTAATTCTAATAGTCCACCAATCCATGCATGACCCACAAACTATATATCTATTTAAGAATTTCTTACGAATAATACAAATTACTTATTATTCTGGCATAAATCAATTAATATAAGATCCTTAACAATCATGTCACTAAAATAAATTACTTATTTAATGACATAAATATTACTATACACAAACATAAACATCTTTTAATGCAATTGAAAAAATATCTAATACAATTGAACAGATATCTAATATTGGTTTTTAAGATTCTTGACTCAAATTCATACTGCCTATAACCAAAAGTTAACATGATTTCACAGCACCGTATAAATAAATAAAAAATTGAAACTTGATAATAAATTTAATTTAATATAGCATCATTAGTCATTTGATTACACTTTGAGCATCTCAAGTAACAAATTAAACCATCAATCAAGGATCCTTTAAACTAAAATCTTCTCCTCTATTATTGTGCTTAAATACATAGGACATATAAAAACTTTACTCACTTGAGTAATTGCTACAGAAAGCACTAGCAAAAAAAAAAAAAAAAGAGAATGAAATACCAAGGTAATAGTAATATCCTTTACAAAAAAATATTTTTTAGTCAAGATACAAGTACTCTAATTTATTATTCTAGAAAGCCATTCAGTTCAGTAATGAAATGATCCTAATTTCTCCTATAGCTAAGTTTTACCTATAATATTACAAACCATATGTGTGTAGTCATCATCAACATTATTTACCATTATCAATCTACTGCAGGATTGCACCTCTCCATACTTCTTTGAGTGGTCTGAAGTCTTTGTATTGCTCTTCTATTAAGTATCCAAGTCTCAGGTCCATAAGTAAGAACTGGTAAAACACATTTATTAAAAACCTTTCTTTTCAAACACATAGGCATATTTCCTTTTAGTATCAAGTTATTTCTATCAAAAGCACTCCAACCAAGTTTAATTTTATGATTAATTTCATCCATTATGTTTCCATCTATATTAATAATGTGACCAATGTATTTGTAGCTGTTAACTTCTTCTAACTCATCATAATCAATCTTTATTTTCATATTTAGAGAAAATCCATTAAATATTACTTTAGTGTGTGTGTAGTAGTAATATTTATATAAATAAGTAACTAAGATATTAATATATAAATTAAATTATATGTTAATTTTAGTTTATTTTAATAGTAACACAAGTAGCTTTTAATACATTATAAAGCCCGGTTGTCTTGTACTTTCCAAAAAGATACATCCTTCTATTGTTCAAATAGTTTGTGATTTTTTTGGAAGAGTATTCCAAGAAGTCGAATAATTTCATTGCATGTAAAATAATTTCTTTATATTTAAAAGATAAAATGTGTACTTATACAAGTTACAATAATTGTCATATCACTAGAGAAGAGCATATTATATTTTTTGTTTTATAGTCAGCATATTAACAGTCATCTAACCAACCTATAATATGCTAGGACATTTACTCTCTATCACAATAATAATTAGATACCTATTTGTTGATGAATATTGAATAGTTAGTTGGGTCAACTATTTAAATGTTTTTTCAGGATAATAATCAGTTATGCAATAGGTTTAATAATAATATGTATTTTTACTTATAAAGTCAATCGTTAAATATCATGAATTTTTTTTATTATAATATCATCTTACCAATTTAAAATCCATGGTGCCTTAAAATCTGTATAGTTACTTCTGTTAGTATTTGGCTTTCATTTTTGAACTGAAAGGCAATAGTATTTATTTTAGTAATAATTTATTGCCAATTGCAAATAATTTTATCAAAATTTTAATAATTTAGTAACTAATCCTAACTAATCTGATATGCTTAACAGATACAAATTTAAAAGCTGTTTTAATTACATGGCATATAATTTTGAGATAATTCTTATATAAAGGATGGGTATCAAAAATTAAATATTTAGTCAAATAATCTGTAATAGGGATATGTTTAAACACTTGAATTTATAAGAGAAGTATTTAAACACTTGATATTTTAAAAATTACTCTATTATTAAGACCTTAGAAAGAGATCTCAGTTCGTATTAAAATTTATGGTATCGGATCCAATAATCAAAATTAGTTATATTCTACTAGTATAATAAAATATGTTCAGTGAAATGAAGCTTAATCTTTGTTTTCCATGTATATTTGTTAATTACTTTTTTCCAATTCCGAAAGTAATATTTATGTAATGACATACCAGGATTTGAAAAACATTAAATTTTACTTGTCTGCATTAATAATCTTATTTTTAATTCTTGAAAGTTAAAAAGTTTTAATTCTATTTATAATTTACTTATGGAATATTAATATCAATCACATTTCTTTACTCATTTTTTTTATAATGCATTCTGATTAATTTAATGCTTACATTAATTATTAAGATCTGTGTAATCTCTACTTAGTTATATAACATGACTATTTCCTTTCAAGGGTGACTATCAATTTAACTAAAGTAGATTTTCCAGAGCAAGAGACTTTAAAATTATCAAAAATTATAATTGCAGTTTATCATTATCTCTCTATAATAATATACCATCATTTAGAATGCTATGCCTTAATCAATTTTATTTAAAATTTGGAATTACAACCATTCAATATATATATATTAAATAACAAAATTTGCATATACCTGAGACATATTACATGCAGCCTAAATGAATGTTTGATAATTATATATATACACACCTGGGTCTCTTTTTACGCGGATTTATTTAACACGATTTTGAAGTTACGTGATTCACGTTTCTCCAGAAGTCGAACTCCGATAATGCGCTATTACTGTAGATAATAAATTTTGCGCACTTACGTCATATTGAAAGTAATAGCACATTATTGGAATTCAACTTTCATCTTAGTAATTTCAATATTTTCAGTGCTTTATAATAGTAAGATTTTATGCAATAATGAAATTAAAATCATGATTTCCACATTTTATGTATATTAAATTTTACAAGATTATAATGTAAATTTGTTCAAACATTGTGCGTGTTAATTTTGAATTTTAAATCACATTCTGTTTTTGCTTTTTAAAAAAGAAGTAATCAATTATTAATCATTTAGTGTCCGCAAGTTTATTTTTAAAAGGTGAGTAATAGCAGTGGGCACAATTAAAATTGAAAATTAAAAAATTAAAGACAAAAATAAAAATTTAATTTTTAGTTGTTAGATTAATTACTAATTACGTTGTCACCAGAAAACCATTAACACAACATGAGAGTGACGTTGGCGCTAGTTGTATTTCCTCTTGTGAATAATATGATTTTTTTACCAGATTGCAAACGAACCTGTTTAACGGAAAATAGCGATAATAATTAAAACGTATATAAAAAAATGTAAATTACTGTAAATTATGCATAAAAATATATTGTTTTGAATAAAATTAAATATTATAGTTAAAAAAAGTTTGTCTTGTATCAATTTTTTTCAAATTTGAAATTTTTTATTAGTCATATTTTATTTCCTTATTTTTTTTTTTTGCGCGAATTTTAAAGTAATTTTACGTTGATGCTTTGCTTTTACACGAGTTTTGAAAAATCACAGTTCGTATCTCCCCTTTTTCAAGGTAAGTTACATCTATTTTTGTGCGATTTCGTTTGCATGTTTTCTGAGGAACCTATCTATCACATAAAACGAGACCCAGGTGTATATCAAATAATATGAAAATCTCTGAAGTAATCCATTCTTTACAATAAAAAGAGTAGAAGATTAAATTTCTTATAGAAAATAATTTTTAATCCTTACACCATAATTTAAAATGTCTTCTAGCAATTGTAATGGCAGCCCATAAGGATTTACTAGTCATAAATGCTTTTACATTGTAACTTATATGACATCTATTTAATTGTTTCTCTGCAACTCTTGTATTCGTGACAATGGTCTTCAGCAATTTGTTTACCTTTTGTAAAGTAGTTTTGTAATATGCTGTAAACTAAGACAGTGCTATGATTTTGGCAATATTCTGCCGAAACCATCCTTAGTGCAATAAAAATTTAAAATTTAAATTATTTTACCTTTTTTTAACACTCATTTATAACAAGTTTATAAATATTACAATAAATAAAGAAAGCAAAGTAAATACCGTTTAGAATTAAAAAAGTGCTTTTGCAAAATATCTTTGGAAACCTATCTTCTAAAGTTATATCCTGAGATTATTCAATTATGATATTTAATTTTTGAATCTCTCTTTGATTAGGAACATTATTTATTTTAGATTTTCACTGCATTAATATTTATGTTATTACAGACCAAAATTGTAAATTTCTTCAATTTATTAATCTGATTCCAGATTTCATTTTCTAATATTCTAACACCTATTAAATTTAACAGAATTTTTAATTTCTGCTCCTTGGTTGGGAAATGTAATTTTTTTTTTAAATATATATTTCTAACCAATCGTTCAACCTTGAATTCTGTGATACACTTTTCTTCTTATATACACTTGAAATATATTTTGAAATATAAAATGTAATGCAAAGTTTACAGAATGTCTTATGCATTTAATTAAACAAGATATAAGATATAACACTAAAATTAAGATACTAAAATATATATAACAAAAGGCTGGCAAACAACTGGAACCTATCGTAAATGATAAACCAATATTATTCATTTCATCACTGCATTTAGCCCAGGAAACATATATGCAAATTAACAATATTGACTAATATAAGCATTTCTCAAACCATAAATATACATAAGTTTTCCTTTAACATATTATAAAGTAACATAACATATTCATTGTGCAACATATTTATCAACTTTCTGTTGTAAAATAAAAATAAATCTGGTTTACTTTCTTTTTAATTTCCCTTAATCTTCTAATCTGATATGAATTCCACATATTTATCACTTTTTTTTTTTTGATATGAGCACAGACTTTCAGATGACCCATCACTCTCCACTCTATCTAATAACACTGATACACTCAAGCACATATATGCTGAAAAGATAAATAATCACCAATATTCGTATTTCATGCTAAACCAGCAATCATCAGTTGGTCCAGATTATCATCTCCCACACATATATACTATAAGTGCTCAGATATATATTAAGATAGACAATCTTCATACTTTAATGGACAGGCTCCAATCTACTACACACTCCAACTCTTCAACCGTCCATCCATTTCAGTTATTACATTGTAGAGATGTCTGCTATCCTTGCATATGTATTAAATGGATTATGTCCTGTACATGTGGGGTTCAGATTGACCTTAGGTCAACATGGGTGTGACAAGAATCTTGGCCTCAGGGTGGCCTTCGAGCATTCCATCATCAGATTTTCAATTGGATGGAAGGTTGAAGAGTTGGAGTGTGTAGTAGATTGGAGCCTGTCCTTTAAAATATGAAGATTGTCTATCTTAATATATATCTGAGCACTTATAGTATATATGTGTGGGAGATGATAATCTGGACGAACTGATAATTGCTGGTTTAGCATGAAATACGTATATTGGTGACTATTTATCTTTTCAGCATATATGTGCTTGAGTGTATCAGTGTTATTAGATAGAGTGGAAAGTGATGGGTCATCTGAAAGTCTGTACTCATATACCCTATATATTACATATATAGACACAGGTATAGAATAAACCTGTGTCTCAGTTATCACTTTTTTTTTTTTGTAAAAAAACTTGAAATTTTTATATATTTACTGAATATATATGAACATGTATATTTTTTATACTAATTACATCTGTATATATAAACATTTTTTTATTGTCTGTAATTAATGTATACATATTTGTTTATATCATACAAAATAATTCTGAAGTATATCATTCTGAAAAAATTAAACGGAAATGTTATCTTCAAACCTGTCAGTATGGTACCAGACATCACATGACCTCTACTGATCACACAACTTATTTATTTTATTGCATGGATATCTTAATTACTAGTAAGAATTTATATATATATGTTAATTCTCTACTAAGTTTTTTTTTAAATAACTGAACTTCACACACATTTACATGTTAATGTAAATAAATATATAAATCAATCTTTTTATCTCCAACCTATTTGCTATTTTATCCAGAGCCTGTAGAATTTTGCCTTGCAATACAAAATGTACCTGTTTTGATACATAAACTATTTTTTAATGTGTATACAAAAAACTTCATCTTATACACCAAAAAAACTTCGTCTTTATCCCCCCCCCCCCAACCGTACACATACAAATCATTCCAATGTCAAGAGATATTTAAAATTACCAGACTTATAAAAGATGAAGCTGTAATTATTTTTTCATAAATTTCAACTAGTAAAATAAAGATGATTATATACTTAAGTTTTATTACAACAGCAAAGAAAAAACAAATATGGAAAATATTCAGCCTGATATGACCTATTTTACATATACAATATAAGTATATATAATGTTATACACATCATTAATTAAAAAAATAACAATAATTCATTCATATGTTTTTTTTTCTACAGTACAGGCTTTTTCATACCTGCACTTCAATATGTAATATATAGGGGGTTTGAAGTCAGACTTTCACACAACCCAAGCTATCCACTCTATTTCATACTTCTGACACACTTAATCACACACATCTTTTCGACATGTGTGTGATCAAGTGTGTCAGCAGTATGAGATAGCGTGGATAATAATTCATTCAATAAAATCTGTTTTATAAATGAAAATTGAGTTTCATTAATATTTAATTAATGAAATATTTTGCACTTTTAAAATCTTTTGCTGTAATATAAACAACAACAAAAATAAGGCTGAAAAGGATACTGATTCTCCATCCTTGCATACATGATGATCCCACTTTAACATAAGAATTAGCACAGCTGGAAGTTTCTTTAGCTGTTACTGGTTCTGACAGCGTCTGACCCATGCGTAATACTGAAATAATAATAAATACATTTCATACACTAAACACGAACTTAGATTCTAAAAATATTTAGCAAAACTATATTAAAAACGTCATGTTTACTAAATCTTAAATATTTATGATAACAAAAATTATATTTAAATAAACAATTCAAAATAGAGAAAGATTTTCGTGGGGATTGTATATATCTCTTTCTGTGTGTATATATACATATACAGATGTACCAATTTAACAGCCATCACCAAATAACTGCAAAACAACAATTTAGATTCTAAATATATATACTAAATTTAAAACAATTATGTTCAACAAAAATAAAATTTATAAAATAAAAAAATGTTTTTGATTATACAAAAAAATATATTAAAAAAAATTATTTATGTGCATGTGTCTTAAGTATAAATATACGCATATACAAACAAACCCTTCTTAGTCTTGATTAAATCATCATAAAACAAAGACCAACCTTCAAAATTTATCACAAACTATTCTCATATATATATTCAGGATATTTCTCGTAAATCAAATAATTGTAGACTCAATACAAATAAAAATTCCACACAAATTTAATTCTAAAATATTTGAGGCATTAAATTTTTATGAAATGTTACAAAAAAAGATTCACAATGTGTGATTTAAAAATAGTCAAGTCTGCGTGAGAGCATAGACAAAAATTAAGAAATATTTAAAGGTAACTGTAAATCAGACTTACTTAAGGAAAAAATATTAAAAACTCTAGAAATGTGAATTCAAAATTAAATATTTTTTTAAAAAACAAGGATCAGGAAACCTAGAAGTGTCGAAAAGGATTAATAAATAAGAGTATTTATTGAAGAAATTAAGTGAATAAAAAGAAACTGGGTTGGATATTAAACATCAATAGTTTGATGATAGGCATAACAATTCTATTTGCACTATAAAATGCTATATAGAAATAACTAAAAAATATCTCTTATACACAAGTTGCTAGAAATTTAAACATTAATTATACATATTAAATAATAATTAACTCTAATAGCTATAAAATATACATCCACAACATTATTGAATATTATATTAAAAGTTCACTTTTATAATATATCTTTAAACTATCTTTATAATTAAATATAAATTTAACTATCAAAGTTTATTTTCTATTTGCTTTGCTCTCTGGCAGTAAACAATAATGCCATCTTTTAAAAATATATAATAAACAATGTGCATTTCAGTAGCATTTAAGTTATTTTATTACAAAAAAAAAAAAAAAGAAATGTTAAAATAAGTCATCAATTTTCTGTTGTACATCAAGATAATAATTTCCAAAAAATATATATATGCACCCACATCAATCAGGTGTATAACTTTATTTACTAAAATGTTTATTAATTTAGCATGCAGTATTTACTTTTTTTAATTTTAATTTCAAAATGTGTTTGGATCCTAATCAAGAGTAAGTAGAAAAAAATAGTTACCTAAGTAAATTTTAATTCATATCAAAATAATAAAATCTGACATTTATGAAAATGTGATGTACTCCACATTATTTTATCTGGATTCAAAAAGATGCCAAATTATCAGTTGTCACATTGGTACTGTTTTAATGATAAAGAAATTAGAATGGACATATAAAAAATACTATGGGTGAATGAAAAATAAAAGCTAAAAAAAGGAGTTTGCAATAAACTTTTGAAAAGCAGAACAAGTGATAAAATCATTTGAAAAAAAGTGATCAGATTGACAAGCAGGTCTGACAATTGACTTTAAAAAAAAAATACTCAAAAAGTGGAAAATTTTTTGTCTGCATAAAAGTCAAGCTCTTGAGAAGGTTTATTAAAGATTTTAATTTCAATCTATTTTCAAGTATTTGCTGTATTATATTTTCTGTTCCGTCTTCAATAAAGTTTTTCTAAATTTTAAAAACTAAAAAAAAGATATAACATTTATAGTACACATTTCAAATTAAAAATAAACAAGAGTGTAAAAAAATATAAATCTACAATTAATCGTCACTTGATAAATTATAATCCACCAGATACAATGACTATATTAAAAAAATAAAATCAAAATTAATCTAAACAAAAATGTATTTTTGGAACAAATATTAGTCAACTGCAACCTAGATTGACAGATAATATGCCCGTACCTTTTATTCATAAAAATATGAACATTGCATATAAATATTTATAAGGCAATAGAATTAATTGAAATAAAGGATTTTGCAGTTTCCAAAATAAAGTAATACAAACTTAAATATAAAAATTCAAAGAATACTACAAAGAATAAATATTGCAAGAATAAAATTTTAGACAGCAGAAAGTTCATTCCAAAACAAATTTTTAATAGTGACACAAAAACTGAAACATTAGAATATAACATAACATCGATTATCTAAACTATGTAAGAAAAATGTAAGACAAAGTCATTTCAGGATCAAATAATTTGGATAATAAAACAATTATAAGAAAATTAATTTTATCTGAAACGATCTATAGTTATGTAGGGTTATTACTATTAAATTTTAAACTACAAATTAGCATAAAAGTAATAAAATGTTTTGAAAAAGTGTAGCATCACACATATATCAAACTTAGGATACTTTCTGAAATTGGAGCAATACAACTATCATCATCATCAACAACAACAATCATTATCAATCCACTGCAGGATGAAGGTCTCTCCAAGATCAATCCATCTCCGATCTTTAGCTTCTCTTCTCCACATCACCGCTGCACACTTTCTTATTTTATCCATCCATTTCACGTGATCTTTATCTGGATCTTTTATAATCTCGTGGAATCCAGTTTAAGATTTCAATTGACCATCTATTATCATCTCTTCTAGCAATATGTCCATAATGTTGTTTTCAATAAGTAATACTAGTTCCAACACAATTGAAATAAAACAGCTATATAAAAATAATAAATATTTTCTTTATTGAGCCAGTTTTCGTCCTAACTAGGGCCTTTGCAAAATACACTTTTCTAATATAATCACGTGATGTAATGCACTGTGACTTTTCCTTATACAGAGTCAGGATTCTCTCAGCCACAATGCCCAGAGAAAACTGTTAGCCCTTTTACCTTCCCTTTCCATTCCCCACACTAAGTTTTCCCATAATCTGCTCCATCCCATTTCCAAACATAATCTTTGTCAACTCCATGGCCTTCATATCTAAATCCCCCTTGTCTTTTCCAAATCCAGCATAAAAAACAATAAACCACTTGCTGTATAATCACTCTGTTCATATTTATTCTTCCATAACTTCATTATTTGTATCCTTTCTGCTTTCAAGCATTTACATTGAATTAACAGATGCCAATATTTTCTATGCCTTCCTTACACATCTTGCAGACTAAATCACCCATATTTTTCCATTTACATGTATATTCCCTTGTTGCTAAAGATCCCAATCGAGCCTTAAACAATAAACTACTTTCCTTGCTATTATCATAAATTAACTCGCACCCAATGTTCGAATTACTTCTATATATATTGAAACTTTTTATTCTTTATACTAGTTCTCCATCTCTCCAAATCCCTATTCTTTATTAATGCATCTATTCTTTTACCTCATTCCTTACCACTATAACACTCAACAATTCTCCTAACACAATCATCCCACCTTTTGTACAAGTATACCAATATAAATTCTTTATCCAAATCTTCTGCATACCACATTATTTTTCTCACCCATCTTGTTGCCTGCCCTTTACTCATAATCCAATTAAATACTAATTTGGCTATTCTTTTATTATCCATAAACTACAATCTACTGAACATTTTCATTTTGCTTTTTGCATCTCTCATATAAAAACTTGATTATCCCATTTCTCTTTGAACTGCATCCTTTGCTGTCCACACATCTGCATCTAATGCATGTCTTCCTACTTCCCTTTGTACTTTTTCTAAGTAATCTAATACCCCTTTACTAACACATAACACATCATTACCATATGTTAACCCTGCTAGTACAACTCCCTTCCATACAATTCTAGCTACATCATATTTATTATATGAAAACACTGTTAATTTCTTTATCAATCCCTTTCTTTCTCCCATTCATCCAAGCAAATTTTCTGATTACTTAAGATGATTCCCAAATAGCTATATCTATTCATCACACTTAACTTTATATCCCCCAATAAAAATTCTTTGTCTTCTCTTTCCCCAGTATTCACCATCATTATATTTGATTTTTCTTCACTAAATTTAATCCCCACCTCTTTACTCACCCTTGCACATGTCCTCAGTTTAACTTCCATATCTTCTCTTCTTTCTGAACACAAAAAGACTTCATGCACAAAAAAAGACCTGACAAAGTTTATACTCCCTTGCCATCTATTAACAGTATCTCTATCCCTCTTCCTGGTCTTTCTATTGCTCTCTCATTTCACTCAAATACAACAGAAACAAAATAGATGACATAGGGCATCATTGCCTTAGTCCCACCCCATTTTTTTACTTTAACTGATCCTATATCCCCTAATTGATATACAGTATATAGTAATTATTTTCATATAATTTCTTAATTTCATCCATTCCCAAATTTGCTACACTTATCCATAATTTATTTCTATTTACTCTAACATATACCTTCTCTATATCTATAAAACTCATATATAACTGTCTACTAAATTCCTACTCATATCCATAAGTTGTGTAACTACAAATAAACTATCTCCTATACACCTATCTGATCTAAAACCTCCTTCCATTTCCCCCACTGCATTATTTTCTTCCATCCATTTTGCAACTCTTCCAGCCACCATATATGAGAAAACTTTATATAAAACTGATGTTACCGCTATCGGTCTATAATTGTTTAACTTTCTATGATTCTTACCCTTTCCTTTAAATAATAATCTTGTATTACTCCAACTACCCGGAAAAACTCTCTTCTGTGTCATCTTATTAAAACATGATAATAGCTTTACTTTTGCTCTATGCCCTAAATTCATTACCATCTCTGCTGCCCATCCATCTAAACCTCTTGCCTTTCCACTTTTCAATTTCTTCCCTGCCTTATATCTATCAATACTCCCTCTAACGTCCATTTTACATAATCATTTTATATAATCACATAACCTATTTACATACATATATACTTTCCCATCCTCCCATTTTTTATGTACATATTATTTATGTACAATAAAATTACATTAAATACAATTCAATAATTATATACATATATTTTACACCATAAATTATATACTACTTTATATTAACTCCAGTAAATTAATTATATACACATATTTTATACACTAAACTAAATTATATATCATTTCTCATATATTTCTACTAACCATATCTTCAAATATAACCTTATTTATTTATAGTTAACTAATTATTTACATTAACTAATTATAGTAATATTTATTAAGGCTATAACCTTAAGACTATGTACCTGAAAAAACAACATTAGTCTTAAGATTATAGCCTTAATAAATATTACTTTAAGTAACGAATATGCACTTTATAATTATAATTATTAACTAATTATTTACATATATCATAAATATTAATTTAAAAAAACAACAATTTAAAACAAAAAAAAAAATCAACCATATATTAAATTTTCCAGTTATCCCTCAATGCCCATTTACTATTCAATTTTGAAGATCCTTTAACTAAATTAATATATTTACTCATATTCACTTGAATATATACTGTCTAATAATATTTCCTTCTATTATAATCTTTAACATTTTATAACTTCCATATCTTCAATACATCTCATTCTATGACCAGTATTCAAATAATGAACATATGGTCCCGAATTCATATTCTTCCTATCAATAGCTCTATTATGCTCCTTTCCCCTTTCTATTGCTGTTTTCCCCATTTGACCTATATATATTTTATTGCAACTCCTACAAATTATTTTGTATACCAATCCTATTTTACTTTCTTTATTATTCTCTCTCTTCCCATTTGAAGATATACAATACCAATTATTGGATCATAATAAGAAATTAATGAATGTATTAAACATAAAATATGATAAGAAATAGGATTGGTTAAAAAAAAAGAATGATAATTTGGAAGATGGTTTACATGAAAATAATATAGGAAGTGGTAATTGTATTTAAAAAAATGTTTAAGTTGTAAATTTATCAAATATTGAATTTGATAATGATCAGTTAGAGATATTAAATAAGGGATAAAAGTATATACTATTTTTTAGTGGAGATGTACATAAAGAAACTGTTGTAGCAGACATAAAAGATGAATTAAAAACTGAACTGCAATCAAAACTTAATAATGTGATAAATATTAAAAAAAGGGTATAATAAAAAAGAATGAAAAGAAAAGTGTATTATAAAAAAAATTATAGAAAAGGTGAATGAGAGGTTGATAATAACCGGGAAGACAAAGGTAATAAGTTTGTAATTTTAAAAGAATATGAGTATAATAAAAAAATGAATGAAGACATAATAAAACAAGGATATGAAGAAATGTATAAAGATCCTGGAAATAAAGTAAAAACAAAATATAAAGAGTATAGATGATTATATCCAACGGCTTTTATGCATCTATATATATTTGGAAAAATAAAAACACATAAAGAAGATATGGCTGCAAGAGTAATTGTAAAATTTGACAATCAAATTCTTAAGAATTCATGTACAATAATATATAAAAAAAAATAGATATAATTGGATATAGTATAAATAGCATTAAAAATTCAGAAAAAATTGTTATAGAATTAAATAATATTAAATTAAATAGGAATAGTTTAATTGCTTCATTAAATATAAAAAAAAATGTTTCAAAGTGTTCCAAGAAATGAAAATACAAAGTTAGTTATAAGTATGTTAGAAAAAATTGAAAGAATATCTAAAAAATGGATATATACTATTAAGGAAGCATTGATGATAATAAGTGATAGTTTGTATTTTAAATATAAGGATAGGTTTTTGAATATAAAAAAAGAATGGGTTATGGGTTGTTCGATAAGTGGGCTATTATCATCGATGTTTATAAATAATTTGGAAAAAAAAATAGTAGGAAAATATATAAAAAATAAAGAAATAATTAAATATTATAGATATATGAATGATATAATTGTTGTTGGAAATAGTAGGAGTATATTAAAAATATTTAATGAATTGAATGATAATATAAATAAAATTAAGTTTACAATGGAAAGGGAAGAAAAAGGTTTCAAATATTTGGATATTTATTTGAATAGAAATAAGGAAAATGAAATATAGGTGAAACAGTATATTAAAGATGTTGAAATTAGAGGAATAATTGATCCTAGTTCATATCAACCTTAGTCCCAAAAGATGTCAGTTTTAAAGGGATTTAAAATAAAAAATGATAGACTTACAATAAATAAAAAGGAATCTATTGAACAAAAAATGAATATAGAAAAGAATTATGTGAAGATGGGATAAAATAAAAAAGATATTAGAAAAGTTTTGAACAGTAAGAGTAAAGATAAAATAAAATATGGGGAAAGAAAAAAGGGAAATAAAAACAAAGATGAATGGTTCAATAATAAATGGATATCAATACCTTATTATAAAGATGTATATAAGATTTTAGGAAAAGGGAAGTTGAATAAGAATTGCTTGGAAGAAATGTTACATTATACCATAGAAATTTTACAATATGTTGATTTTATTTTAAATTTGTTGATTTTGTTACATTGATTTGATATTAATAAAAATAAATCTTTAAAAAAAAAACAAAATTTGTGTTTGACTTTTTTCAAAAAAAAAAACAAGGAAACCAAAAAAAAAAAAGAGGCCTGGGAATGTTCATATGTTATAGTTTTTCCATAACAACGCTATCATGTGGAGTGTGTGTATAATCAACTATTATCTAATTATTGAATTGTATTTCATGTAATTTTATTTATTGTATAAAAATAATATGTATATAAAAAATGGGGGGAGGGGAAAGTATATATATATGTAAATAGGTTATGTGATTATATAAAATTATGTAAAATGAACGTTAGAGGGAATATTGATAAATATAAGGGTCATGTGATTATATTAGAAAAGTGTATTTTGAAAAGACCCTAATATAGGGCGAAAACCGATACAATAAAAAAAATATTTATTATTTTTATATAATTATTTTATTTCAATTGTGTTGGAACTATTACAATATAAAATTTGATCTGTTTATAGTCAATAATGAAGAATTTAGTTTTAAAGAGTAATGGTATTGTCCACACAGTGAAGAAAATAAAATATATGTCAATAAGTTTTGACAAAGTGATTACATAAAACATTTATATAAAAAAAAAAAAACAACTAATCAAAAGCTTCACAACTTTGGACACATTTATAGCTCCACCTATTGTCTTTTAAAATATGATGCCAAAACAGGTTAATAAAAATCCAATAATAGATTAAAAAAAACAAAAGGTGAAGATAATAATAAAAATCAAATATTGGTATAGAAAATTTTGAAAAAAAAAAGAGCAATGATACATTAAAAATTTCTAGACATTTAAAAATCTTTTATCTATTGAATTTTGGTGCAGTTGTTAGAGCATCTAACTTGGGATCAGGAAGTCCCAGAATCAATTCTGGCACTTGCAAGTCTAGCGTTCAAACTTCTTATGAAGTCCCGAGCAATAAAGCCATTCCATTTTTTTTTGCCTTGTGCAGTTTGACATAGTTGACAGAGTATCCGATTGGAATCGGAAGATCTCAGAATCAATTCTGGCACTTGAACTTCTTATAAACTCCCAAGCAATAAAGCCATAGGTCTTTCTCTCTATCTATTAAGAATTAATAAAATGCCAGTTAGATATTTTTCTACGAATAACTGAAAATATAATATTTTTTTTTGAGAAATTTAAAATGTACAGATCTCTCTCTACATATTTTAGATATACTTATTGCAATATTTTTGAATTACAATTTTCTTCATTTTTAAAAAAAAGTTATACTTAATTAATATATATGTTTAATATTTCATATATCAAAAGCATAGTAAGCATTAAAATTTAAATTATCAAGTATAATTATAACTTCATCAACCAGCATTATAAATAAGTAAAAAGTCATCCATCAACATTATTGATGGGAATATCATCAAAAAACAACAGTCTATCTTATGGCTGGATTTGAAATGGGTCTTCTGTAGACCAGGCTAATATTGAGCCTTTGCTAGCTTGTGCAATTATTTAAACATTATTTGGGTGCACAAACTAAGTGCTCATCCATTAGAACACATAATCATCAAAATAATGCTGGGATATTAAAACATGCTGATCGTCATCAATGCTCTGGCCACTTAGCACCATTAATGTACTGGCCAACTATAAACTTAATTTCTAATAGAGACCAAACTAAATAAAATGTAGTGCATGGACTTTGAAGAATATCTTCTTGGCAATCCAGGAATCATCATCATCATCTGGATGCCCATACACTAAATATAAACCCCATTCATATATTCGGCCATTATACATGAATCTAGCTCAGAACACAAGCTCTATTACTGTTATGGTGACCAAGAGATGATTCAATACAATTTTAGCAATTGAATTCAAGTTTAATAATAACAATAAAAATGATATTAGGGTCTTTAGAATATGATGCTACAATTAGAAACCTTCTGATTTTGATTAACATATAATAATAATAATAAAAAGTATCACATTGTGATTTACAATGATTACTATACAAAATTCAAATTATTATTATGGTTTACAATATCTCTTAATGGATTCATATAAATATATAATTTGCACAGACAATAGTTTACAATAAATACATTTAAATTGTCAAAACATGATTACAATTTACATAAGTGTTTATTTGACACTCATTAATATATATATACACACATTCAGAGTGCAGGACAATTTAGAAATAGCATATTTGAATTGAGATTTAATAATAATAAAAAAAGATTAAATTTTGTCTATTTGAAACCCATTGATATATGCACAGACATGTGCAGTATAATTCCTAGACATATTTGAACCGTTATACTATAAATGATTAAAATTTTACGTATATGTGTGTGCATGAATATATGTACCCTATTTTAACTTATTACAATAATATATTTTTCATAGTTAACTCCTTGGTAAAAATACATTAAATTTGCATACATGTGTATTAATAAAATCAAATTCTATCTTTAATGATTAGTTTCTTTTCCTTCTTTTTAAAAAGAAATAGTCAATTCTTTTTTTGACCACTGATAAAAGTTAAATCCTATAGCAAGTATATTTTATTATTTAATATTTTTTTGACAGATTACTCTAAAAAAGATTTGTTTTTTCATCAGGTTACTCTTAACTAATTATAGTTTTCTTTTTTTCTCTCTCTTTTTTAAAAGAAAATGGTCAATTTTATGACAGGTCACTTTTGGATTGTTTATTAATTAATTATCAATACTTTTAAATTAATCTAAAAGATTTGCTTTTTGATTTTAATTCAAACAAAAAAATAGATTTAAAAATATTCTTCTTCTATATATGTCTCAGATCACAAGTTGCTTCTCTACAAGATTTTCAAATATTTTTTAACTGTTAATTCTGACTCTTAGATTTTTTAAAATCCAAGAATAGTTATTTATTTGCGTAACTATTTTTTTTAAAAATATAGTTTAAACAATTTAAGATAATACTGTTCTATATTATATATCTAATTTTTAAAATGTCATTTCAGACCAAAGAATATTAAAATGAAATAACTCACTGTATATTGTAGCTGGAAATATAGTACATATTTCTGCTTCACCTAGTGCCAATGTCATCAGCACTAGTATGGGTTTGAACCCAATCTTGTATATTAACTGACACCCATCTCATAATGTGGTAGTATATTTATAATCAATATTTGTAATCAATATTATCTTTTATTATAATCAATTTGTAATTTATGATTAAAAACTAACCTTTTATAGTAGTTTATTTTATATTTGTAAAAATGTATATTGTGTTTATTTTATTAAATTAAATTGAATCCTAGATATCTATAAAATGTTACAAATATTTTAAATTCTTTTATTAAAGTTCATTTTTCTTCAATTAATCAGTTGGTAACATTTTATAGTTATCTTTTGATAAATGTACATTAAAGGATCAATTACATAAACAATCTAATAATTGTAAGGTATATTTTGTAAATTTGTGTTTAAATTTTATATCAAGTATGAGTTTGAAAGTCATTGTACCAAATTCCTAAAATTTTTGTGAATAAAATTTATATTTTTATTAATCTTAATTAAATAGGCTTTGCTAATACAATGACTGATAAACTTAATATGCTTGTTGCTGTTTTCTTTTAATTAGCAAATGAATCGTTGGGGCATGTTTAATGCAGGATTATAGATTTCCCTTCCAAGCAGACACCAACCCCAGAGAACTGCTTAGAGCAATTACAATTGGTGGTTGTCAATGTAGATTGAATCTTTAGATAAGGCCAGATCAGATAAATAGTGGAAAATTTTGTTATTGAGGAACAGTTTATTGAAGAACAGGATTGAAAAACAGTTCACTGAAGATAATTGATTAGGAAATATAGTACATCATGCCTAAAGAAATGACGAGGTGAAAAGATTGGCCATTTGCTTTTTGGAGTTTTGTTCCACCAGCTCATCACCATGCCATTCCAGTGCTCTCAACATCTAGCCTGAGACTGTACTGTGTCAAGGAAGCCTGCTAAAAGAATCTGATTTTATAACTGCCTGTTTCAAGCCATGGAATCCCTACCAATTGGTTCTGAGGTCACCTTCAATTTGCCGCAAGCCTATGATTCTAGTTTACTTTGTTTTCTAAATCAATATTAATTTATATTACATATATCTGTAATGTTTATACAGCTTAATTTTAAAATGTGTCTTTTAATTTTTTCCTCTTAAATTTAAAAATATCAATTCTTATAAAAATCTCACATTATTTTGATGCGGCAAATTTAAATTAATTTTTTTTGTTTGTTTATTTATAATACTGACTTACTGAAACTACTAAGTACAAAACTCAATGAGCGACTAACTTTAAACCTTCTCCCACTTATATTCTCCAATTACAAATCATTTCAGGAGACTTATTTCCATTAAATTAATCAATAGAGAAAGCTCGTTTAGTTTTGTATCTTTTATATTATAAATTTATTTTAAATGATTGAAATTATTTTAAAAGTTAGGTATATTATTATTATCTCCAATTTAAAATGGCCCTCGTAATTATTTCTGAAAGAATAATGAATTTTATTAAATCAGTTAAATAAAATCTATCACGATTTCTGTAAAACAAATATGTTGAAAGAAAATCATTGAAAGCACATTTATCATAGTATTTTATCAGTATATGTTTCATACATATATATTTTATTTGTCAGAAAAACAGTAAAAATTGCAATGTATAATTTATTAGGCTGTATATTGTCAAACTTCACCAGAAGTGAGTTTGATATTTAATGCCCAGTTTGTTTATGTTAATTAAAAGACTGATTTATTTTGTAATCTTCAATGACGAACTATTTAATAACTTACTAATACATGAAATATTTGGAAAGTGTGGAAAACAATTTATATTTTAGTTTTAATACTTGCCTTTCTGTTATATTATATTTTATGATCCATTCATTAATGGCCTAAGGTTTCTGGGGGCTTTCTATTATGTCAGGGAGCCAATTATTTTAATCAGGAATTAAGTTATTATTTTCATTAGTGATACACTATCTGTATATGTCTAAGGCAATATGTATTTATAGCTACAACCATTCATTTATTATTATTATTTTGCTTTGCTACTTACCCCTCAGGACCTTCGGAAGTTTAAATATGACCAGTCCAATCTTTCACTCTCCCTCAAAGTAGATTTAGTTCATACCAAGGGATCCTTTTTCAGGCATTGCCATTAAGATGTATATGGGAAGTCCAGCATGTCAAATCTAATTATTATTATTCAGACATGTTTTGGCTGGAGGGCCAGCATTTCTCATCATCTACCTGTATATACCAGGGATTTCTTTTAGCAAAGCCACTTAGAGGTTCGTAACAGACCTCATTTATTCTTTTGTTGTAATCTATAATATCATACTGCCTTCATCATTTTATCTTTATTTAGCAAACCTGAAATGCTCTCTGTCGTGATGGCACATCCTTCACAAACCAATCCCGTTGAATAGTTAAATATGATAATCTAATTTATTTAAAATGAACTATCTTGCTTTCCACACTAAGTATAGACAACTGATTTACATGTAAGTGTTTTAAATACACATCGCTCATGCCTTGTTATTTATATATAGAATAGACATCTGTAATCTCTTAATGAGGGCTAATGATATTTTATTGCTGGTTGGTTCTTGGCAGACCAATTAACAAATTTTTACTTTGTTATCAAAGCCGCATCAAAATGAATTTCAGAAGTATATTAATCTAAGTTGTATAAACAAAACCCAACTTATTTTGTATAACAATAACTCACTTTCTTAATAAATTCCTGTAATATTATTATTTTAAATAAGCTTAGTTTGTCATCACTCCAAATCTCTAATATTAATTATCCTAATTATTTATAATATTTCTTTGATTTAAATTCACTTCTTTGTAATGTTGCCAGAAAGAATTATAATTATTACGGTTCAAACCATTAGTAATCAATATCAGATCACATCTGTACCATTCTGCAATTCAATAAATCATTAATTTCTTATATAAACCCATTATTATTTTGAGTCTCTTTGTGAACCATGACCTCCAGCTAGGACGGAATAAAATCAAGGACTGCTAGTGTCATCACAAATGTTAGCCATTAGTCAGAGAGGCAATAGTTCAGGCAAATAGGTTAGGATTCACCATTCCCCTGACATCTGTATCTTGGGTATGGTTGGATTCAAGGTACTTTTGTTTGGATTATTGGTTTATTGAATGAATATACGATTTTGACCGGCACAATATACACATGACATATTTATCTGTAGTTCCCTTCATTTATAAACAACAGCATACATATATCAATTCTTCAAGCTTTCTCTTGGTAAGCTTGGTGATCTGGTTGAGATTAGTTTACAGCTACATCAGAAAAAGAATAATTCAGGTATGGTTGGCATTCTCCCTTCTGTCTAGGGCTTGAACTTCAGGCTGGAAAACTGTCTTGTCTAGATTTGTAGTTATAAATTTCAACACAAAGAAGTGGGTCATTTTCCTCTATGTGAATTCAAACTCCACCAGTGGATCAATAGACTGCTGCTGGATCTCCTGCCTTGATTTCAGCTATATCTCATGGGAACTCTGTCCAACTCTGCTAGCTAATCTGCTTTTCAAAAATATTATTAGCCAAGCTTTCTGGCCAGCTCTTTTTTCAAAAATTACTACCCAGATTTTGCAGCTGGCCAATTTGGCCACTTGCTTCTCAAAAAATATTAACCAGACTGAACTTTTCAAAAACAGCTATCCAGACTAAAAATTTTTTTTCCTAAACCTTTTATAGTCTTGAATTTCTGAGGTGATAAAAACACATTGCAGACTATTTTCAAGCTGTCTAATCCTTTTTATTCTTGAGGTGATAAAAACACAGTAACTGAAAAGTTTTTTATGTCTTCATTAAAAACAATTTTAATCCCTCTAAAAGCACTTTTAATTAAAAGCTATATTTGAAAATCTTACCAAAGATTTTTAAAAATAGTTAATAGAAATGTATACAAGCATTATTTCAAAAATAATATAAATTTTTACAATTATCAGTATGAACTGCTTGTTTTTGAATTTCAAAATCAGAATAATAATAATAATTTACTAAACCTTTTTTAAAATATTTATTCCATAATAAAATTCTGTTTTTAATCCAGAGTTATTTAACCCTTTATTTATTATTTTTATTCCCAGTGAATGTAAAAAAATATCTACAAAAATTTATGTATGTTTATTTCTACTTTTCCTTTATTTTATATATATGTGCACAAGCACAACTATGTTACTGTGTGCCATGTAACCCAACTGGTTACCATACATTTACCATTTATTATATACCCACACCAATGATACTTTTTAATTTTAAAAATGCACACATTAAAATGACAATAAGAGTAATTAAAAAAAGAACAGTTATGAAAAAGACAATATAATAATAAAATGAGAGAATAATCACATGATTTTTAGTTTATACTCAAGATGTAAGATGAGTAAATGGCTGAATTAAAAGATGATGCATAACCACACACTAAGAGGAAGGTGCAACTATAAAATTTATAAGTTCAAATTTATTAATTTCTAATATGTTTATTTTCTATTTAATAATTTTTCAAATCTTAAGACTATAAATAGTGAGTATTTATATAACTTTTATTTACTCATATTGTACCAGTCAAAAAAATATTGATCCATCTAACATGAGTTGGAAGTCACAAAATGTATTTCAAATCCAGTCAAGCCCAAGATTTAGATCAGGGACCAACCTGATTTCAAACCCATCCCCTAAACCCCAGATCAAACACCTAATAAATAACATATAATGATGGCACATGAGAATTTATTCTAAATACAGTCCACTAGCAGAGTGTAGAAAACAATGAGATATATTCTATCACATCACTATTTGGCTAACTTATATAATCTAGGAATTATATCCTTAACTTGTTAATAGGGGATTTGAACCCCATTCATATATTTAATAAAAACGCATATATATATAAGGTAATGTATGGAAGTGGAGAGAAGATAATTCGAACAACATAAATGATTTGAATAATGAAACATTTAATAAAACAGTAAAGTGATCATATACTTATTAGGATGTGCAAAAATGAGTGATCTACCTAGAGGTAGATAGTTACAGATAGTCATTCACGCTTGTATTACTCATATGCTCTTGTATGAAATAATGTAATATACATAAATAGGTATATTTGGTGGGTGAGATAAGATGACAATAATTTATTACAACATAAAATTACATTACATCAGGATTAACGCTTTAGTAATGGTTCTGAAAGATGGTGATTGATGTATGAATTCAGGGAGCATTCTAGGATTCATTACATTATATGTATAACAAAAACTATTTTCATGCCATTGCGGTCGTGAAAATCAATAAAATACATTTGAGAATGGTTTAGACATTAGGAATAATATTTATTAACAACTCTTTATTAACATTTAACAAAAATAACATACGTTTAAAACAATCATATTTACTTATCAAACAAAATACTTCTTAACCATTCTTTTAAGTTCAGATTTGAAAAAGAGAGAACACTTTGTTTTTCCCAGGTATGTATACTCTTAAATAAAAGAATAGATTATGATGGTGGGATTGAAAAATAAGCTAAAATGACATTATTAATTAAGCTAACAAATACTATTGGGAATATATATATGAACAGAGCGCAATTTCATTATTAGAGCACCAAAATGAGGTCATTAAGCAAATAAATCAATAATAATAGAGAAATAGCGGTGCTAACATCAAGGCAGAAAATCCGAAGCGAGATCGTGCTTCTAGATAACCCCATGAAGCTCAATCTTAAGTTAAGATTGACTGCTTCAATATATATGCATGAAAATAATCAAAAATTAAATTTAAATAATAAATGTTACCAAGATATTTTTTTTTTAAAAAAACCCACACATTTTTATAGGTAATGGTTAAAATTCAGTAGAATGATCTAGTTATTATGCACTGTTACAATATAAAAAATGAATGAGAGAAAGACTATTTACATGCCCAAACTTTGTAATCCAAAATTTGTAATGGAATAAATAGACAAATGGGATGTTTACTTTTATATGCTCTATGAATTGTACAAAGCTATAACAAATAGAAGTAAAATCCATAAAAGTATGAATAGTACAATACTAAATCTGTAATAATATAAATATGCTAACTGAAATTAATAGAGCTATACAAATTAAATAAATCAAATCTGTAATAAAAAAAAATTAACAACTATTTTATTTAAACTCTATTAATAATATAATTCAAAATCTATATTGCATAAAGATAAAATTTAATAACAATATTTATATATTAAATAAATATCAATACAACTGGATGCCAAAATTAAAATACATAATATAAATAATGTATTGAAAATTTATAACATATATTAAATTATAGTCTATATTGCTATTCATTCATAAAATAACCCTTTTAGTATTAAGTACAAAAAATTATATTAGTATTAAAGAATGAATAAAATTATTTAAGTTTGACAATTATATAAAATTTATATAATTATTTATTGCTAATCTCTATGTTTGAATAATACCAATTGAAGTCTTTGAAAACATTAAGTTCACTTTTAATAATTACTGAATTCTAATAAAGAATTAAAATCTTTATTACTTTGTTAATTAAATTTTATATGTTTATGATTGCAGTGAGATTTTAAATTATTATTACTATTTCATGTATCTCTAAATTAAATAAGATTATTGACTCAAATTTAATAATTAATAATAATTTTATTTACAAAATTAATAATGACATTAGTTAATATGTTTTAATAATTTAAATCAATAAATTATAAAATATTATACCTGTTTGAACTGTAAGGTGATGCAAAGAAGCCACAAAAAAAATATTTATCTATTTGTTGTCTCCAATAGACAATATATATATAAAACATCCTAATTTGTCACAGTTTGCCTATTGATTATTTATAAACAAACAAAAAAAATTATTAAATAAAATTTATTATAATTGTGTGCCTATAAATTTAGAGTTAGTTATTAAAATTTTCTTTTGGTTAATTATATATCTATATGTTCACTTACACACCTATATACATTAAATGACCTTATAAAACAATAGAAATAATAATACAAATAATAGTTATATAAATAAATCATATAACCTACTTGAACACTAATCCATATTTATACACAAAGAGTTCCAGTCTTTAAGACACTTTTATTAAAATTACAAATCCACAAAGAAGAGCCATGAAATGACAATATTTTAAAATACAATAATTCCAAGAGTTTGTTTCCTTTTGAAGTATCTGAAGTTTATTTAACAAAATAATCATTAAGGGTTTATAATAAAATTTGAATTGTAGATAACATTGAGTAATAAGTATTATTTTATCATTTTCAAAATGATTATTTATCAAATTCAAAATTATTCCACTTGGTAAATTATTATTATTATTATTATCCTTAGCAAATGATTGGCTTCTTTTTGGCATACATATAAATGCATATATATATATATATATTAATTCACATAGTTAAACTTTATCAACATTTTTTTTTTTAAAAACTTATAATTATTGTACTTAGTAAATTATTATTATTATCCTTGGAAAATAATTGATTTCCTGAGACACACATAAATGCATATATATGTATATATTAATTCACATGGTTAAAACTTTATCAGCATTTTTATAATTTTTCTTTTAGAACAATCCTAAAACAAATTCATTTAATGTATCTCTCAAAGACTAAATTTGTTCTGAGGTAAACATCAATTTCCCTGCTTTAGCCTTTCTTCATATTGCTTACATAAAACATTTTAAAACTATACATCATGTTTTTTTAAAAAAAAATATTTACTGCAAAAAAAAAATACCGCACTAACTGATCAATATATATAAAGAAGAGACTCTGAACTTAAAATCACAGTTTTTTTTATATCCTTTATCATTTGGTGTAATATTTAGATCATTACTTAGAAACAGTAACTACTAATGAACTCAAATCTGTCCTTTTTTTTATTGAGCAATTACAGCATTTTAAATTGAGATCATTTGAATACAAATCAGCATCTCTGACAAAATGTTTTCTTTTAATTTTAACAAAAGAATATTTTAAAATAAAATAACAACAATGATTTTTAATTTCTTCTTTAAATAAAAATACAAAAGATTATTAGCAGTAATGTATCTTTAATAATATTTCAAAAACATTTGCAATTTAAAATTTATATGATAATCTCAAATTTACACAATACCCCATACATGCACATGTATTTATACACAAATATGAAAATATAATTTATTTACCTAAACCTACTGTCTTTTGAAATATGTAGATAAACAAATAATTACTGTAACTTTTATTAAAAATATACATCTTTACATTTTTGAAGTTTTATAGTAAGATAATAAGTTTAATACATATTACTTTAAAAATAAAATAAAAATAAATTATGAATTATTACTTCTTATTTGAGGAATCTATAACTTCAAAATTAGGATAAACATCTCTTGACAACTTTAAACATCTACTAACATATAAAATCATGACAGTATTTTTTTTTAAAAATATAATAATGCCTATTTAAATCTAAGACAAAATGGAACAATATATTAATGTAAAATGTATACTATATCCATATATAAAAAAATCGTTTGCGTAAAAATTCAAAATAGAAATTTTAGAATATAAAATTGGAATATAGCATGGATAAAAAGTTAAGATTAGTATATGAATATATCTATATTTACTGTTTACATAAAGTTAAGCTCATATATAATGTTAATTATTTAAAAAGACATGGCAATATATATTTTAAAAAATTTGTTACAAAATTGTACTTCACAAAACCATTAAAGAACTGTATTATAATTTAAAGATCTAAAGAAGACTGCTAGATAGTCAAAATGTAGGAAAAGAATAAAAAGTATTGATAAAAATATTCATTATTAATGTCTCTTCTGATTTGATGTCAAGTAGGTTGCAAAAAAAAAAGCTCTTAGAAATGATTTAAAAATAATTACTTTCTATCTCTGAAAAATTGAAACAATAGGATACAATAAAGAAAAAACAATTTACTTAATAGATTTTGATTATCAGATTATAATTGTAAAACAATGTAAATTCATTTATAAAGTTCTGGATAAAATTTTAAACAAACCAAAAATTGTTTTGTTATTTTAAAAAAAAATCTAAAAAGATAGTTTTTTCTTTAAATTTTATTAAATCACAAAATGAAATAAAATTATATATATATAACAAATTTTTCTGAGTAATTGTTAATTGATTTTTTTATTTTCTATTGGGTGGGGAGTCAAATCCACATGTTCTCTAACTAGTAACTAAAATCGTCCAATCCCTAAAAATTGTAACCAAGATCTATTATTTTTAGAATTTTTTTTTTTTTTAAAAAAAAGATCTATTATTTTTTCTCCTGATTCTCAAAAATAAACAATTGCCCCAAAACAAAATAATTAAGAAAAAATATTTTTAACATAAAAAGGATCAAAATGATTTATGCTTAATCTTACATTTTTTTAAAAACAACTCATTATCTTAATGAGCATTCTAGAAACACTTCAATATCTGTTAGCACACACAAGTTATCTTCACAATCTATTTAAACTAATACTGTGAATCATTAATTATTCAATTATTTGTTGTATTTAATGGCTAAACAAGGATTATCAGTTTTTAGTATTAAAATAATAATAGAAACCATATCAATGATAAAATATAAATGGAGAAGTCTAGCTGCAAAACTTTGCTGACATTCACCAGAATGAAATGAAAATTGTAAATTTTTCATTTATTCAATGTGTATATTTTATTTTTATACAAATATACTGCATTCCTATATAAATAAAAATATTTTTTAAAGTAATTATATGCATAATGTCACTATATTAATATATATAGTAATATGTAAAAATAATTTTATTGCATTATGTTCTCAATTAAATTTTAATATGATTTCTATGAGAATTGTGACATCTTTTTATTTGCAGATTAAATATTTATAATCTTTTCCAGAACTGATTAATTACAAAAACATTGATTTTATTGGTTAGCACCCATAAAGAAAGTTATTAATTTAGTTTTAGATTGACCAGCTATAAATTTCACATGTAAACACCATCAGTTAATAAAAACATATATACTACATGACCAAATACTGAAGTTTATAATATAGATGTTCCATTGATCATGATTAAATGACTGAAAAAAATCATGAATATTAAATCTGCAAATAACTAATATCAAATTATCATAAAAATCATGTCAATAAAGTTTAATTATGACCACAACATAATAAAATTGCGACATTTATTTTATTATATAATATTTATTTAAATAATCGAGCTATTCTTAAGTTGATAGGTAAAACATAGAGCTAAAAAAATGTCTAATCTCTCATCATCCCACATTTTGCAAGTCTGATGTTGGAGAGGTTTTTGTGGTGCAATGAATTATTTGAAAACTGTTTTACCTTTCGCCTATATAAATATATTAAAAGCATAAAATAATAATTTCACAAATCATCAAGAAAGGTTATTAACATACAATACTAAAAATACTTGGAGTAAATTAAAGATTTTCACACATTTAAAAACTATGAAATATCTAGGTAAGATCAATTAAAACAGATAATGCAAACTGAACTTGTTATCCAATAATTAACAATAACATTTGGATGGTTTATATTAAAGAGTCAATCTTTTATCTTAATGTATATCAAATAAATATTATTAATTTCTAGATTATATGGATTCAGCATACAGTATCTGTTTTAATTAGTTTCCTATTTACATCATAGCTGAAGCTTTTAGCTAGCTTAATATATGAAAAAAAAATCCATTATATTTTCCATATTTATTTAGAGAGCAAAAAATATATATTTTATAATTCAGTAGTTCAGAATAAAAAGGTGTATGATATGAATAATCACTAAATGCATATTCAGTGTAAAGATTAAAATCATTGTTTAATAGACAACTTAATAACACTATATTAATTTAAACATAAAGAAAATTCCCAAAACACAATAATTATATCAAAAAAATTCATTTATAATATATATGTAATAAAGACCAAAAAGATTAGTCAACAGTAGAAAGAAATGATTAAAAATGAAAGACTTATATAGTCTTACTTTAAAGATTTGTTGACTATTCTTTGTATTATTATTATTTACTTGAGATCTCTTTCAACATTTTCATGTCATTATCAAAATTTTCTATTTGATAAAAAAGGCTTAATAATTGAATTTTAACTACAATAGAGTATTAATTAAAATTCTAAAAATTTCTAATTTCAATGTTACTAGAACAGGGTTCTGCAAACTTTTTAACATGAAGAGCCATTTTGTTTAAATACCCCCCCCCCCCCAATAAAAGCATTACAAGGAAAGAAATAAAAAACAGGTTTATGAAAAATATGAATTTTTGAATAGTTGTGGATATATTTGAACATTTATTTTAGTAACAGAATACAATAGATTCTATATATATCTTAACGAAAATAAAAATTATCTTAAAAATAAACAAACAAAAAGATTTCTTTGACAGTTTGATTTATTCACAAATTTCTAATTCATCATATACAATAATTACTATTCTATAATAAGAATGAATTCAAGAAACAATGTTGTAAAGTGCATTTTTTCTTTCCTAGAATCATCAAAATATTTATTTTACAAATTACATGAAGAAATAAAAAATGTGTTTATGTTTATCATGATAAAAAGAGCTGTGAGATTGGGATCAAAGAACCATAGTTTGCCAACCCTGTATTAGAACATTAATTCACTTTATATTTTGAATTAATGAAATAATATTTCTTAATTACCTTTTAGTATCTTCTTTTTGTTAATAAATTATGCTGACATCATTTGGACAAAATACATGGCCAGTATCTATTTCACAGTCAAAGAAAAGTAAATTATAACTTATATAATATACATATATATGTAAGAATATATTAAAAAGGTTAATGCATATTTAATATTTTACAATTTATAGAAAAAGAGAAAAAAACAATCATAATAATATATATGTAATATTGGTATATATTTATACTGTCGTAAACCTTCATATATATGTTTATGAAAAATACTCTGAAGATGATCTATACATAAATATGTTGAAACATCATGAATAAAAAATAATGATTTTCAGTCACTGTTTAATGAAACAAAAGCAGAAAAAATACACATAGAAAGAAGATATAGCACTAAAATGGAAGCAAACTTATGCTTTATACCAAATGAATAATAAGAAATTGATATAAAGAAATTACTGATAAAATGTATATTTACACAATAAATTTATAAACATATAGTATACAAATAAATTTATATTTTACATTACAAAAATAAAATAAAAAATTTCTTAATACTAAAGCTGGTATTAAAGGTCATTTTTATTTTGTTAACTTCTTTTTTATTTATGCATTTTGTGTGTGTAGACATGTAAGCATTTGTATATTCAATATTATATTTTAAACTAATTATGAATTGTTATTCATAAGTATGTCCAATTTAACTGAATATAATTTTTATTAAAAAACTTTTTTCATATATTTTAAGATATAAGTATTAAATATAAAGTCTCATAGCAAAATGATTAGCATAATTTTACTAGCTATGCTATAACCAAGAATTTGAATCTAAGCTAAATGAAACTTAAAAACTATTTTAGGTCACATATAGACTGAGGATTTTTCTTTTGAGATAAATAATTAATCAGCTCAGCTAGCATAAAGATCTCAATTTAACCTGGGTTGAAAGTAACGCTGATGCTTTGATAGTAAAAACAAAAATATAATTCTAATATGATATGATCTTTGCCACAATTGTTATAATCCCTATAGGGGCTGAGCTCACATTTTGTATTAAATAAATATATTTTTTTAGTTAGTAATAACAATAATAAAAATATGAGTAATATAATACTGCTGTATGCTTGAGTTTTGCAAAAAAAAAATGAGAAGACAAAATACTGGCCAGAAATATAAAAATGTCAGGTGATAAAACATGATTTATTATTTTTGATTCTTATGAATACATTCAAAACTGAATTCTATATTTTAAAATATATTTATCTCTAATTATTACTATTTTTCTCCTGCCCTTTTTTTTATATGAATTCCATTCAATATTTAAATATTTATTTTTTTAAAAAAAAATCTACAACCAAATGGAAAACCTCTTTCAATATTTTGCTAATTTTAGAATATTTAATTTATACACACTTAAGATATTCAATACTTTTCTAAAAAAAACAGCTGAAAAATATACATCTACATTTTATGCATACACTAGATATAAAATTAGGGCTTGCCAACATTACATTCTGAAAAATGCTTATAATTAATATATACATATATATCAGAATTCTTAACCATGTTTCAATTTTATTGAGCAATTATATATTTACTTTCAATCTATTAAACATTCTCTATTTTCACTACCACCAATCTATCTTTCTGTTTATTATTCTCAATGTTTCTTTAAAATAATTTATATTTATTTTGGTTGAAGCTACTTCTATTTACTCTTTCCCAAGTATGGTATTCAAACTAGTAGTTTGGAAATTTCAAGTATACTAAGATTATAAAACCAAAACAACTTGTTTGTGCATCTATTCAGATTTAATAAGTTAAATTACTGGCATCTTTAATCTTTCATATACTTAAATGTTTTTTCCTGAATTATCACCAATCTTTCTTTTTCTATATATTCCAGCATACAAATTCAATCAAATCTTTTGATAAATTCAGCAAAATAGTAAATAGCTTAATGAAGCCTTCCAACAAAAACATATATCAATAATCTTCCACTCTGATCAAACACAGATTGACAAAACAGTTTTTATTATTAACACCAAAGAAACGTTTTTTAAAAGTTAACAAATATATTTATATACAGGAAATTTTCATTCATGATGGTCATTCAAAATAAATTTATATCTTCATGCTGCATGCTTGAGTAATTATAGAATATACAATAAGAATGCATCAAATTTCGAATGCCAAACAACCACATGAAATGATTTTAAAATACAGTAATCATTTTCAGTTTTTAACAACAGAAATTAGATTTTAAAATTTTACTAAATAAACAATTCTATAATATAGATTAATTAACAATATTATATATACATAAACAGATATTTTAAAAATAAATTGATCATTTTATCAACTTTTCTAATTTAAAAAAAAAACAAAAACAAATTTTTAATTTAATAATAAAGACAATTTTTTTTTTTTTTTTTTAAGTGAATAAAATTATTTTTTGTTTAAAAAAATTGTTTAAATATAGTATATGCCAGCCATATTCAACATGTTGCCCAAAACATACATTCATTAATCTATATTTTTTAAGTCTTTAGATATGTGGCACCCATCTGCCTCACTTCAATCAGAAACTGCATTCACAATGCATTTGTTTATATTGTGTAATTATGTCAATGTGTGGCTGTTTTGTTTCTTTTAATTTCAAGTGTTAATTATAACAGCAAACTTATGACTGTTTTGAAATGTATTGCTTTACATCAAACTATAATTTAATTACTCCTAATACAGTAGTGTTTTCAAAATGCAAATTAAAAATATCTGATGAAATTTATAAATGTTTCTAGACAACTGGGAAAATAGTCTATTGCACAAAATAAACACAGTTTGCAACTTGATTGATTTGTCATGAAACTATTATATTAAAAAAATATATAACAAAATAAATAATTATAGTGACATTCTTAATTAGTAAAATAGCTAAGCAAAGAAAAAGTTCTGGATTAGTATTGTTTCTTTATAATAATAAATTATTTTATTTTTATAACAAAACAATAAAATTTACAGAGAATTTGAAAATAATGGATGGTGATGTCTTTTAGCTTTTTTGTGCAACATCACAGAAAAACTTAGTGACCTCAATCATTGTTTATAGGATGAAAATAAAATAATTTCACATATGGCAAATAAAGTATTTGCTTTTGAAAAGTGCATTATACAGCCACACATTTACATGTGCATACATTCATGAGATAAAAATAGAATGGGAATTGAGTCACTATAACTAATTAAAGTAAATTACTAATTGATTAAGAATCTGATTAATGAAAAACTATGCATCTATTATGAGGAAATCCAAAACCAAATGCTGCATAATTGTCAGGCTGATGTGAATACACACACACATAAAGTTAATAATGGTAGAAATATATTTTGTTTAATAAAATATATATCAATTATATAAAAATATAATAAGTAGTTGATACTAAATAGAGAGAGTTTATGTTAGATAAAATATATTAATTAGTTTTACAAATATAATAATTAATTAAATTTTATCTAATAGACTTTCTATTTAGCGTTAACTATTTTTTATATAATTAATATTATTAATGGTGTTCCTTATATATATAGGTATTTTGAATACATACATAGTACTAACCATAATAAAAGCTAAACAAGATGGTATTGACATTTCTCCAGAAAACTATATAATCATTTCAAATTATTTAGCTGCTTTATACAAAGGATTTAAGAATAGATTTCAGGATTTAAGAAGTATTAAGAATTGTCTGTTGCTGCTACAAACTCCTTGATACTTTTAATAACAATTATTATACAATTACTTTCATTGGGATATAAATATGCAAAGTTATTTGATGAACTTACTGAACTCAAAAATGATAAGAATCTGGATTTTTTTTTTTTTTTAAAAAAAAGAGGAAGGGATAAAGTATGCCAAATTTGAGAATTAGTGCCTGAAAATTACAAGACTATACAAAAGTGTGTCCAAAGGCTGCTCACTGTTCACATTATCCTATCATTGTGAATCATCCTATTCTAAAATAAAATATAAGAAGAAAAATATTAAAAAGTAGCATATAGCATAATCAATATCAAAAATCATGCTAATTTTTAAATAAATACTTGGACACATTGAGGTTTATTTTTTATATTATCATAATTTGAAATAAAATATACCATGTTGCAGTCTGCATTGTGACCTGTATAAAAAAACACAAATGTGGTCCAAAAAAACAAAAACTTGAATATGGTTCGTATGGGCAGTAGTCACTTCATATCCAAATCACTTAGAATAAAATCCTCACATGGTTTCCAAAATTTGAAGATATTAATGATACTTATATACTTTTAATTTTCATACATATATATATCAGATATTTTCAACATGTACACAGTATATTTAAACTTGTATACAATTTAATTTAACAATTCCTTACTAATGCATCAATAAAAATAATAGATATATAATTTTCCAGATAAAAATGAGGGATTTTAAAATCAATAAAAATAATTATAAAATATATGTATATTCTATGCTTTTAACACATACATAATAATGTTTTGAACATTTATGTACATGATGTACATACCAATTATAAAACTTAAAAATATATTAAGATGTCTCTATTTAAAAAAAAAAAAACTTTTATATTCTTCATATAATAAAAATTATTGATGAAATGCAAAAATGTCTGTATGAATTTAAATTCTTAAATTCAACTTACTATACTTGTCTGAAAAAGATAGCAGTAGCTATGAAATTGTGATGATTTGTTATCTCAATGCTAACAGTAGCATTGAGCTAAAAATTTATTTATTTTTAATTTCTAAATTTTTTATAACTTTTATGTAATATTTTATGAAAATGCAGATTTATAGAAATCAGTATTATTGAAATGTAAAATAGTGAGAAAGGAGATATTTTATAAATGCATGTTCTGTATATACTTTTAAAAAATAAACTTAAAAATTAATATAGATACATATTATTTATATAAATCAATAGATAAAAATAGTTAAGCAGTTTTATTGGGTTATAGTCTCAAATATAATTAACAATACATTTTTTCATGAGGATTTAAAACCTGTTAGTCACAAATTTAGGTACAATATTATTAATTTCTAAAACTAATTTAACATGTTCATACCAATATTTTCATAGCTAAAAGACATCACAATGTCTCAGTTTTGCTATGTTAAAGAGCAAGCAAAAAACTATTTAAATTAATAAAGATAGATTGTAGACAGTCATGGTTGAAGGTGGCTGTGCACAATATCAAAGATTGCCTTAAAATGTTTCACTAACTTCATAGTTATTTTCTTTAGGACAATACCGATTGATAAATCTGTTAAATTTTAAGTTAAATCAATGGAAAAAAAAAGGAAGAGGCCAAAGAAGTATAATTATAATATATCGAAGGGAATCATGATGCAATTCTACAATGAAGGGTGCTTCAAAACATTAAGATAATTTCAAGATGTTTTTTATTTATTTAAATAGTTGGGCCTTCTACATATTTTTATGGCCTCTCTGGTAGATTTATCTTCTAATCTATTACATTAAAAAAAAAAGTTTCATTAAAATTTGTAATATAACTAATGTTCAGCTCCCCACTCTATCTCATACACCAGATAAACATGACCACACACATGTGAAAAAGATAAATGATTTCTAAAATACATATTTCATGCTGAACCAGCATTCATCATTTGATCTAGATCATTATCTTCCACACGCACATATATAAAATCAGTGCTTGGTTTGTATTAAGATAGCAAATCTTCAAACTTTAATGGAAGGTTTCAATCTACTCAACCCTCCAACTCTTCAGCCATTCATACAATTGAAAATATGATGATGGAGCACCCAAATTCCTTGTTGATACCAATATTATTGTAATGCCCATATTGACTTTGTCACTCTGACAGGACCTTTTTCATTTAAATACACAGAAGAGGGATAAGGAAGCACTGATTATATATATGTGGGAGATAATGATTTGGACCAATTGATGTGTTGGTTCAGCATGAAATATGTATATTGGAGATCAATTTATCTTTTCCACATGAATGGTCATGTGTATCAGTTGTATAAGATAGAATGAATAGCTGAAGAGAGCTTGAAAGTCTGTGTTCAAAACTCCTAATAATTATATCTAAACTACAAATATATAAATTATACATGTATTCAAATATAACTGTTGATTTTGAGAATTATAACAAAAGAGAAAACAGCTTTTAGTTTGACAATAACCCTATGTTATCTCCATGCAACCATTTTTTTTTATTTATTAGTCTGATCAATATAAAGAAAGATGTGGATCAAAAATACAATAGTGAATTTCAAAGATTCTCCTTCTACCAATTTTTGAGTAAGGAAAAAAATCAAGAGAAGAATAAATAATAGAAAAAATAAAGTCATTTCATTTTCTTTTATAATCGACAGATTAAAAGCATTAAAAATAAAGTGTTTTTGAGTGATTAATTTAAACAATATTTATATTCAGTATCATATGTATCTTAATGATAAAGGTCTCATTACTGTTATAGCATAGCATAGCTATAAAATTGAGTGATTAGATTAAATGGTATTAGAAAAGTAGCAAACTATTACTGATGATCCCATGGTTAAAGTATTCTATTGTCTAGTTAATTTACCAGCATTCTGAAAGAGATCTTAATGCACACATAAAGAAGTTAACTAATTGAAAATATGACTATACTCTTGCTTGATTATTCTTTGACAGTGAATAACTGGTTGACTAAATATTCTGCAATTAATTATATCTACTTGATCTTACATGATGCAAATGAAAAAAAAAAAATTCTAGATGTTAACTAAAAAATTTAAGTCTTTTTCAATTATAATTATATATGCTGCAATTTATCATTAACAAAAAAAAAAAAGATATATGGAAAATTTTTACTTTCCCACATATTTAGAACATAAAAAGAATTGAAAAATGCAAATGATACCCCAAATACTAAATTTCCAGAAAATGTTTCAAAAATATCTTTTAAATTTTCTGAAATGAAATATCTGACCATATTGTTTAATGCATTTGCATTCATTAAAATTGCTATATCTTGAAAACAAAGAAATATTTAGACTTTCAAAAGCATATTGATATTTGAAAATTAATGTAATTCTGTGATAGAATTTCATTAAAAGTCTCAACATATCTTTTTTTTTTTTTTAAAACATTTTTTTTCCTTGCATTAAAAAAAAAACAATCAGCTTCTACACCTGGTTTGATATGTCTTTTCATATGAATAATTTCATTCGGTTTTCACACCTAAGTGGGGGTTGAAACTTAAAGTCTGACACATTCTATATCAAAAACGCAAAATTTATAACCATAATAGTCTGACTGTGTTATTATAGTATTTGATCATTTGAAACTTTTTTAATCTGCATAGAGGCTGTAATGAAAATGCACTATTTGCATTACCATTCTTACATTATGCTTGTGCCTTGCATGGTAGAAGAAAGGAATCAAGAGCTTTTAAAAAGTTCCATAAATCGCAGCTCAATTCTGTCACTTTTGGTACTCAAAGAAGTGCTAATTCATTTGATTACTTTTTTTTTTATTGTACTGGCTAGAAGTGTACTGAAATTTCAGTTTGCTGTATATTTAATTTTAACCATTAATTGCAATGTAAATGTAAATGCCATAAGTGATATCAAATATAAACATCAATTCATATCAATCGAAGATAAATTGTTTGATGATTTGATCAAAAAAAATTACAAAACTATTCCTTTGTAAGCAAACAAGAATCAATGAATTTTTATTTGATGCAAAAATAAATAAAGGTACATTGAATCATAACAATTTAAGATAATATTCAATTATTTAATAATTTATCAAAAGATTACTAAAAAAGATGTTGTTTTTTTTATATATATTAATGAATAGGAATTAATTAATTCTTATTTGAAAGAAAAAATAAGTACAAGCAACAAGCCATATGGATTTTTTAAAAAGTTTACTTGTTTGGTAATTTAATCAAAGATTAAAAAAATAACACATTGATAACTAATAAGAATTAATAAATTGTTTAGTGATACACGACAAATTATAATGGGAGCAAGGAAAAAAATCAAACAAATAATGGAATGCATAAAAAAATGTCAAAAAAAAAAAAAACCTTTAGAAAACTATAATTTAACTTGATTTATTATTCTACTTTTTTTACAATACTATATTTAAAACTCCAATTCATTTTTGGCACTATATATTTAATGATTACTTTAAAACTAGTTAACTCGTATTTTAGAAAAATAAATCAAATGCATTTAAACCATAAAGAAAAATGAAATATAATAAAGAAACTTTAACTTACATTCAAGATTTATAAAACAACTCCTTTTAGAAAAATAAATCAAATGTATTTAAATCATAAAGAAAAATGAAATATAATAAAGAAACTTTTTAACTTATATTCAAAATTTATAAAACAGCCTATTTTTTTTCCTTAACCAAAACATATTAGTCACAGTAAATCAATAGTTTACAAAATAAAGAAGAAAGGCTTACAACTTGGATCTTCTTTACAAGTGCAGAAGCCTACATAAAGACTTCTTTTTTTTAATTGGCAATCAACTTCCATTCTGCTTCCATTACAACATAAAGCCTTTTTTACCTTATTGTTCAAAAATAAAATTTAAGCATTACTGATTCTTCTGAGTTTTCAATCAATTGCTTCTATTAAAAGATGAAAACAGAATATTATATCTTTCTCTACTTCCTCTGAAGACTTAGCAAACAAAAATTATTTCAAAAAATAGGATCAAACTTCCCCAAAATATTCATTAAATCCCCCGCCCCCTCCTTTTTTGTTGTTGTTGTTATAATTGTAACATTTTACAGAACTTAGTGAAATTGGAAAGAATTATTCCTACAGATATTAACAATAAAATCAAAACAAACAAGCCATTTTTTATATTTTTATTCAAACAATTTCCTTTAAAAGTTCATTTTAACTTATATTTGGTTTTTGGTAAATGAACAAATTAGAGATAAACTTTTTTAAAAAAATTATGTACAACTTAAATATAAACATATTTAATAATAGAATTTTATTTTCAATTTCATTTAATTATTTTTAATCATAATACATTTAAAGTATTTAAATACAAGTGCTCTAATACAATGGTCAGATTTAGATTAATTATTTTACACTTTTACACAGACAGAAGGATAATACAAATACAGTACATATTATTTCTAACATATAAAGATTAATTTTTATATTTTACTTTTCTATTCTTGGATGTTGTTGTTCCCAATTTCAAATGAAGACTAAGCTACATTGAAATAATTGTTAAAGGTGACCAAAATCTTTTAGATGGAAGGACTGAGTGATAAAAAATAATTTTAAATGAGCAACAATGAAAACAGATGTTCAACAATATTATGATGTGCAATAACCAAAAATCTGACAAATTAATTTATTCTAAATCAAAAATTTTAACTTCCCTAAGCATCACAAATAAATATGTAAATTACTTGAAAAATTTATACCACATATATTTCAGAATTCCTTTGACATTTATTTTTGTTCCTGCTGCTTATTATTATTATATTGTACTTCAAAATTCTCAATTGTGCCACTTTTTCATAATTTATAATATCTACTTTCTCCAAAGTATAAATAAATTTTACAAAAGGGATCAATGTAATTAAATATGCTTGACTCTAAATTGTTAAATTCTTTTCAGGAAAAAAAAAATTTTGTTATAAGGCTAATAACAATGATATCTAACTAACAATACAGAACAATATTTTATCATATGCTTTTATTGTTGGATCTGGTTTAACAGAAAACATACCTTGTTATTAGCCTTCACAAAAAATATATTTAATAGAAATAATAAATAAAATCAATTTTGTAAAACACTTTTAAAGCATAGTTAAATATAAAATCCACAGCAAATATAAACAAAGATTTAGTATATATGTCTCCTAAGAATTTTTGAAAGCTAACTTAAGTACTTAATTTTTTCTTTGAGACAATCCCATAATGATCACAGACCATCTTCTATTATCGTCCCAATCTCTTTATTTTTATAATATTCGGGAATATTCCATTTCTCAAAAATTATCTTTTATTCCTTCTTTTTCCTTTACTCTATATAAATTCTTTCCAATATATCTTTTGTATTTCCTCTATCTCTTATCTCGATTCAATTATTCTTAATTTGTTCAATAAATATTTTCTTACTTATTCTTTTCAGTATTTTTATATTTCTAATATTTTTTATTCAATTTATTCAAATGCTGAATCTTTTTTTTCCTTGTTTCTATTTGCTAAACCTAATGCATTATACAAAGCTATATTTAAAACAATACATAGTCTCTCACCAAAATTTCAATGATCTAGAAAATAACTGCAAAACTTAAAATTTTATGTGCATATTTTCAATTTAAATAATTAAGTTATATGATTCTCAGTCCAATTACAATCCTCAAATTTTTAAGCTTTCCAATTATCTTCATAAATTTATTTAAAATTGTTTAACAACTAATTTTAGTTTTTTAATATTGCTTATTATTTAGATAATTCTCATTATTGACAAGGTCTGCATATCATCAACTAATCTGAAGCAGTGAGCCATTTGTTATTAAATGCTAATTCCATCATTGGTTAAATAATATTCATTAAGCAGCTTATTTGAATGAACACTAAGTGGAGCCAGAAATACAACCCCCTGTCTCATACTTCTACCTATATCTATGTCTTCTATATATGAATCATTGACTTATTCTTATATGCTTTGCTTCCTCTTCTTACAAATTTTCTAATAGTTTTCTACCTTTTTAAATCAATGAAAATAACACATACACCCCTCTGTTAACTGCTTTTTCAAGATCAAAAAAAAATATCAACCTCACTTTTATTAAATTCACATATCTATTCAAATAAAAACATATCTATTAGAAATTGTATGTACTGAATATATGCTATAATTCTGAAATCCTTATATTTCAATGCAATGAGCTTTTTCAGTGATGATAGCATTAGATTTTTAATATCATGTAACTCAATAATAGAAATAGTGACTTTACTTATTTTTTTTTCTTTTACAGTAGAGTCCTGATAAGATGGTAAGGATTGATTTTTTAAGTCTAAGGGGGGGGGGGGGATAAAGAACCAGCTCACTGAAATTATTGTTTTTTATTGATTTCCAAAACAGTGAATCTTTTAATATTCCAAGATCAAAATTCTCAAGAGAATAAAAGCTATAACTAAACATAAAAGCTTAAATTATATCAATCTCCAATTATTAGAAATTAATATTTATTGAGAAAGAGTAATGGACATTATTAAAATTTGTTATTTAAAAACACAGGAAAAAAAAATCATTGCAGAAACCTTTACAAGACTATTTATGGCCAAGCTCTCACTTCACTGTTTTCTAATGTAATATGATCAAATGAATAAATGTATTTCTTCTGAATTTTTCATAATTTAGACATCATTGTCTTTACATCCGTGTCACATCACAACTGCAAACTAATTAACACTTTTCACAAAAATATTTTCAATAATTTGTGTAAAGTACAGATTAAAAATATTTTATGAGTGTATTGATTTAATTTCTTATAATGGATTTTCAAAAAAGTTTCAATAATTTACATTTGATAAAATAATATTATTTATTATCTTTTCAAAATTATATTTGGTACTCAATACATTTCAAATCATATAGTTTAAATATGTGCATTATAATAAATAATAATGCTTTGTGCAGTTTGGCACAGTTGGTAGAGCATTCAACTTGGGATCGGAAAATCCCATGATCGATTCTGGCACTCGCAATTCTGACGCACAAACTTATGAAATCCTGAGCAATAAAGCCCTTAGCATTATTTATTTATAAATAATTTTTAAAAAGTATCATTCATTTACTGTTTACTTTTGTCTGTGTGTGCATATTCTTATTCAAACACACATAATAAACTAAAAGCTCTTATCTACTTCTTCCTCCCTCAATATTTTGCTTTTTTTTTTCATATTTCAATATAAACTTCATTAACACTCCTTTAACACTTTAAGCAAATATTTTTTATTTATTTATAACAGTTTTGACTGTCCTAGCAGTCTTCTTCAGATCTACAACAAAAAAATTATACAAATATTACATCAATATTTTCACATAGTCATCTTTATAATTATAATAAACCAAAATAATGTAAAGCAAAAAACAACTCAATCCAAAACTTTTAAACAAAAATTTTTTTAACCTTTCAAAATCCAAAATATTAAAAAAATTAAAATTTCCTTTAAAAATATTTTAAAATTACAATCCTAATAAATGTATGAAATTCAAATTTTTAACATCTAACTATTAAAAACAAAACCATTAAAAACCATTAAACATTAATCTAAAAATACCAAAAATTAACATTTTTACATAATTAAAATTACATAAATAAAATTAAAAAACAAACAAAACAAAAAATTAAAAATCAAAAAATAAATAAATCAAAAACTAAACCTAAAAAATAAAATCATTCTTTCCCCCTTTACACACCCATTTATACTTTACTTATTTCCCTTTATATTTCCATACCATCTTGTCAATTGCCTTATTCATTTATCTTTTACTACTCTCTATCATCTTTACTTATTTAACTACCTTTCTATAACATTTAATATCCATGCAAACTTAACTATTCTTACCTTAAAACTTTTATACTATTTCCACTTTTCCTCCATTTTTCTTTTTTTTTGATTTTTTAATTTTTTGATTTTTGTTTTGTTTTTTGGTTTTATTTATGCAATTTTAATTATGATAAATGTTAATTTTTGGTATTTTTAGATTAATGTTTTTGTTTATAATGCTTTGATGTTAAAAATTTGAATTTCATACATTTATTACAGTTGTAATTTTAAAATATTTTTTAAGGAAATTTTAATTTTATTTAATATTTTGGATTTTGAAAGATTAAAAAAATTTTGTTTAAATGTTTTGGATTGAGTTGTTTTTGCTTTACATTATTTTGGTTTATTATAATTTTATAAAGATGACTATGTGAAAATATAAAGAATTTTGATTGTATTGATATAATATTTGTATAATTTTTTTGTTGTATATCTGAAGAAGACTGCTAGGACAGTTGAAACTGTAGAATGTTAATGAAGTTTATATTAAAATAAACTAAAAGATTACATTTATTTTTAGACTTTTTATGTTTATGAACAATTAATTAAAAAAATACTGGGAGATAATAATCTAGTTCCGATTCCCCAATTTTACAGAGACTGGGAGTCAATTACATAAGACATAAATAAAACAAAACAATCTTTAATAGTAGGATATCATTTATCCATATAAAACATTTATTTACAACAGCATGTGGATAACTAATAGAAAGTAAGTATTTATACATAAAACAAATGTATTTTAATATGTTTTGCTTTAATTAAACTTTAAAAATAAATTCAAATGAACAAGTTATATATTATTAAAGGCATAAAGTATATAGATAATTTATTTTCTATTAATGAAATTAACTGTGTAAAAAAAAAAGGATTAAAAAAATAATTTGAATAAACAATTGATAAACAGTAAAATTAATCCATTAGGTAGTTTAATTTTTTTGATTTATAACTAAAAAAAAGTTTTTTAAAAATATATTTTTATTATTCATACATCTTCAGAAGTATAAAAAAAAAATGACATTTTTATTGAAGCATTTTAAATAGAATAAAAAAATCGTATGTAATTTTTTTTTTTTTCCAATAATGCTTTTATGTAAATATTACTAGTCAACTAAAAAATAATCTGACTAAAAAAAAAAACTGAATCTCAGTTAATTTGCTATTCTTGGAAAATATCACAGATCTTAAAAGTATAGCCTTGTTATATATTAAACAATTGAAAATTGCAGGAATAATGTCATTTCAAAAAGGTATTTGAGGCTATAAATAAATCATAAAAATCAAAAAGGCCTCAAATGTTTTTAATCTTAGCTAGAGCAAAATTCAAATTATCAAAATTTTTTCATTAAAAACAAAAAATGGTTAAAACTATAAAAAAATCCCAGCTAGAGCAAAATTCACAAATGTGTATATAGACAGAAACATGCACAGACATAGCAAGTTAATATAAAAGCACATAATAGAGAGAAAATACAATGCATATCACATACGGACAGTGAAAATACTAAATTTTCTACACTTGGTAATTTTAAAACTAGATATGGGCATTTTTTTTTAGCAATACATCTCAATCATGGTATATTTCTCAACATTTAAATTGAACACACTATTAAAAAAAAAAATTGCAAACATTATTTTCATATAAATAAAAAAAAATTAAAGAGAATTTATACAAGTTTCATATAATAATAAAAAAAATTAGAAATTATGAATTTTAATAAAAGGAAACATGAGTCATATTATTCTGATACAATCATTAAGTATGCTATTAAAAAAAATCATAAAAAAACTATATTGCCTATGCCTGTTTTAAATATTACTTTTATAAATATACAAAAGTATAATTTTCAAGAAAAATAACAATATCAAAAATTATTTTGAATATGACTTTAAAACAAAACTCTAGGTAAATTAAATAAGCAAAATTAATTATTTTTTTTTGAAAAAACAGAATTCAAATTTAGTACCTTTATCATGCCTGCAAAAATAACAATATCTAATAAAAACATAAGATATTTTTTAAAATGTATCTCAACTTGTAGTATTTAATCATAAGTGGGGAATCTTCAGCCCTCGAAAGCTCTCAATTTGGACCCTAGACATTTTCACAATAAGCACATAGTGCAATGCAAATATAGATCAAATACTGAATCAAGAGTTAAGTTCTCAATTACATCTTTTTCTCTCATCAATCTGAGGTGCAATATTCTAACAAATTATATATATTGTATGATCTATCTGACTATGGACTTAATCTATAATGCTAAGATTATTTTCTTTGTTTTTATAATGATTTGTAGATGAACGTATAATTAGCAAAAATAAAACTAAAATTTTACTTTATTTTATTATTATTTTACTTTTTTTTTTTTAATAGGGTGACTATAGGAGTAAGATAAAAAAAACTGTCACAAAAAATTGTGCATTTAAAAAGAACATATTATTAAGAGACACTATTTATCAAACATTCTGACTACAATAGAATTATCAGGAGAAAAAGAAATATTAAAATAGAAAACTTGAAAATGAGCTTTATCAAGTAGCTG
This sequence comes from Epiperipatus broadwayi, assembly GCA_028023455.1. NCBI lineage: Eukaryota > Metazoa > Onychophora > Udeonychophora > Euonychophora > Peripatidae > Epiperipatus > Epiperipatus broadwayi. The sequence goes on along the minus strand of JAQFVV010000001.1, from coordinate 1,856,193 downwards.
ACATATTTTATAAAAAGTACAAACAAGTCAGAAATTTCTGTCAGAGCAAGTTATTTCTAAAAAAAAAAAAAAGCAGAAAATTTGAAACTATTTTTTGAAGATGAATTTATAGAAGACTGTATTCTGGCTGCTGAAGAACTAACTTGTCCAGAACATAAAAAGAAATTTAAGGATATATGTCATGATGATAGGTTGAAAATAAATTAAAAAAATTATAAATAAATGTGGGATAGTAATTAATAATGACGATGTTACTTTATTTTTAATTATAGCCCTCATTTAAAAAGGGGAAGGTGAAATTGATCTGTTAATTGATAAGATTGCCCAGCATTGACAATTAGAGATAAATTAATTAAATTTTTGATCAAATACAGTAGGTAATTTTTAAGATGATAATTTTGTGTGACCTGTGAATGAAATTATAAATAACCAAAAAGCCCTTGGCAGAAAAAAAGTTCTCCACTCCTGAATTAAATAATCAAGTGAGATGTAGATAACTGAATTTTTTTCTCTCTCAAATATAGCTGCCAACTATTAATAAAACTAGATAGAAGAGGTAATACAAAGAATAATAAAAAAAAAAAAGAACAGGTTTATTGCTGAAGAATTCATATGAAATTTAAGCACCAAAAATGATGAGAATTGAGCTGTAATCTAAGGACCTTGGGCTCTAGAGACCACAACTCTATTCCTGTATTAAACAATCCAGAATGAGAACTTTGTCACCATAAAGTAGCAAAATTCCCAGTAGAAAAATGAAAAAATAAAGACTATCAATGAAAATCACAGCATACACAAAATTTAGCTATCATGAGCTACTCTACACTTCTTTTCTTTCATAAGAATAAAAAAAAAAGAAATATCAAACAAACAAGAATAACTATATAACATTGGCAACACTTCCAAGTTCCAGATATTTATATATTAAAAAATCTTCTAAATAAAAGTAGGATATTAATGATATTGCTCCTATAATTTAGAAACTTCTATCATCCAGAAAAAATTTAGGATGATATTTAGCTTTTCATAACATATCATGACTTTTTTACTTAAGTCATAAATATACACACATTAAAAATTCACATTATACATCAAATAAATTAATATATACATGCCATAGGGAAATAACATTTTTTTAAAAAAGACGATCTTAATTTATTCCTTCTATCTTAATCCAGTAGCTTTAATCTTTACAAAAATGTATAGTATTTGATCTTTAAATAAGATTAAATATAAAAGCTAAATGAACAAGGAGGGAGGATCATTGAATAAATTGATCTGCATTTTAAATGAAGAAGTGAAGGATAGAGTCAATAAGATGTTTACAATTTATTAATGTATACATATTATATATTGAAATAAACAAATATTTTAAACAATTTTATAATCTTAAAAATAAATTTAATATACAGAAATTATGTGAATCTTCTTTAAATAATACTATACTGAAAACATTTTTATAAATAAAGTTTATATTATTTGAAGCATATTTTTAGTAGTATTAAATAATTAATACCATGTGATTAACAATTTTATGATTAATAAAATCTATTATTCTGCTTCTGAATTCAAAAGAGATATATATTTTTTATGCAATGGTAAGATTTATAGAATAATAATAATAAAAAAAATCAATTTTCTGATAGTAATGATTTTTTTATTTTTCTCACACTACTGACTTAAGCTATAGAGATAATAAATCGCTCAATCAGCAAGTAAATCATATTGTTATGAATTGTGAATATAATTACATGATCACAGGGCAAAAAAAAAAATAGAATTTATGTGAATTTCTAGGAACAAAGTTATTCACAATTAAATAAATATGCAAATACACATCACATAATTAAATCCAATATAATAGAAAAATATTTGGGTAGAGAGATAAAAGGTAAATAAAAAAATATAGTTGTTTTACTGCTGACAAATTTTTTATTTCTCTTTTCATATTACTAAAGTGAATTATTATTCAATTCTGAATGATAAAATCTAATTAGAACGAGCAATTTCTGTAAATTTTATATCGGAAACTTTCATCATGAATAACATTGTTTCTAATCATTCATATGCTTGAGATATCTTTTCATTGTTTTTCTTTGATGGCTTAATTACTTTAATGTTCATAACAATTCAATTTTATTAAATTGCTTGACCAATTTATTGTTTCTATTATGAATCATTAAATAAATAAATGAACATTTAGTCATTTTCTATGATCAAATTATGTTTAAACGTTAAACTGGCAGTTCTGAACAACAAGTAATCAAAATGAGCTTTTACCCCTCCTGGGAATTAATCTAGAAATTTTTAGTACTCAAGTCTAGGACTCTTATTTAATGTAATGCTAGCTTACAGGTGTTTTTTTTTGTGTGTGTTTTGTTACCAAAATAATTCATAAAGGCAATAACTGATTGACTTCTGTAATCATGTAGTTTAAGACATCTCTCTACAAATTGGATAATAAAATGAGATTTTCTAATATCATTAAATGTAAAGATAATTTCATAATTAACTCATTTCAAAAAACATGAAATTAAAAAAAAAAAAAACCTCAAACTTTGCTCTGATCTTATTTTAAAAAGTTTTTTTTTTTTATCAAATTTACAATAAACAAATGAAATTAAAACAATTGAAGATGATTTAATGTATTACTAAACAAATTGTTAAATAATAATCTTCATAGTTAATATAAATCAAAATCATCCCATTCTATTTAAATGTGCATATATATTAAAAAATATGCATGTAAAAATATGCACTATAATTATAAAACATTATTTATGCATATGAATAATTAATTTTGCAGTAACATATTTTAAAAAACAAGAATTATAAGCCTGTGTATGTACATTTATAACAATATTTTAACATAATAAATACAATTATGTCTATCACTAATATGAATTCAGCTGTAATTTTTTATATCCTGATTACTCATTACAATAATATATTATCCAAATATTTTCCTTCATTAGAAGCGTACACAAGATTAAATATTTGGTGTAAAGGACAAACTATGGTCTTTTTTTTGCTGTTGTTGTTATCTACCTAGTTTATAATTTTTAAATTTTATATTAAAATATTGAATTTCAAAAATCTTCCACATTTCACTTTTCAGCAAAAAAAAAAAAAAACTTTTAATATCGATTACAGTTTCGAAAAGTGAAATGTGGAAGATTTTTGAAATTCAATATTATATATGAAGACAGTAAAAACAGAGGAGGAAGAAAAGAATTTAGAAGGTTTATATGAAAATGTGTAAAAAAATAAGCAAAGTTTAATTATTATTATTTTTAAATAAAAAAAAATGCATTTATCATGACAACGCTTACATCAACTAATTTAAAAAAAATTATGCCAAAAGGCAAACAATTTTTTTGACAACAAAAAGACATAAAACAAAATGTTCAGAATGTAACAGATTCACTCTACAAATCCCTCATCACAATGATAGCCAGACCGTGATCAAAAAAAAAAAAAAAACTTGAAGAGCATTGTTTTTAGTTGGATGTCTAAGTTTCAAGTAGGTCTGTATGAGAGTTTTGCTTCATCATATAAAAAAAAAAAGTAGGAATTTTAACGATTTTAATTATTTTCAAAAACTTAAAAAAAAATTTTTTTTTTTTGCTAATAAAAAATGTAAAAAAAAAAATAAAATCACTAAAATCATTATGAAATAATAATGATTTTCATTATTACTTAAGTCTACGATCAAAGAGTACTAAAAGATAATATCAATAAATTCTTATGATTAGTTTTGTCAAACTAACCTGGAAGAGATGTTGCAATGCTCCAGCAATGCTGCCTTAATTGTATTACATTATCTAAGCTAATGATATGAAAGTTTCAAAGCCAACCTATCTAAATCATATTAAAACATGTAAAACTGGAATAGCAAACAAAGATTTAATTTCAATAAGAGAAACATAATTCGTTACTTCTTTTATATTGGGGGGTGATGATGTTAATTAAAACCTATACAGAAGAAAAAAATTAAAGATTCTAAAAAAATATTACTGCTTTTATTTAAAGTAAATGAAATAAATAATTATATCAAAATTAAATTTCTACGAATAATGAAATCATCATAAAATTGAAGTTATCCCAGAAAAAACATTATAATAACAGAAATGGTTACAACAGTAAATAAAAAAATTAAGATGTTGTCATATTTGTTTTATCATCATTGGCATACAATGGCTCTGTGTTCTGTGAGTTAAATAAGATAGTTTATCTAGTTTTGTAAAAACTGATCATATCACTCTACCATGTCATTTATTTCTTAAATAGTCTATTTCTTTCATTAATTTCATTCATCATTCCAAAACATCAAAATCAAGTTAATATCTGAATCATCAGTAATCATCATACAGTTACTCAATTTAAAGACCATTCTCCTTAATAAGATTTGGGATTGGACAAGATAATGCTAAAATGTGATGCAGTTTCCAAAATAAATTGTAAAAAGGTAACAAAATGCAAATGAAAGACTCATAATCTATAAGTTCTCATAATATTATATTAGCGGACTCAGAACTAAGAGATTCAGCTTCTCTGTTCAATAATGTATAAAATTCTCAGTTCAATTAATCATATGGAGCCGTTGTGCTCAACTTGTCATATGATTGTTTGTTTTAGCATCAGAGTCAGAAAAATATAATCTAAATCAACCTAGAAAAGATGAAATAGAAATCTGTACAAATGAAAATCAGATTCTGTTTAGGCAACTATCTAATTGCAATTCATATACTTACAAGATGTAAGCTACTAAGATTACATTTATTTAGAAGATAATGCACATATTTCAAATTAAAACAAATGACAGAATTTCAAATGTTTTTAAGACATGATTAGGGGGAGAGGGGATATATGTAGCAGGATTTACCGATTATAAATAGGTAAGATTATCAATATTTTATATAGCATAAAAACTTTCACTGATTTATAAAATTACTGCAATGTTAATATTAAATGTGCTAGACAAATTAAATGAGTGTGACACAAAATGTCAACTTCTCTGAAATTGTTTTCAGATACTTGTATTAAAAACCAGATTGAAAAAAAAAAATGTTAATCCAAAAATTAATGATTACTTAAATTAATATGATCACTCCTGAGCTTGCTAGCCAATTATGATCCATGAAAATTTTGTATGTTGCATACAATTAATATAATCAGCTTAAAATAATAGACTCAGATTTAAAGTCCAGGGAATGCAGCTCTAGCTTAATTACTTCTAGCACCCAAGCTCCTTATGATTTCTCAAGCAATAAATCATTTGGATTGTTTTATTTATATATCATAATTTTCATAAAAAATTTATAATTATGAATATAACTGTTTAGTCTCATAAATAAATAATATAATCATCCCAATTTGTATAAAAATATACAGATTATTTCTCACAATTAGCTGGGTTTTTTTTTTGCAACATCTATGTTTAGTGTAATCTTATATTTATATTACTATAATTAAAATTCAATGTCATTAGTTTAACTTAAAGGAATGTTATGAGGAAAAAATTTAGCAATGCAAACCCTTATATTTTGACTTATTTTTATTGACTCCTCACAAAAGCATCAACATAGAGAATACAGTTAGCTGGTAATTTTTATTCATAAAATGGAAGTGCTTTTTCAACTACTGAAAAAATGTTTTGTCTTGAAAATATAAATACAATCATAGGATATATTTTTAGAAAACTTAAGATAGCCAGGAAAAAAAAAGTGCTAATAATGATCACAAATAAGATACCCATCCTAATTAGAAAAACTGAAATTTCCTCAGCTTCTTTTTTATTGTTAATGCCAAATTTATACTAAATCTTAAAAGTGCATATGAATGAAGACTCACTCATTGCCAGTTTAAAATCCTTGAAAAATTTGAGAGTAAATATGCAACACTGGTATATTACGGCTAATTTCATTGATTACACAAAGAAAAATGATTTAGTGTTTTATAATTTTAATGAAGAAATCTGTATTTTCATAAAGATCTGCTTTAGTATGTAACAGTAAATGGATTCATAATCTTCTTACTTATATTACAACTTATTTAAAAACCTGTCATCAAAATAATTAATTAATAAATTTTATGTGCATAACTAAAAGTTTTCAAACTAAACTTCAACTTGGGAAAAACAAATTCAGAGATGTGATGCTTATGACTTTCCAGTCTTACCTAATGGCAAAATGTGTATGTTTTTTTTTTTTTAAATACCAAAGAGGAGTTATTTGCATCAAATAATACTAGATTTCAAATATTAAAAAAGTAGATTCATACTTTTTTAAAATCCATTTAATGCAAAGATGTAAAAGTAATTAATTAAACTTACAAGTAATGTCTTTCTTAAACAAAAATTTCAAAATTTGTATTAATCCTAACCTTCTTGCATTAGTATATTCTCTATGAATGGTATAAGTTTCTAGAACATACACTCAATTATGGCAATGTGAGCAACTATATTCAAAAATGAAAATTATCACATTCAATCAAAAGTGACAAGTACTGCCAAGACATGCAACATCTTTTAAAATTATTAAAAGATTTCCAATCCCAAGCATCTCATTAACTGCCACTAAGATATAGTTATCTTTTTTGTGAATAAATTTTATTTCTATATAGTACATAATTAATGTAATATACAATATTTTTGTATTTAGTGAATGGTGATTAGATATATGAATATATTACTGCTATATCTTATGTAATTTAAAAATATTTTTTATCTTATATATTTTTTATTGTTTAAAATATATATTACATACAAGTACTGCAAATAATAAAGTTAAAATATTATGCAAATATGACATTCTTTCAGTGATATGGCCTGGATTAGGAGAGACAAAATCCTGGATGAATCACTGAACTAATAGTTTTAAATGGTATTGTTTATCTATTTTTATGTTTTAAACAATAATAAATTATATAATTAATTGTAATATAAAATTTCAGCTACTAAAGAAATACTTCAAAATTAATTTAACTAAAACAAACGTGTATTAAAATGTTAAAGATATACAGAAACTGATAAGTTTTAACATGTAATCATAAATAAATGATATAAAAGAAAAAACACTTTAAATAATATATATATATATATGTTATTACTATTACTACTACTACTAGATGTGGTTAACATGAGTCCCTGGTTATAATATGAATGGCATTTCACTTATTCATAAACAAATCCATGTGCAATATGAAATGATATTTTATTATAGATACAACTGTGATCAAGAATAACAATTATTCTATATCATTGCTGCAAAAAAGTAGATGAAACAATAAAAATTAACATAATAGACTATCCTTATAAAAAATTGTTAATAAAGGGAAGACAAACTCATGTAGATTTCATATAAGATGAGAAATATAATCAATAAATGAAAAAGATAATACATAGCAGTAGCTCATTAGATTTGCCAAACACCCGGGAGAAGTGAAAGAACTATAATAAACAGTATATTTTTTTTTTTCTATTTGTGTTTATCAATTTTTTTTTATTATTTAAATAAAATTAAATTAATCATATAATTTTACAATTTATAATGAAATTAATCCCTGACTAAAGAGTATTAAAAACTAATAATAAATACACTCTTGAGTAAATACAAAATATGAAAATGAAAAGAAAAGCAGAGAGAATATTGAAATAAATACAGCTTTAAAAATCACTCAATTAGCAAAGATGCAACAATTCCATGTTTAACCATGTTAGTTTTTAAGTAGATATATAAATATATATTTACGAAACCAATCTTGATTTTTTTTTTTACATATACTGTATATATATGTTAGCAAATAGAAAAGCTTGTCTGAAAAAGAATGAAAACAAACAATAATTAAAGTGTAATTAATTAATCCATTTTTCAAAAATACCCATTTAACCTCGTAATATACCCAGGGCCAACCAGTCAATTGGCAGCTGGATAATTTTTGATGTTAAATAAAGGAAACTGACAACAAGGTTTAATGATAAATTCAAAAGTTTATTTTACTGTGAATAATAATACTATTAGTAAATGATTAGTAATTCAACAAGCTATTTCCTAATTGAGAATAAGATCACTTAATTAAATCACTTTGCAGTTCATATCTCTGTATAGATTTAATATATAAATGTGTCAACTTTGCAATTGTGTAAGCACATTATTGCTTATACACATATTTCTGAAATAGTCGAATTAGATTATTGACTAGAGCTCTTCTTTACGAATTTCTAGAACAACAGAACTGATTACAGAATATAACTTAAAACTCAGTACTTAATACACAATTTGCTGCACTTCTTTTGCACTTTTTTTTTTTGTACTGTTTATTTTTCCCTCTTTTATCAGCTTTGCTAATTTGCATAAACTAAAACTTTTATTAACATGCAAATTAGTCTGTTGCTTCTAGAAGTTACTGATTTCTTTTTTCTGCATATAAATTAGTTAGTTTTTTTTTTTTTTCTGGACTATTCTGGAAACATCAATATTTCTAAATTTATACATACTTTTTTTATGCTTTCATAAAATATACATGTACAGACATAGCTCTCATAAAAATAAGACTAATTTTAAAATCCAAATTGTTATTCCTTCTCTGTTATTCTAAGAATTAGAGCAGAATAGTCATTGAAAAAATATCAACTATATATGCTTACAACAAAAAACTCAAAAATATTAGTAAAGTGTATATTCCAAGAAATGTTGATTCATTGTTTTTTTTTTAATACTCAGTAAGTAATTGTTTAAAAAATTTTAAACAATTGAATTAAACAGTACTAACTTCTGCCAACAGTAATGAAAAATTTCATGGGAAAAACATCTTAATTTTCAACTTTTATCCTTATTAGCATTTTTACATAGTTTTTAAATGCAAGATACAAATTAGTACTAACTGCAACAGAAGATTCATTCCCTGAAAGCTTTACTCCATTAAATCTTATTTTATAATTTATTAATTTGTAAATACATAATATGTATTTCAATAATAATTAAGTGTTAAAAGTATGCAAAATAAAAAAATAAATTGAATTAAAATAATTGATAACTAATGGCCATAGTTCCTTATGGTCTAAACTTCTAAATCTGCATGCTAATGAATAGAAAACAAAAATAACAATGTTATATAAATATACACAAATTATTTTAACTCATAAATAAATCTGGATATTTTAAATGTATAAGTAGTATAAATGCTTATCTATGAAATGATCCTAAAATTAAAATAAAATAAAATCTTTAATAAAAAAAAAAATTGATTTCTTTCTTTTCCATGGAAAATTTCAACTTTATAAAGCTAAAGCTAATTGCTTTCAATATTTATATAAATTTACTCTGAGAAATTAATTCTAGAATTTAAATATCTATCTCAAAATTTACTATTATATAAGAAAATTATAATATCAGATTTAAAACCATTAATCAATACTTATATCTTTCATTAATAAAGAATGTTTTCAATTCATTTTCTTTTTTAAAGATGGATGCCATGTGATTAAAAAATGTTCATTTGTCTATTAAGCTTTTTTGATATGTTTAATAAATTTTCAAATTAATATGTCAAAGATTATTTTGAAGGTTATAACAACTGTGAGGAGTTATCTTTTTAACATACTTGTGATTATTTTCATTTATAATTAATAGATGTAAAAATATAAACAATAAATTAATAAAGGAATCATAAAATTATCAAAATATCTATAGATGTCATAATGTATTTCAAGTAAATACTGCATGGTTTGGTGTCAGTGGTAATGGCAGACTCTGGATCTCAAAGCCCATGGATTGCAGACCAAATTCTTACATACTCCTGAGTAATAAGCTATTTGATGATTATTATTTTTTAAATCCAAATATAAATCAAAATACATCTTTTTCAAAATTTTTAACAAAACATGACTATTTAAAAATTAAAATTCAATTTAATCAATCCCCAATACAGTTTTTATTTTTTAAAAATAATTTCTGTATACATATAAAAACAACAAAGCATTTGATAAACAATATACAATCATTATTCAAGAGAACCAAAAGTATTCTTTGTTTTATATATACTGAAATCATAATCTTGGTTTGCTCAGACTAGCGCATCGGCAAAACCATCTCTCCCCCGCACATTCCAGCACTACGCACTGAGAGCTTTGTTTGCTCAGACTAATGCATGTTAAACCACCCTGTGCCAACCAGAGTAATCAATGAATGCCACAAGGCTTGTGCATAAAATCTCTATTAATGCCTCATCCAATATCCCCAGACTAGTTTCTGGCTTGTGGCCATCGTCAGTGAGGAGCTTTGAATCTGAGAGCACTGCACCTAGATTTTAGGATCTAATGCAACCCTCCAGCACCCAGCTTTTATCTCTACTTAACTACAAAACTATAAGAATGAAATTGAAAACACAAAAATATTTTCAATCTAAGCATTAGATCCTAAGGTCTAGGTGCAGTGCTCTCAGATCCAAAGCTCCTCACTGACGATGGCCACAAGCCAGAAACTTATCTGGGGATATTGAATGAGTAGGCATTAGATAGGGATTTTATGCACAAGCCTTCTGGCATTCATTGATTACTCTGGTTGGCAATACTGTATGGAGAGTTTTGCTTTGTTTATTAATGCATGTATTGGCTGATCCTTTGGATCGGCAAAACCATCAGACTCCTCTCCCTGCACATGCCAGCGCTACATGCTGAAATATATAATATAATTTTAAAATGTAATTTAGAAAATAATGTTGGTTCGTAAATTTTTTAAAAATATTTTGAAAAATTGCCGGAGAACAGAAAGCAAAAAATTATTGGCCCGGTAATGTTATATTTCATTATTTTTGCAAGCAACAACACCATCAAGCGGTCACATGAGACCACCATATTATAAAAAATAAAATTTCTAAATACAGTGAGATGCTTAACATAACCAAATTAATAGTTGGTAGTTGATTTATAAAACAAAATTATAGATTACTACACCAAATTTAATTTCCACACTATTAACAGAAGAGTACCATCTTGATATGTAAAGAATATGTACCAAAAGCAAAGATATGCTTATAAACATCAGAGCTCCAAAGATTAAGTGGATTCATCGATATTCTTGCTACTTTGTTCAGCATTTAGAGTGCTTTTAATTCATAACCAGGGAGAAATGTTATCTACTCCCTTTGTTTACATATACATTTAGCTATGTTGAAAGGTTGTATTTATGCTTAGGGTAATAACAAGATATACTTACATATATGATTCAATGTCTTCATTATAACTAATGCTCAATTTTAATCCAATAATAAAATCTTATACATAAAAAATACTATACTCAATTCTGACATAATAAAAATTCTTATATAAAAATCAGTCATTAATATATAAGATTTTTTAAGATTTTTTTTTAAAAAAAAAACTTTAATTATTTAATTGCTACAGAGAATGTTTAAGTACAATTATAATAATATGAGATATAAAAATAAAATGTATTTCTTAAGATGCAATATAAAATATTACATATTTTAAAATCTCTAGTGAAGATAATGGGTTCTGCTGAAACAGAAGAGAGAAAGAAAATAAAATTGCTTAACACCAAATTTTATGGAGGAATTCAAAAATCAATCCAAAAAATTTTAAACTTCTCACCAGGTCTGTTGACTATTTCTCATGATGAAGATAATTAAAATATCCAAGTTCAATAAAATTTACACAAGCATTAAGAGTTTGATGTGAATATAAGATGCATTAGATATTTTATACTATTCACATTATGGTTTAAAAAAGAGGACAATCTGTGTTATCTTACTCAATACAATAGGAACAGAAATGGAAAATAAAATTTCCAACCCCTTACTTGATAAAATTTGATATTTCATTTGCATATTTTGAAAAATTAATTCAAACCAATAATTTAGTTTATATATGCTGTATTCATCTATCAGCTGCTGTTTCAGTTATCCATAATTTAAAAAAATATCCAACAAATAAATTAAAATTATTAAAAAAAATTTTTTAATTTTTTAAATATTAACATTTTACTTTATAATGCATACACACATTTGCATAAATATACAGAAAATGTGGGTAACAAAAATGCATATTATAATATGGCCCACTATTATCTAAGCTTAAAACCAAATGTCAATACAGGAGGATTTACGGCATCATGTGAATCTGTTAAAGAAAAATTGCACTAGATCTCAAATCTATATTGTAAAAAGGGAAGTAAACTGATAGCCATCAGTTATAATATATATACACAAAGTATAATATAATAAACAAGCAATTTTCATATGAGTATGTAGATAATAATTACAGCAACAAAAGTATAAATACAATATTTATTAACTGCTAAACCAGGTTTTTGATACAGAGTACCTTTGTCAAAAATTGTATTTATACTTAATTTTGTTGCCATAATTATTATCTACATCTCCTGTGGAAATTGGTTATTTATTACATATTGTCTACGGTAGTAATTTCTTTTTTCTATACAAAGTATATATAACACAGCCAACTGGTAATTCTAATTATGGAGTGATGCTGTAGAGGTCTTATTTTGCAGTGGGATATTTAAGATTGTTTTACTTTTAAGAGTAGTATTTAATTGCAACATATTCCATGAATCTCTTGATTTCTATATAATATTTATTTTTATTTTCATCCTCATAAAAACATTGAGTGATCAATGAACTTAAAAATCAATGCAACTAAGACTTCCAGATTTCTACTAAGTCCTGTCTTCAAATCGGAATTGCCATATGGTATTCAGTGACTATTCAATCTTTATCTAAGACTAAAAGGAGATGCATATTAACAGAAAATACAAAAAAAAAAAAAACTATTTTTTGAAGTTAGACAATAGATTTTTTCCCCTACAAACTTGGATTTAGTTTCTTTTATATTTTGTTACCAAAAATCCTTTAAATATTTTTTACCCTCATATCTATTATTGTAGAGGTTTTGATATCATATTGTTGCTCTTTTTCTTTCAACCTTTAAAGCTTATATTTTTTCCCCCAAGTATTAAATTTGATAATGCTGAACATGGCTATATTAGATATAAAAGATTTTCTCACATCTCATGAATTCTTTTCTTACAATTAACTAGTTGTAAAATAAAATCATAGCTTTGATAATATATTGGACTATTTCCACCATCTATCAATAAATGTTGAATGCATAGAAAGTTTTAAACTTTATTTAAGCACTTCAAACACAAACAACTTGTTAGTAATAACACACAAATAGACAATACAGGTTAGTAATTACATGTTTAGAGTAATAGAATTTTTCACTCTTCTTCAGGTATTGCTAGCCTGACCAGTGACAATATTAGCATAGGAGTCAAACTTACATCTTTAGATTCTTGAATATTAAATTTTAATCAATCTTCTAACCAACTGAACAATTTTGTCAAAGGCAACAAATAGTAGAAATTTCATATATTTATATATGAGGGTTGGTTCAAATCCTTCGGAGTCCTTCAATTGTTTTTAATACTATTGCTACACTAAGTTGACTTATAAGATTATTTGCCACTGTCATATGACCAGCTTCCTTGAAATTTCTTCTTTGCCTCTTTTTCTCTCTATCCAATAGTTTTGTATTTTCCCAATTGAACATATGATCATTAGTACATTCATGGTCTACTACAGTAGACACATCTTTTTTTCTCTCTTTTAACTATTAGTTTATGTTTTTTCAATTACTGTTCAACAGGGTGACAGGACTCACCAATATAATTCCTTCCACATTCACATGGTATTTCACAAATATAGTTTTTGTTCTTCAGCATATCCAGTTTAGGCTTGGTAAAAGTTAGAATTCCTCAAAATGTGGTATAGCTTTGGAAAGTTATTTTAATATTATTAAAAAAAAATTGAAGGACTCAGGAGAATTTGAACCGATCCACATCTATAAATATATGAAATTTCTATTACCTGTTACCTTTGACAGAATAGCTGTTGGTTATAAGCATTACCTTAAAATTCAATATTCAAGAATCTAAAGATATAAGTTCAATTCCTGTGCTAATATTGTCATTGGTCAGACCAACAACACCTGAAGAAGAGTAAAGAATAATACTACTCGAAATGTTATGTTGTATATTTGTTTATCATTACTAAAAGCTATTTGAAAAGTTTAAATAAAGTTTAAAATTTTCTACAGATTTAACATTTACTAATAGAAGATGGAAATAGACCAACATATTATCACATCTAACCATCATCACAAACCTTCAGTCAAATAATATTATAGCTTTATTCTATTAATAAGTATTACAGGTAATTCTTGAAAAACTTAGTACAAATTGGTACTTTCATGCTATCATGCTTAAAGAAGTGTAATATATATAAAGTATTTATGATTCTTATGCAAAAAAAAAAAAGCAACTGAGCTGTTATAAAACTTGCTTAACATAAAATAATAAAACTGGATTAAAATTTATAATATATTTTCCTAACTTTGTAACTTTAGTTCTAAGTCAATGTACAATTACCAAAATTTTTGAATAGTAGTGAACTATTATAGTGCTAATACGATAAATTAATGGCTATTACCAATCACAATCGTAAGAATACAAATAAAAGATCAATAATTTCAAATCCTTGGTTAAAAGATTTTTTGGATTTGTAAAATTTTTGAATTACAAGAATGGATATTTTACCTTCTCATTATAAACCTAAACTTTGTCAAGATAAACTTATTAATTTGTAAGTATTTACTGAAATTTTGTTTGGATAATAAATTTTTGAATAATAAGTATTTAGATTAAGAGAATTCCACCTATATATTTACCTTTAATATAACCTTTGATATAATGTTGAATAAAATCATAAATTATTATCATAATTTTTTTATAAATGTTTTTTTTAAAAAGTACAACACTAATCCTCTCTTACTATTTATTTACTATTCACATTCTTAAATGTTTGTTTTACTATTATGTTTATTTTTTATTCATTAATATATTCACTTATCAATTTTAAATATCAGTTAATTATAACATTTATTATTTATTAATTCTTTTATACAATTAAAATATTTAAAAGTACATATAATTAACTACTTAACAATTCATTGTCGGAATCTTGATTTATATTTTATCTAAACTTCTTTATAAGCAGTGCCCCCTTATCTTTCGTTTTTATTACTAGCATAATATAACATTTTTATATTTTTAACTTTGAATTTATATCCTGTTTTTTTTTTTTATTACTATAAATAAATCTAAGATACTTTATCTATTGTAAATTGTTTAAGTCTTGTTTTAATTAAATTCTTTGGTTCTTCAATATATTTATTTATATTATTATTAAGGTGATAATCTTTATAGTTTATTTAATATACTCAATTTTTTATATCTTTTATCTATTACACATTTTCCTATAAAATTCAATAATTTTCTCTTTTTTATTTAGTCTTTCAATATACATATATAAATAATGAATAAAAAATAGTAAAGTAAAAAACATTTAAGAATTTTAATAATGAATGAGGATTTTAAAAATAAAATTAAAGAACAAAATATAAATTAATTAATGAAGAAAATCAATCAAGAGTAACAAACAAAAGAATAACACCCACATGATTAATGGGAGAGGGGTTTGCTTATAAGATAAATAAAATTAATACAATTTATGGTACTTAAGTTTGGCAGTGAAATTTTAGACTTCATTAAAATCATTATGATAGTCTATGATTGCTAAATATTTAATAGTATTTAATTAAATAAGTAAATTTAACTTTCAAAGAGAAGTTGTAGAAGATCTCTACAGTATTTTTATATCTATTATACATTCTTCCTAGTAAGAACAGTACATTTATTAACTTTTAGATACCCCTGACCTAATTATGCTTTAAAGATAGCCATCTTTTGCCATGTAAATAAATTGACAATACAGAAAGTGGAGTTGTTATTTATAACATTGTTAAAAATGATTTTTTAAATCTTTGAAAGTTAAATTTACTTACTTAATTAGCTTAATGGCTGATTATTAATATTACACTTTATAAAACATAGCACTATATAAATAAATATTTCATTTACTTAATTAAATAAAACATACTATCCAATATTTAGTAATCATAAATAATCATAAGTAAACAACTAAAATTTCATCATCAGACTAATATGTAAGTATTCAAATGTATATATTGATACAATGAATTTAATTAACATAAAGATGACTTTTTAAGATATTTATTTAATAATTACATCAGATATGTAGTAGATTTATAAAGAATATTTTTAAACCAATAAACATCACATGATCACCATTTCTTATGCTTGCTTATAACTGTTATTAAAACAGGCAAAACTCATTATACGTATTGCCACACGCAGCAAGCTAGAGTAATCAATGGATGCTAGAAGGCTTGTGCATAAAATTCCCATCTAGTGCCTACTCATCCAATATCCCCAGACTAGTTTCTGGCTTGTGGCCTTCATCAGATCCAAGACTCCTCCCTGACAAAGGCCACAAGCCAGAAACTATTCTGGGGATATTGGATGAGTAGGCATTAGATGGGGATTTTATGCACAAGCTTTCTGGCATCCATTGATTACTCTAGCTTGCAGTGTATGGCAATATGTATAGCGAGTTTTGCCTGTTTTAAAAAATATTTTTGGTACTGGTGGAGATAGTGTACTGCCCAATGCTAGAGACGTCATATCTGCTTAAACATGCAGAAATATATACAAATTTATAGATAAACTAATTTAAAATGTACAAAATAAATGTACATAACATATATATTTTTTACATTTTATATTTATAGAAAATTTTGATATACCTGGGGAAGACCATAGAACAATTGAAACTGTGTGATTTGAAAATAATAAATTTATTGCATATATTAAATGCATGTGGAAAAAGTGGATTATTATATTTTAGATAAAGAGGTGAGACAAGCAACTAAATCTATGAAGAATGGAAAAGCTTCAGGAAATGAGTCATTAAATATTTCTTTTTAAAAAAGCAGGAAAAGAAATAGAGCAGCTATTGATAAGTATATCAAATGTATAAATGATAAAATATATCAGATGAATGGTATGAAATAATGATAGATATTTTTTAAAAAATAATAAAATGATTAGTAATTAATAACCAATTAGTCTTTTATTAATTAATTCCATGTGAGGTTTTTACTAAAAATCATTACAAATTGTCTTATAGAACATACTTCAAGCCAACAAAAAAAAAAAAAAAGGATTTAAAAGTGATTATAGCAATAAGTTTATCATATTCATGTACTAACAAAAATTATAAAAAGAATCAATGATATAAATTAGCATTTTTCAATGGATTCTTCTCGCAAATGTGTAGGAGTATGTAAAATCTGAAGTCCATTGACATTGAAAAGTCAATGATGGGAGACTTAGCAGATTGGTGATATTTAATTGTAATGTTGTACAAACTAGTATTTAGAAGTGGATCAGAAGTTACATTCATAAAACAATTATATTTAGAAATATGTTTTCCCACACAAATGTGAAAGAATCTAGAAAAGATAGTCTAAAAATAGTTAGTTTTGCAAAATCTGGATGTCATGCTTGCCAGATTATTTATTCAAATGGCTATAATATTAATAATAGCAATAAAATAAAATATAGTAGTGGTATTAAAGGTAAATATGAATTCTTCAAAATCTAAATACAAGACAAAAATAAATAAAGAGTTATCAGATTTAAGATTGATATAGATAGAGAATAAAAGTTTGATTGAATATGTAAATATGACTATAAGTTGTTGTTGTTGTTGTTTTTTGAAGTACAGTTCCTTAAAAAAAAATGAGACTGCATAGTGTTTAAGTCTTTGTGAGGTTTAAATTTTAGAATTCTAGATATACTACTAAAAAAGCCAATAATTTTAAAAACTGATTCAGTCCATTTTATTACTGTTTGCACATCTACAATACATTCAGAAAATTTAGAACTTTTATTCTTTGTTGGATATTATTATTCTAATATCAATTAAAAATAATGAACTTTTCTTCTTGAAAACTTTGATGTATAAGAAACTGTTAAATATATCACCAAAACTACCATAAGTAAAGACAGTGACCCTTTGAATTTGAAGAGTCTGTTTAATAATTATACAGAAAATGTATTCTAGTAAGTATAGTTTGTTGAAAAGGTCAAAGATTAGTATAAGGTTATAGTGATAGTGGCACAGGATTTCATCTCAAAGAAGTTGATATAAAATTTGATATTTATTCTCTAGAAGCAACTGAAACTCATGCTACTTCAAATCAGTTCTTAAATAATAAAACTGTCAATTTAGATTTCCAAACTTGTTATATTAGAGGATAAAATTTTCTTTAAAAATATGAGAATGTCAATAAATCTATTCTTGGGATCACTAAATGTAAGAATTCTTAAGGATTCTCTGATGATTGTATTATGAGTGATTTGTTTTAAAAAAGTCACAGCTTTTTCTGCTTAATTAAAAAATACAATAAATAAGGTTTCATAAATAACACAGATTTAAGAACAGAAGGGATGATTAGTGGATTAAAATTCAAATGAGCCCAGTTATTTATGATCATGGTCACATTCAATTTTCTTTTAATATATTCAAAGTAATATATGAATCCAAAAAATAATATACACCATAATATTAAATCAATAAATGTTAATATTTTTAAGAAATTGGAGAAAGTAAATACAAAATATGAAAAAAAGATCAAATGAAACCCTATTAAAAATTGTTGAAAAAAATAATTTTGCAATTATACACTGAAATATATAAAAAATGAATAATAATAATAAATGCAGCTGAAATAATATGTTTACTAATCTGCTAAGTCAACTTTCGACACAGAGTGTCACCTACCAAAGCATAATTGAGAGATAATTGGCAGATAGTAACAGTGGTTCCAATTATAAAAGGTTGAACTAGGGGATGCTAGGATATTTGCATTATTGAATGTATAATAGGTGAGTTATTTCAATCTCTTATAATTGGACACACTGTCACTATCCTCCAATTACCTCTCAGTTAGATTACAGTTGACTTAGCAGATTATTAAACATATTAGTTTAGCCATATTTATTATTATTCATCTTTTACATATTTCCTATGGCTTCAACCTTTGTTTTACACTGAAATATACGTAAAACACAACTCAATTTTACAATTCAAAATGTTCCACACTTATTATTTGCAAAAGATGTGGGTACATGATTTTAATATCTCAATAATTACATATATTTAAACATTGGAATTAATATTAATTATTGTGATTTAATACAAATATTTTTTTTCTAATAGTCATTTTTATTTAAAGTCTCAGTGACATTCATTTCTATTTAAAGCATTGTGTTTAGTATATATATATATATAGCTCATTCAATCAGAGGAATTTAAGGTAAAGCATTATCTGGAAATAAGGAAAGAATGGTTGCAAGTAGGATAATTTTTATTTTGAATCTAATTAAACTTTGATTAATTATTGTACTTTTCTGCAAAAAAAAAAACAACAACTCATGTTTCTAAGGAAAATTCTAGATATAAAAAAAAAAATGGAAAAAAATTTATTATTAATGAAATCATAAAAATGTTTTTTGAAAATTTTAACAATATTTTGTATATACACCTGGGTCTCTTTTTACGTGGACTTATTTAACACGATTTTGAAGTTACATGATTCGTGTTTTACCGGAAGTCGACCTCCGATAATGCGCTATTACTTTAAATAATAAATTCCGCGCACTTACATTATATTGAAAGTAATAGCATATTATTGGAATTCTACTTTCATCTTAGTAATTTCAATATTTTCAGTGCTTTATAATAGTAAGATTTTATGCAATAATGAAATTAAAGTCATGATTTCCACATTTTATGTATACACATATTAAATTTTACAAGATTATAATGTAAATTTGTTCAAACATTGTGCGTGTTAATTTTGCATTTTAAATCACATTCTGTTTTTGCTTTTTAAAAAAGAAAGTAATCAATTATTATTTTCTTATTAATGACACTAATCATTAACGTGCTCTTAAATTCCAACGAGAGCTAAATGGTTGTATGTCTGGATATCGCAAGCTTTGTAAACAATTAATAAAATCATTGTCTCAAAGATTAATTACTAATTACGTTGTCACCAGAAAATCATAATAATTAAAACGTGTATAAAAAAATGTAAATTACTGTACTGTAAATTATGCATAAAAATATATTATTTTGAATAAAATTAAATATTATAGTTAAAAAAAGTTTGTCTTGTATCAATTTTTTTCAAATTTGAAATTTTTTATTAGTCATATTTTATTTCCTTATTTTTTTTTTTTGCGCGAATTTTAAAGTAATTTTACATTGGTGCTTTGCTTTTACGCGAATTTTGAAAAATCAGACAGCATCCCTCCCTTTTGAATGTAAGTTATGTCTATTTTTGCGCGATTTAGTTTGCGTGTGTTTTCTGAGGAACCTATCTATCGCGTAAAATTAGACCCAGGTGTATATATTTCAATTTATTATTCATAATTAGAATTTATGAAAGTTTAATTATGTAACATTATTTAATAATGAGCAAAGTAACTGTAATATGTGTGTATATATACAGTAAAAATATTTATGCCTTTTCAAATTTGAAAGATGGATTATCTAAATGGAAAAATATTACACCAAGACCACTATTTTAAACAACTTAAGTGAAAAAAATTATAATAAAAAATGACTTTAGTATTTAAAAAATCAAACAATGGATATAGATAAATGATATACAGTGGATCCATAAACTATTCTGTATCTAAGTACATAACTTCAATTATATGCTATCCAAAGAAAAATGTAGACAAAGAAACAAAAAATACTAAAATTTGCAAATTTTGCAATATTTGGCACTCAAGTCATTTTTCCTTACCCAAGCACCATATGCAATTATATGTATGCAAATTTTCTTCAATATAGAGGTTGAAAGCCCACAAATATTATTCTTTCTATAATATCTTTTCTGAATTGGATGTACTATATTTTGAGTAATAAAATACTTTCTTTAGCTTAATGCTAAAAGTTTTACAAAATTTTAGAACATACTAAAAGTTGAAACTCTTTTAAAAATGTCAAAATAATTAGTGAGAACCTAATTTTTTGATAACAAAACTATTATGTTTATAATAGAGAAAGAAGTTATTGAAAAAAAAAAAGAATATAACCCAGAGAGTCTTTAATAATAATGAAAGTCTGACATTTCAGTATTTACTTCATTTTAAAAATAAAAATACAGTAGTTAGCCTTTTTTTATTATTCTTATTGCTTCAATGAATACATAAGTAAACACATATTCAGTAAAATATATATAAATGTGCCCACTCATTTTATTATTAATAATTATATTATTTTTACAAATTTGTTTATATTATAATCTTGATTTATATTACTACTATACATATAAAAAAGTTTGTTATATATATATATTTGTATATTAAAAAGCATTGTACATTTGCAGTTCAATAAACAATATGTACTCTAATCTAATCATTGTTTATCAATAAAATGTGAGCTATTACATACTATGTATATTAAATGTGAGAAGGGCTTAGAACAAAATAGTGTGTATACATAAATAATGGATCAAAAATTAATTTTATTATGAATAGATGAAGAAAGTATTTGATCATCTTTTAATTAATGATACAAGATTTCATTTAATGATATTCATTCTATGACTTATTTAGATTTGGACAAATATTATAGCTTTATTTGATAAACCAATTCTTTGTACTCTTAAAAACTGAAAGGCAATGATTCTAACTGAAATATATGGAGAAGTTTTAAAATATAGTAGTGATATGTCAACATCAAAAATATTAGAGGGAGTGGGTATTTAAGGAATATATGGACCAATATAGAAAGTCAACTGATTATAAGTATATATCTACTATTACAATTTATGCAAATAAAAGATGTGACTGCATAATTATTATGGCATGCAATTATCACATTTTCAAGAATTTTATTAACTACATACTTCTTTCATTGTGATTTTGAAGAATGAATAAGCAAAACAGATGTGATTTTTGTTATCAGGTTTAAAAAAATAAAGTAATGTATCATTTACACATTGCATTTACAACGATTAGTTCAAAATATTTGAGTCAATTAAACAAGAAAGTTTGTGACAATCTTTAAAATAACTGGATATCCATGAGTTTATTTTTATTATACAACTCTCATATTATAGTATAAAAAAGTGTTATTATTTAGTAAAAAATATAAAGCAATTAAAATGAAAATAGATGTTAAACAAGTAAGTATAATAAATTAAAATTTTATTTTCCATGTTTATGGTTGTGGTCTTTGGAACAATTTATAAGTGACTTCATAAAAACAGACAGTAGAATGCAATATAGATTTAGTAATAGTATTTTTAGTTGAAATGATTAAAAGCAAAATAAAAAATAGTTTGTAGATTTGATGATTATGTCATTTTTTTTCTATTTCAAAAATAACTTTAAAAATGTTAATGTTTTGAACACAATCTAAAAACAACTTGGCTTAACATTAAAATCACAGGTGCTTTATCAATTAGTGACAGCAACATTTGATCTAGATGGTTATAAGTTTGAAAATGTATATCAATTTAAATATCCAATTAACTTTCTAGGTAGAAAAACAAACTTGGAAAGTGAACTGCTAACACAGTACAACATATGTCTGTTACATTTAAGAAATTAAATGGATATTTATTTCTTCATTATTGAACTAATTTTACTAAACTACATATATATAGTTATTATTCTGCAAAATTTATTATATGAAAATGAGATGTAAGTCCTCTATCAAATGCGATAGGAAAATTTCATTATAGTATTCTGAAAATATGATTGTAAAATCAATTAATATAATGTTATGCTGGTTCATATGTTATTCAATCTTCAAATACAGACTGGATGAATAAGTAATCAACTTCATTGATTAAGAAAACACATACAATTTTCTTTAAATACAGAATGGTATAACTTACATTTAATGAATAGAATATATAAAGTAGATGAGTAAAATACTTGATAAAAAAAACCATTTCCTACATGGCATTTGAGATAAAGGAAAATCAATTTTACTATATAAAAATTAACTCAAAGTTCTCTTTAAAAAAAATCCAATATCAAATATAAAACACGGTGCAGAGCTACAATAAGAAAACTAAGTTTATTACATTAAAAAAAATTATTGTAGAGAGAAGTTACAAGATATCAAATAATCAGACTAAGAGGATCAAATATTATATTTGAGGGTGTAGGTTTAATATATTGGTTTGCACAGCCATCACAATATTTATTTTTAGTTTTTTGTTCTTTCTCATTTTGATAATGATAATATACACATACTATGTAGATGATTTTTTTTCTATTTTATAAAAAGGGTTATAGTTTGTATCTACTATATCATAACAACAACAGCAAAAATAAATATTTTTATTTAGATTGAAATAATATTATAATTTAATCAGATTAAAATTACAATAAAACATAAAAAATTTATACTAATTTATCAAGAAATCAATTTATGTTAACATATAAGCTTTTTAGCAGAAAGGTAAGATGTTTAAAATAGATTACTAGAACATGATAAAATATAGAATACATGTGTGTGTGTGTGTGAAATAAAAGGCAAAACAAAAATTACATATTAAAGAAGTTTCCACTAATGTTAGTAAGGCAAACATATAAACATCATAAATATTAAAAGGTCAAACAATAGGTGGATCAATTCTATGCTAGATTTTTGCTAAACATAAGACTATCGTTTATTTGTAACCTGTGGGAAAATGATTTATTCTCCATAATTTCATGCATATTAAACTGTGCAAATTTTGTGATCACAATATTAAAAAATAGTAAAATCTATTTGAAAAATAATCAAAACAAACAACTTCTTATACTTCAATTATAAATAACTGTCAAAACAAGTCTGCAACTTAGATAAATATTTTTTTCCCACCACAATTATTTCAAAATCCATCTCACATTACCATTTAATTGATGTTTTAGATATGATTTATTCATTCTTTATCTAATAATGCTTAGTAGCTATAATGTGGCTCATTGTTTATTCTTCTACCGCAGCAGTCATATTACACAGTAGCTATATGATGGTAAGAAGATATGGTTTTATTATTGGTAATGGAAAATTTGAATTATTTGAAAATGAAAGCTGGTCTTATCTCAAACTGTTTTCTAATTTTATAGGAGATTTTTAGAACAGTTCATAAGAAGTTTCATGAAATAAGCATAAAGATGTGATATAGGTTTAGTGGTAATGTTTATTTTATATCAAGTAAATGCAAAACTAAAAGCTTAGCTTTACATTCTTGGCTTAATAAATTCTAGCATGCCAATGATTGTGCTATTCTTGCCAATTCAAAGAATTATAGATTAATCTTCATGTTTTCAATGCAACATATACAAGCTTTTTTAATATCAAAAAGCTTTATCAGTTCATAAAAGGCGAAAAAAAATCTTCAGCACCATTTAAATTGAATGGTTATTACCTTGAAACTGTGAAACAATTTAAATATTTTGGTAACTTTTTAAATAGCCTATATTTATTGTGAATAGAGCTTATTCTATAAAATTTACTGAATGGAAATGAAACATGGGCCTAATGTTAATATTGTATAAAGATATTAGTAAAATTTTATTTCATGATGATTTGTAATATACTGAAAATATAATGACAAAATTATATTCTTCTGCTTCTAGATATGATGTTATTGAATTCGAAATTGTAAGGCACATCTTCTTTGGATTGAGCATGCAAAAAAGCATAAAAGTAATATATTTCCTGAAAAATAAATACTTTACATAAACTTGAGTGCATTATAATAAACATTATATCAATGATACTCTCACAAAGACAAATACTGATTTCATAAGATGCAAAAACTACAATAATGATGAAGACCTATAATTTTTTCAGAAAAAAAGATTTGCTTCAGAAGGTGTTAAAAGATAATCTTGCAAAATGTCAAAAAAAGTTAAAATCACAAACAAGTGATTTCTGGTCATACTTTCATTTTTACTTTTTATTTTTTAGTCTTGCTTTAGTTTTTTTTTTTTCCTGGAGTAGGGATAGCTATATTCATTTATAAGTATCTGGGAATGAATAATTGTAATAAACTTTGGTTTACTTTTAAGCAACTTCTGTCTTAAGATTAAATAAACCTAAAAAAGGATGAAACATATCGACTACATATATTTTCATTAAACAGATATGATAATTTTTTTCCACTAATTATGAGATAATATTTAATAACAAATAATTATTTTAACATTAAATCAACTTTTCTGTTATATGCTAATAATAATATTGCACATTAGAATGAAGATATAAATGATTATTGCTTATAAAAGCATATAATCAAGTAAAAGATAAATAAAGATCAAAGACATTTTTAAAACTTGCACCTAAAAAAAAAAAAAAAAATACAAGCATTTAACTAATCAATTATTAAATGTTTTCAAAAATGTATTATTTTTTATTGAAAATAAAATTGTTTTTGAAAATAAGTTGAAAAAAAAATTTAATTAAAAGACAAATTATGAAAATTGAAAAATAAAAAACAATGAAAGATTTTATAATAGAAAATTGTTATTTCTAATCTTTTTGGATTTTAAATTGTTATATACATGTATTAAAAAATGAAACTTTTATTTAAAACAATACTTAATTTCCAGACAATGCAAAATAATTTAATTATTCTAATCTATAAAAGAAAATGCTTAGGTGGGAATACTAACACAAAAGAATTCTACAACATTTACATTTTTGGCAGAAATTAAAAGTTGTACTGCTATGCTCTACCAAAGTGGGTGGTACCATTCCCCAGTGGGCAGTGAAGATTTCTAGGTGGGTGATAGTGAGTTCAAAAGCATCTGAATGGTGTTCAAGTAGTCTAGCCTTTTCTCTGTGCACACCAATCATGGAAAATGAAAGAAGCGAAAGATAAAAAGATGTAAAAAGCTATATCAATTGTATTATGATCAATTATCCAAGAAATTGGAGATATACAGCTGAAATAGTGAAAGAGGGATATTCAATTTGTATTGCTATAGGTGTGCTATAAAAGATTTTCAGCAGTTGATGGGGAGGGATCTCTGAGTTTATTGTTTTCCTTGCTATGTTTTGTTTGCTGGGCGGTTAAGGGTTTGCTGAACTAAAAGAAATATTCTAGTTGTAAAGCAGTGGAGAACTTAATGAAAGAAGGCAGAACTGAGCCTAGCTTCAAATTATAATAGTCTGTCCAGAATTGCGTGATTGACTCTTGGTTGGTTGCTGTTATTATTATAAAGATTTCTAGAGAAAGCTGAGAAATATAAAAATACCTAAATTTTATCATTAAAATGCTAATGAAGTAAACTGCCAATGTTAGTGCACCAGCCAGACACCTATGCTGCTGTCATGTAGCCACAGATACTAGTTGATGTTGATGAACCACCTTAATGCCTATGTTTTGCTAAGAAGAAGAGAAATCCTCATTGCCTTGTTGTCATGGTTTATAACACACTTACTAAGTCCAGAGATAGTGAATGGAAAGAAACCAGTAGGAAGTTGGATGGTATAATTTTTTTTAATTTTTATTTATTATCATTCTCTCTTGTTGCTATAAATTTTTTTTTATTATTTGTATTTTTTTTTTGTTTCTCTATAAATTATTATTTGATTTTCCTACTTTAAAACAGTGCTACCAAATTAATTTCTGGAATGCTTGTGTGTATGCCGAGGCATAGATATATATTACAGTCAGATTCGTCTATTTTGCTAACACACTGCAGAATTCAAACCCCAGCCATGAAACTCAACAATCTAGGAGGGGTTGCTTCCCAGAAATCCTCGAGTTTGAATCCAAAGTCTATGTTCCACAGCACCACCTATGTGACAACGCATCTGATGCTACTGATAGCAGTTTCTTGCCGGTGCCGGTGGTCAGGGAGAAGCAAGAGATTCTATATTAAAGGTATATCCTTAGGTTTGCTAACTAGATCTATAGATGGTATGAAAGATAACACTGAGGGTTCAAAACACATGGTAAGTGTAGCATGTAATCTAGGCCAAGGTATGAATCATAGATAAATCAATAAATAAAATCAAAATAAGTTAATAAAATTTCAAGAGTATTTATTAGTTAATAATAGACATTGGCACTGTCTGTGTAGCCAGACTGACAGGCGAATACTTAACATGATATGTACATTAGCATTTCTCTATTTCTTGGATTAAATATAAAACATTATGGTTAAGTGCCTGCACAGCATGGTTAGTTTAAGAACAATACATTGCGAGGATATGCGACATGGGTATAGTAAATATACTACATCTATATTTAATAAATTTAGTACTATTTTATTATTCTTAAAAGAATACAATATTGACATCAAAGACGAAGGCTCATTGACCTATATTAGAGAGAAATGGATTAAAATGTACTTGCTTAAGGGAATGATATGAATATTAAAGTTAAGAGAAATTGGTGTTGGTGAAAATTAAATGCAGAAGATGGAGTGCAGTGCGTTAAAAGCATGGCTTTGTAAAAAAAAATACAGAAAAACAAAATATACAGGATGATGTCTTGCATTTGTCCGAAGATAATTGCATCACCTTATATCAGCCTGAGCCAGGCCTTCAACCATGTAACTTTATGACTGGGTGACTGTCAGATGAATCGCAGATGAGATTTCTAACTCGTATTGTTCTGGGAGCCGAGGGACAAACGGTCTCTGCCGTTTTGATATCTTGAATAAACGAACAACGCCAAAAGTCTCAACAACCAGTGCATTGACACCGGCAACCTGCAAAAAGTGACATAAAAAAGGGGGCTGTATTTTAATTGAACGTAAATGCTTAATTCATTCCTAAAGAGTTATATTTATATGGTCTGCATATTCTCAATTTCACTAAAGAACTATTAACTATAAATAAATTTAAAACATATATGGAATGACAAAAGCATGGTGGAGAAATGCATGATTCAGGGCTTCATTAGATAACTAGACAAACAGGCATTTATATAATAGTAACTACTAAACTCGTACATACCCTCGCACTATATCATATGAGTGTTTATTTCACTCTAAAAAAATATATATTTAATAAAAGAACCCTCGAGTGAGCGAGCAAACAATACATTTAAATAGAAAGGCAAGTTCTACAATTAAACTGCATTAATATGGTGGCTTATTCAGGAAAGAAGAAAAGGGGGGGGGTGATTCTCTCGGTCGATGATTACTCAGGCACATCATCATAATGGAAAAAACTAAGTTAATAAATTTAAATATTAACCCAAATAAAGTTGAAAAGTATAACAGTTTACAAATTAGATTTGTTATAGAATAGGAATATAAACTGAAAACTTAATTTAAGATTACAGAAATAATTGAGTATAGCTATAGCTTATGAGGGAATATACAGATTACACAAGAGCTCTTGGG
Organism: Epiperipatus broadwayi; assembly: GCA_028023455.1. Lineage (NCBI taxonomy): Eukaryota > Metazoa > Onychophora > Udeonychophora > Euonychophora > Peripatidae > Epiperipatus > Epiperipatus broadwayi. The sequence goes on along the minus strand of JAQFVV010000001.1, from coordinate 1,827,784 downwards.
TTAAAGGGTTACCTCATACGGTCTGCTGGAGAGTTAGTGTGCACTAGGCCTTCTGTTGACTCCGATTGATTGGTGAGAGTCCATTCCATTGGGCATTTCAGTTTCATTTATCCTGGTATTTTGCATTATGATGGACGGCAGCAGCATTCTTCCGAGTTTGGCAGCAAATCTTTTAGAAATGATTTAGCAGCAGTAGTTCATATCGGGTCTTCTTATGGAAAGGACATCAGATGGTGTAAGGGCCACAGGATGGCCATTCCTAAGAAGAAAGATAGCCTTCCTGCCAGCTTCTACTCAGACCTTCTACTCAGACATTCTAACTTCTCTTCACAGACTAGGATTTTACAATTTTTTGAACAAAATTAACAATTCTCCCTGATATTAGCTTCTCTCTATATATTCAACTCTCTCTCCAAATTATAATCAGCTAAAAACTGTTACAAAATGTAATCAGTTACTGTTTTAACTCTCCTCTAAACTCTTTTAAAATATGGCAACCAAGTAGATTAAGAGGAGTCAAAAACAGAGACCAAAAAAGCCAAAAGCAAAAGAGAGCCTCGATTAATAATTTTAGCTCTATATATATCAAAGGAGCTCACAATAGAACTGACCTGCGGCACAAAAATCCATTACTCCTATCAATTAATGCTTTTAACTATCTGAATATCCAAAAGAATACAATAGGGTAATATAAGTAAACTCGCTATTGTTATCTACCTTTAAGATACTCAGATTAAAAGCTTAATTTTGTTTTAAAACTTTTATTAATTAATTTTAAAAAAAATGAATATCTGTTGTTTTTTTTATCTAAATAGCCAATTATTTAAGCCACTAAAGCATTTACAGAAATAGAATTAATTAAGCATTATTGTTTTCTTCCCAATCCTCATTTAATTTTATATACAAAATTATGGGTGATTTCTAAAATATAAATAACAAAATGATTTAAGTTCAAATTTGAAAGTTTTAAAGATTTAGATTATTTATTAGTTTAATATTATTCTAAATTATGTTGAAAACCTAAAGATGAAGAATTTGGTATTTCCCAACTAATAGATTTAAATAATCTAAAACTTAAGTAAACAACATTTTGTTAATTTTAGCCCTTCAAACATAATATTGCAATATGTGTGTGAATACAACAGACATGACCCAAATCCTACTATAAATAAGTATATATGTGTACATACTTCCTAACTTATAAACAGTTATATTAAAATTACCTTAAATTATTGAACTACTAGCTGACCATTCATCTACCATATTATTAACTAATTAAGCTCAGATTTCAGCACGAGTGCAGTACACACACACACTACGATAGGTTAGGTTTTAAACTAATGTATGAAGATAGGTAAGAAGTGAGAAAAGGTGAAACGAAGACTGCAAAGCAAATCTTACTGTTTCAATATAAACATATTTGTGTGTTGTTTACTTCTAACACACTGTTCTATTTGAGAAATGAGAAACTTACTTTGCGTGAAATTATTATTATTATTTTTGCAATCTCTGTATGTGATTATTGAAAATTTATTGACATGCTGATTTGTTTTTGTTGTTGTTTTGTTAGCAGTGGTATTTCCTTTTTGAAAGTGTTTTTTTCTTCTTGAAAGTGACATATAAAAGTGAGGTTTAGATTCAGCCTTTCAAAGATATACCCACCTAAAACTTCATGGTACCAATTAGCATGGTATTAGAGTTTTGGATAGGAAGAAATCAGGAAATATAATCGATTTTGATTTGATTTCACTCATTTAAACTTAAATTTAATAACTTTAAATTTTTTTTTTTTTTCTTCTTGTTATTGATATTGAGTTTATGTTGATGCCTTATTCCGATGTGTGCCATTGATATATTATATCTTGTGTGCATCGTATGAATTATGGGATAGGCATCATCCAGTACAGTATCATTTGTTGCTATTTACATAAAAAATATCAAACATTGAACACAGAAAACTGTTATCCTTAGGGGAGGGACGTTACAAAATTTATGTTTTGCAAAGGGGTGGGGGCTTGAAAAAGTTTGGGAACCTATGCTCTAACTGAAAAAGCTTTTGTAAATTTCATCAGCATTTAAAAGAATTAATACTAGCAACATTTTCTAATCAACTCTTATACTCCACTAGAAAGATTACAGAAAAATGGACACAAAACAAATAATTGATAGACAACTATTCTAATTGGACATAAATTCAGATAATAGCTTAGTGATAGCAAATATCAAGTGAAAGCTAACTGTTTAAGATAACAGAGATAGAAACAATGAAAAAATTTCAGTCAGTGCTAAAAAAAAAAAATATATATTAAAAAAAAAAATAGATAAAGAAAAAAAATTAGATTCAAAAGTCAAAATGACAGTATGAATTTTTGGAATCTGTTAATAGTCATATAAAAAAAAAAAGAATCGAATAAGAAAAACTGAAACTAATAGAGGAAAAAATAGATGTTAAAAAGAAAAAGAAATAATTCAATTGCTGAATACTAATATAAGGGAAAATATAATGAGGTAAAGAAGTTAGTCAGAAAAGAAAAAAGCTTTAAAAAAAATGGCAGCAAAAAAAGAACTAAGTAGAAGATAATCATGGAAAACTCTCATAAATGTAAATAAAATTTTAAAACTATAAAAGCAAACTTTGATAAATAAATAAAAAACTTATAAAAATGAGAAACTAATAAATTTTAAAAAAAAAGAGTCTGAGTAAATTGGATAATAGCAATATTGGAAATGAGAAAATAATTGGAGAAATGATCAAATACAATGAAGATGAGAACTACCAAGAAATTTACAAGTTACATGATAAGTCATAGAAAAAAGGTATAGTATCAAAAGTGAAAGCAAAATAGAATGTGAAAATTAAGAACAATTAATAAGCATCTTTAAAAAAAAAATTAAAAGATTTTGATAAAACATATGGCAAATAAAAAAATTAAATTTTAGAAAAAATAAGATAGAGGACATCCATCATTATAAAGTTAATAAACAAAAGAATATATCTATGTTTTTGTAGATTTTGAAATGACCCAGCACTGATCAAAACATGATTTGAAAGTCACTTGGATCATGTTGATTAAATATAACATAAATCTTCTTAAAAATATCTCTGATAATTCAAAAGCAACCATAAAATTATGTACAAAAATTGAAAGTTGGTTTGAATGGAAAATGCAAAAGTTGAGTCTATTCTTATTAAAAATATAAGACAAAAGAAAAATGAAAAAAATATAAATCAGAGCATGAAATGAAAATGAATAATTTAAAATATTCAAATGGCATAGTAACCATTGAAGAGAATGATGAAACACTGAAATCACATCAGAGACTTTAGAAAAATAAGCAAAAAGATTTGGATTATACATATAGTTAAAACAAAAATAATAATGCATGGAGATCCAATAACAAATGCCTGATATTAAAAAAAATATATTATAAAAAAGTTTCCAATGAAAAATTATACAAAAAAAAATTAAATCAGAAAGAAATTTGATGGAAAAAAGTTATAAAAAGAAAGTCACAACTCTTTGGCATATATATCAACCGAATGATGCTTAGGAACTGAAAATGCTAATTTTTCCTACTATACAAAATACAAACAATAAATAAATAAATAATAGAATATAGAAACAACATTAAAAAATAGTATGAAGCTAGTCTTTTGTAAGGTATAGAGAAAGCTGGACTTACTAATAAAAATATCATATATATATAGGCACAGAGCTCATGATTTCTGAGATCACAATTACGATAACTGACTCTCATTAAAAATAGCATGAAAAAAAATTTTTTTTTTTCATAGATATTTCAATAATGAATGGAATTTAATAAACATTAGATTTCAATATGTAAAAAATGTTCATTATAAAGTACATATTCAAAAAACTCAAAGAACTTAAATAAATAGTTTGTCATTTAAATTAATGAGTTATATAATTTAACTATGCTAATTTCAAATTAAGTGTTAACTTTTATTTTAAAAATAAAAATAAAAAGTGATTATGAATAGAAGTTGCCAAATATTTAAATTAATTAGCACTGTGGTAACTGTAGTTATGAAATAATATTTCCTAAAATATTAATCCAGGAAGTTTTTACTTTCTCTTGGTCTTAATTTCTTATGTGTATAAAATTTTATTATTTTCATGCATTTTAAATTGGAAAGCCAATTCATTTATTGAAAAAAATCTTGAATAATAGTTTTTTACTACTTTTCTCACAATCCTTAGTACAAATTCTTGTAGTGTGAAGTATTCAAACCATTATAAAATAATCAACTTTGCCTTATATAATAATATTTTAATCCCAACTAAAATTAAAATAACTTCTCTATTATTCTATGAAATTTAATCAAAGTATAATGAATTTATCTAAATTTTGTTCCATTTCTTGGATAAGTAAGTAGTTTGCACTTATCTTACCTGAAATATTAAATTAACTATTTTTCAATACTAATCCTTATCCACAATTTTGTTTTAATTATTTCATAATAATCAAAAAAGCAAGTCATATATAATATGACATTACTTTTATAAGCTTGTATTTACAAAAATGTAATACAGAGAGTGTACCAATAGCTCAAACAAGCTCTTAATGGATAATATTTAAAATCTCTATTTCTGAATTTCTTTACCAAGTTTATGTTTATATCTCTATTACAATCTCATTGTACATTTCAATATATGTTTATAAAATTCATTATTTCTATTGTTCAATCTATATATCTAGAAAAAAACTGTCAAAAAAAATTATTGATACTAGTAAAAAAAAAAAACAAAAAAAACCCCAACAACCTAGCAAACTAGATTTTAACTTTTGTACTTCATCTTATCAATATTCATTTTGTTTCATTTTTATATCCACATATATATAATAAATCATGTATACTGCATATATACTGGTCTATTTTATTGCTGTAAAAAAAATATATTTTCAATTTTAGATCATAAATGTTAAGATTATTGAATATGTAAAATATGTACACATGCACGATGCATACCTATATTTTGTAATGTAAATGAAAAATATTTTAATAAAAAATAATTAAATAATTAGTTGCTCAAAAGTCATGTGATATCCAAACACCAGAAATGATAGGTTGAATCTCAATCATTAACATTTTTGAGTCTCTCCCTCTATAGTGAATTCAACAATTAATATATATACAGTATTTACAAAAATTTTTATCAATAATAGTGACTCATCATTTGTGACTTCTTACTAGTCTTTAATTCAAAATTTAGCAGTTCTATTACGAATTAACATCTTAAATAATTTATTTTGATTTAATAAATAATCTGATAAAAATATTTTAACTAGAATATATCTGTAGTTTAATAAATAAACTTAAAATTCCATAAATAAATTTAAAAAAACATAAAATAAAGTAATACAATTAAATATTCTGATTTAATTAAGCAATATAACTTGTTTGCTCTGTCTTACTAGTAATGAAAATATCTGGCCTGCTTGTAATTGCATCTAGCAGAACAAGATTTTTCTTTAAATATTGAATAAATAATTTATATCTATATATGATTATTAACTTCTTTGCCTAAAGACAGGTAAAATAACTAGGCAATAAATGGCTATGATCAAGTATTTTGAGCATCATTTGAGATAATATATAATAATATTTTTAAATTTAATTAATTAAAGGCAAAATTTTGTTGAATTCACATTTCACAACCTGGTTTTTTTTTTTTTCAAGTTTTAATGTGCCATATTTTGATGATTTAACACACTTTTTAATGACCAGTGAAAGAGTTTATTTCTAATGACATTTCAATGATAAAAATGAAATGAAAAAAATCACTTTTAGAAAGAATTAAGCAAAATCCCAGAAAATTTGGTGTAAAGTGCTTCAACTCAGAAAATATTTTGATCCAAAATTAGGATAAATCTAAATATATTTTTGCAAATTAAAATTGTAATTAAAAATATTATAATTATACTATAAAAATATTAATAAAATATAATTCTTCTAAATGTAATTTGTACTATCAATTAATATAATTTTAATTTGTTTCTAATTTGTTACAATAATAAAAATTCTATAGGACATTTTCAAATTATTGTGGTACTGAATCTCTTGTGTTAAATCTTTTTTCAGATTTAAAATAAACCAATGTTAATTTTTTAATTTTATTATATCAATATGTTAAAAAATAAAAAAAATTCATAAGCCACAAACTATTGATCATAAACTAAATGTCACTATTAGTATTTAAACATTTTTACTTATCTTAAAATTAATTATAAATTAATAAATTTTTCTTTAATCTCTTTTTTATAAATGAAACTTGCAATAGAATTAATATTTCATTATTATTTATCAAAAAAACATTGATCTAAAAATTATGATTTGTATATCACTTTAATTATCAATTGTTTACACTTATTTGTACATGTGAAAATTTTATACTAAACATTTTCTTATCATGTTTTATAATTGTGCTACATTAGGCATTATAACAAATGAAAAATATAGCCAATTGTTATAAGATCTATTTCTTAGAATGCATTAATATTTCTTAGAATCCAATAACATGTTTCTGCATTCTATAACATAGTACTTTATGATGTTTTTCGACAGCTTTGATATATTATTATCTTAAATTTAACAATTTGTTTTAATATATACATAAAGGCATTTAATTTTTTAAAAAATATTCTTAAAACTTCCATTTTACTACATGTTCTTAAAAAATATGAATGAAAATATTTGAAAAAGATAGGTAATCCTCAATATGCATTAGATGCCAAACTATCATCTTTCAGTTAGTCAGAGTCGAAAATCTCACACATATCTTCAACATTTATTAATATTTATCAATATAAAATTATTGCAATTTGATCTACAAGTGTCAAACTTCCTGCACTTAAATCTTTGATGCCATTCACTTTAGATAAATACATTAGTGATTCTAATAATCATTTATTAGGTTAGAAATTATCATATTCCTAACCTACATATAAACTTTAAACCAAATTAAAAAATGTTTTTTATTATTATTAATTAAGCATAAACAAAGATGTGAGCCAGAAAATTTGACACTTGTAGATCAAATTTAATAATTTAATAAATTTTCTCATTTAAAGTATTAAATAAAAATCATTTATAAATAACTTTTTAAAGGTATATATCAAGAATATACATATTTATATTATATACTTATTCTTTGATATATTTATTCTCAAAGACAAGCTTCTTTTAATCATCAATATGGTCATCAGAGTGCAGTAGTAGAACATTCTTCATGCCCACAATCTAGATTTAAATTACCGTAAAAAAAATTTTAACATTTTTTTCAGGTTCCAATCAAGCTTAAATTTTTTCTTCCATATAGCTGGCCCACAACAGACTAGATAATCATCCAATATTGGTCAGAAAATGGATATATAGTTACTCTTAGCCAGAAGATAAAATAGAAATAGAAAATTACCCCAAACTATTACTATTTGGCATTCAAAAAGCTTATAAAAATGCTTTTTTTTTCTTTGTTGTTTCTCTATAAAAGGTTTTAGTAAGCTATTTAATAGATATTTATCTATCTATTCCTTTTTTAACAGAAACAAATGCCATTCTAATTATTAAATATATATATTCTCTCTCCATTATATATATACACACACAAATAAAATACTTTAAAAAACCAAGTGACTAACTTAAAAACTGTAGAGCAAATATGTAGTGTTGGGATATTAAATGAAAGATAAAAGTCTGTTTTAACTGAAATAAGATAGCCCATTCCATCTTAAAAGAATTAACATAATATTTAAATTTTCTATTGAATAAATGGTAAATTATGAACTATAACAAATAATTTTTCATAATCAATAACAAATATCATCTAATTACATATTTATAAATCAACAAAATAACTGATTCACAGTCAATAGTTTCAGTCTTAGTAGGAAGTTTTTAATTTGACTAATAAATCTAAGTTAATTTATGTTTTTGAAAAACAATAAAACATTTGTGTTATAATAACAAACTTATACAATTAATGCATCAAATCTTTTGTCACATTTTTACTACTTTATTATTTGGGGAAGGGAGTTGAAAATTTTATTTTTAAACTTTGAAAATATATTAATAAATTCAGTAAATATGCATTATATACATCTTAATAGGAAATAAACTAAATTATATACTTTACTCAGCATAAAATGAACTCTTTTCTTTTCTTCTGTCTTTTTAATATTAACTCTTCCTAAAATTATATGTTCAAAATTCTTTTTACAAATAAAACAAAATAAAACTTAAATTATGGAAACAATATAGAGGCTTGATCCCTTAAAGAGAAACCATTTTCTTTGAGTACTGGTAATTAGCATTTGTGAGTGTGAATCATCATCACTAACTGACTTTTTTTCTAATCACCATAAAACTACAGGTGAGAACACAATGTGTTAAAAGGTTAGAAATACATCAAAGACTATGTAAAGTGTAAAATAGTACATTGGCTGACAATGGATGACAAGAATTTTCCAATCTCATCACAGAAACTGATGCCAAAATCCTACATCACACATGGTAAAAATTGGAATATTGTTTGCACAGTTTGCATATAATTAACAATATTCACATTGAAAATCTACAAATGTTTTATCCAACAGAAAAAAACTTTAGTTGGTTCTGTCAAAATTTGTTTACATGGTAAGGCTGATAATCTTCAAACAAATATATGCTTTTATTATAAAAGCTGTGAAAATAATTTGTTTGCATATAATAAATAAAATCCAACTAATCAAAGTGAAAGCAATTTTAAAAAAAGAATTCCTAATATTTGAGCCAAATTCTGGCTATTACTGGGTGTAAAGTACTTCTACAATCATCAATTGCAAAATCACTAGACTAAATGTTAATCATTTTATTTTTATGGAAAAAAAAAAAGATAATTGTAAAATATATAAAGCCTTATAGCACTAAAATTTTTTCAGTTTGTAGAGCTATAATTAATAATGCTATGCAGGCATAATAAATAACTTTAAACAATTTTAGGAATGTTATATTGAAAAATACACTTAATCATTCATCATAAATTTAAATCTATATAGGTGAAAAATTATATAAAACATAATACATATGATTCGAATGTTCAAGATATCTCACACAAAAACTAATAGGTAAAGTAATTTAAAAATATAATAATCATTTTCAAACTAAATGAGTCAAGATAAGAGTTAAATTTTTATTTTATTGTTCTAGTGCAACTTACATGTAGAAATACTGTACTACAGTAGACATATTTCAGTTTTAAATTAATTAAACAAGAAATCCTTTAAAATCATAGCAAATAAATTTTCAAAAAATAAAAATAAAAAATTAAACTTTCTAGTTGTCAAAAATCAATTTCTTTTTATTTAAATTTTTTTTTTTTTAATTTTTATCAATTTCTAATAATAAAGTCCTTACCTTTCATGTATTTAAAGCAGTGACAACATTGTAAATCATTTAAGTTTAACACCTAAATCTGAGGGCCTTTTATTTTAAAGATTTTTCTTTTAAATATCATAATTACATTATTTTAATATTATGTATGCATACTTTATAGCTTAAAAATGTTTTTAAAAAATTGAATATTCAGGTATATATGTGAATACAATAGTCTCTCCATATCCACAATTTCAAAACATATTAAATAAAAACAAAAAATTTGAAATTTATATATAAATTAAAAATTTGTAAAATCCACGCATATATTATTTGCACAGAGGCAAAACTCTCCATGTAGTAGCACCATTCATTACAAGCCAGAGTAATCAATGAATGCATGAAGGTTTGTGCTACTGTATGGAGTTTTGCTTTTGTGTAAACAGTTTGTGTAAGCATAAAGAATGTGATCATGTAATGTTTCATGGTTTAACACATATTATTTGCTGAATATTTTCTCTAAATCTTACTATTCAGTCTTCTAGATTCAATAAGATATGTTTTTGAAATCTTATGGCAGGTGTCAAACATATATCTTTAAAAAACTTTCAAGTTCATAGAAAATAACTATGAAGCATAAAGTTACTGATTGGAATAATTTTGCTAGCCTAAAAGCTGTGAAATAATTCCATTGTATAAGCAAAGGTAATGACTAATTTAATTCCGAAAAAAAAGCAACAACCTTAGGCTGAATCTGGCTGTATATTTTATAAAAACAAATACTTCATTTGTAAAATTATCAAGAAGTTTCTGCTGTATTTCTGAAAGTACTAAACTTACATCCATAATATGTGATAAGTATTAAGTGAAGATTGAAAAGGTATTGGATTTTGTAATTGGAGAATATAAATTTTAAAAAATGATCTAGTAGATAGTTACATATTGTAGCAAAATACAATGACACAATAAAAATAAATAAATAATCAAATGGTTTATTTCTCTGGAATTTATAAGAGGTCTGAGAATTGGAAGTGACAGAGCTGGGCTGTGATTTAGACACTGATCTGCAAAACTATCATTCTATTATTTTACCAAACAATGCAAAAACGTTAAGCAAAAATTTACAGAAAAGAATAGCATTAACACATTTACTGTAAGTAAGGGATGACTATATAGATTCAGAAATTGTATAAACTTAAAAATAAAGCAATTCTGGACTTTTTATGACTTGCTAGAATTTCAAAGATCATTCATTAATTTTGTATTGTGAGATAATTTTAAATAAAAATTGTTTTTTTCATTTACAATGCATATTACTATCACAGCAAATGCTTATTATAAGTTGGATACTGAAGTAGGCAGACATTCAATAAGAACAAATCAACAATTCACATAACAGTAATAATAATAATAAAGAAATTCTTATTAGAATTATTTTCCTTAATCTGCAAAAATTGTGGTCACAGGAAATAATGAAATGATTTTAAGCATTAAATCTATAGAGAATATTAACAAAGATAATGTTTTAGTAAAAGTAGTCTATTGTATCAGAAAATATTTGAGTCTACATGAACCAAAGGATTATTGAAAAGACTGACATCGAACCATTTCCTAAAATAATGAAAAATTGTATAATTAAGAAATTGATAAGAACTTAAAAATAAGCATTTAAGGCTTCTTTTAAATTTGGCAGACTTTACACTTTGGGACCACATAAATGAAATTTTAATTTTCTAATTTACAATGCAAATACTATCATTGAGATCACAAGCAGCTACAGCTATCAGGCAAATACTATATATGTGAAATAGATATTGTATTTTTTGCAATTCATTATAATTGTTGATTTTTTTAGAACAAGGATAGAAAGCTATATATATATTTTGAGTGTAACAATGCTATCTCAATTTATACTTTATTTTTTCATAACTGCATATTTTACTAATTTATTTTATAAATTATGTAATTTTTAAATTAAATTATAGTATTATACACTATATATACATGCTATAATTATCTGTATTATATAATATTTATGTATATATCTACAAGTATTAGCCAAGCATTTCTATATCCATACAAAGATTTAACATTAAATGATGTGAAATATGAGGCACTATGGTTTTCATTAAATGTTATTTGGCATCCAATCATCATGAATTTATGAATAAGAGTACACTGGAACAAAAAAAAAGATAGATTTTTTCTTGATCAAATGATTATATGGAATATGTTAATTCTATGAGTAATCATGTTATGAGTTTATAAACATATAATTTAATGTTCATTCCAATATTTTAGCAGCCAATAAAAATTCTTGATGAAAGAAAATATTTTATTAGCTCAATTTTTTATATATATATTTTAAAAATATATAATTATTAATTTATAAGTGAATGATTTATTAAGGTATATATTACAAAATATAAAGTTCCTTTTTATAATAGATCATCTGCCTCTTCATAATGCACAATGAATAAACTTTAAACTATTAATATCTGTTATAGTAACTGTGAAAGATATAACATTTCTGGTCATAAATCTTTTCCCATGAGATAATTTATCTTTTCTAATATCTTAAGCATCCATATTTTACTCTTTTCTATATTTATTTTCTGAGTGTATTAAATCCCTAATATTTATTCATGCTACTGTTTGTATCCAGACGATATATAAAATATAAGTGACAGTTTATAATGTTTATCTTCACTGCTTAAAATGTTAGATCTTTTCTTAAATCTTTATAGTCATGTTTAAAGTTGTTGATAGATAAATTTTTTCAGTATTTTTTTTTAATAACTTGGCATTTGTTTGCAGATATTGTATAATTGTTTATACTGTACTCAACTGTCAAATTATTCTTTATATTTAAAATTATAAAAAATTATTATTTTTTTTATCTTGAATGATTATCGACTTTAAATGATAAGTAATGTGGTTTTTATAATAACAATTCTATGGGTAATCTTTTGAATTAAATAATTTTAAAATGTTCTTCAACTGAGAAATTGGAAATATTCATAATTTTAATAGAGCACTATTTAATAAATTTTTTATGTAGTCTTATTTGATGTCAGCAAATGAATAAATAGCCAATTTTATTTCAAAGTATTTCATTCATATTATGGTAGATTACATATTATCTTTTAATGCTGAATATCCAAGCTCTATCTTCTATTTTTTTATTTATTTTATATAAATGCTAATTGTTTCTAATCCATTTCAGTTTTTGATTATGATAACATTTTCTAATTTTTAAGCATGAATATTCTTATGCAATGCTTTGAAAATCTTATGCAATGATTATCTAAAGAACATCAAATATTCATCTTCAGAAAATTATTCATTGGAGCAATGCAATTTCAATTTAAATCGAGTTATTCTAACATTCACTCCTTTTTCTAAAAAGCTGATCAAATTATTCAGATTTAATTCTGAATATTGAAATTCTTCAAAAAATTGTCCATATTAAATTTTCCAATTACATTGCTTTTTATGATTATGTTTCACCTAAATATAATTTTATTATTTAGAGTTAAAAATTCTCTTTTACAATTTTTAATTTTTACAGAAGCCAAATATTATTCCCTTATTTAAGAACTTATGAAATGTCATCCAAAATTACACATTAAAATTTATCAGTTATCAGAATTCTATTTCCAAATCTGATCCTATCTTTTTATCAACAATTTGAGCTAATATTCGATCATACTATAAATTCTGTCATTGTCATTTTGAATTTTTGGAATGATCAATAAACACACAAATTAAATTAATATTTAGTAAAATTAAATAGACTAAACTGATGACTTTATCATTTAAACACAAGTTAAAGAAAGTCTTCAAGAAGATTGTAAAACAATGAAAATGTTAAATGTGAAGGGAGATGATTTACTTGATATAACTACGGTAAATCACAAAATAAATATTCAGCTAACTTTCTGAATAATTCTACTTTCTTTTTCTGTCAAGGAAAATTACTAATAATCAGAAATAATCTAGTAAATTTCTCTTCTGATTTACTTGACAAGTTTAAAGAATGTACAAATCCAAAATTGTCTAAAAATAGTTATTTCTATAAATGCAGAAGTGTATATGGATTAATATTTGACATAAATAATTTAATAAATAGTTATATATTCTTATTTCATTTAGTAATCGCATGTCTCTCCTAGTTTAATATCTGCATTAAGAACAGTAATTAAATCTAAATCACTGAACTCTATAAGACTAAAGTAATGCAATAGCCACATTCTAAATATATTTGATTAATGTTTAAAAAAAATCCAATGACGTTTCTAAATCTGTTATTTTAGCAGATGCCATCATTTCTTGCACATAATTGTTTAAATCTTCTCTAGAAACATTCAATACAAACATCCTTCTCATAATAAGTAGGGAAATATTTACACCTTCAGAAGCCAGAGGTGCATTATTCTGAGAAATCATTACATTTATTAGTTACTAAATTTAATAAAAATCTTTTTTAAAAAAGGAAAGTAATTTTTAAGATTTTCTAATTTTAATGGCAGATCAGCAAGCAAAACAACATTTGTACTCCAAAAAAAAAAAAGATATAAAAACTCTTCTCTGAATATATAAGGACTTTTAACTGTACTATAAAATATGATAGCTTTCATCTATGCTTAAATACTATCATGTATATAAATATATCTAAATGAACAGTAAAAAAAAAAAAAAAAGTACATCAGATTTATTAGCAGTCAATACAAGTTTCAGAAAATAAAACAGAATTTTTTTTATTAGTATAAACTAAAAAAAAAAAAAATTCTTCAGTCTTCTGAAACAAAAAAATGATGCATTTATATTCAGAAATAGTCTTAGTTATATTTTATTATAAATCAAAATTAGATTCTCATGATTTTAAGAAGCCCAGAAATAAATTCATAATCTTGCAGATTACATCTGCTTTCTTGTATCAATGTCAATTTATATATCAGATTTAAAAAAAAAGAGCACTTTTTTATCTGATGGATAGATTGATATTGATATAAGAAAGTGGATAATAATGCAAGTTTATTTCAAGATTCTTTGAGAATTTGATTTATGAATTACTATAGTAATGTTTTTGACATTTTTTTTTCATATAAGCAAAACTATAAAGAATAAGTTTTAAAATATTAAATTATAACTCTTTCTTGATAAGAAGCCCATAAAAATTGATAGAAAGTACAACTAAAAATATTTCCAAACATGCTGCTCCATGCTCAAAAACAGTTTTTGTTAGTATAACATTAATATTACATATAAAATCAAAAACAATTTTTTTGCTAATTTTTAACTAAAATTGTTTGCAAATTATAAAATAAAATGTATTGTCAACATTTTGTTAAGCCTAAAGGTTTTAAATTGTATGGAGTTATCAATAAATATTAGTTATCTGTGCTGAAATTTATGCATTCAATCTAGTATAATAATTAAATATCTAATCAAACTGATTGTGTGGGGATCCTTCTATTTATTTTTTTTGTTTCATAGTCTTGCTTATAGTCATGATTGTTTGGAGTTCGGACACAGCACAATAATTGGCATTATAGTTGAACTAAAACCTGACACAATCCTAAACCACAGAGCACAAGCATTGAAAAATAGAAGACAGACTGTGTGCAAATAGCATATAAGAATTAAATAGGTAAAAAGAGGTTGATAATGTAGCAACAGTACAGTTAGGAATAGGTGAATTTAATGTTAATAGGTAAAAAGAGGTTGATAATGTAGCAACAGTACAGTTAGGAATAGATGAATTTAATGTTATCACTTTCTTGGAATAGCCTATCTATATGAAATGTATAGATAAATATTTTTTTGTTAATAAAATTGAGGACTACGTGACAAAAATTATCACATTACTAGTTTTCAGAGGACTTAGAATAATGCAGGTCACAAACCAATTGTGTGAACAAAAAATCCTGACAAATTATCTTATATTTACATAGTCAAGTCCCTTTAGTCTTGAGCTATCGAAATACAAAATTCTCATGCATTAGTGCAATAGATGCCAAATGAGAGGGGAAAGTTGCAGAGATTATGATGCTGTGTTGAGGACCGTGACAAAAAATTTTGCTTATGGAGACTGTCTGGAATAAGCATTGCTTAAAGTTTTGTGGTGGGATGGCTGATGACAGAGTTCAACAACAGTTATTAGCCATCACCAACCTGACATACGCTGAAACTATTAAAAGAGGCTCTGCCCATGAATTACTATTAAGTAATGCCAAGTGTTTCAATATTCTGTAGTACTGCAAAAAATAAAAATTGAATGTTACTATGGGGTGTATGCAATTGGAAAGGAGCTAAGTGCAACAACTGTAGCAAGATCAGCTATCTAGCAAAAGTTTCAATCAAATTATAAAAGAGTATAAATAAAAAATCTACAGAGGAAAATACGAGGCAATCAGAATGCGATACCAAAATCAATAAGACCAAATTTATAATTGTGAACAAATAATGTTAGAAGTACACATTTGTAATAGCCCAATTGAAATGGAGATAAACAATGGAGCTAAGAAGTCTACTATGTCTCAGAGGGACTGATCTGAGTTTAAGTAAAATGATTAAAGACGATCAAAAAATAGAAAAACCAGAACTGAAAGCTAAAAATGCAAATGAAAATTTCTATAAATTTTGAAAATATGATTAAAATAATGGTAGCAATAAAAAACTATCAGGAAGAGCTAAATCTATATATAGTGAAGGGTAATAGCCCTATAATGGATGGATAATGGTTCACCTGTTAGATATTAAAATATACATGCTAAATAATATTAACAATGGAAAAAAAAAATACAGGTTAAATTTTTTGAAATTATTCAGAGCTAAGCTATGTAAAATAAATACTATGCTTGAAACAGAACTTCAGAAAGAGATAAAGTCCATTCATTAATTAGAAAGCCAAAAAAGACATCATTCACACAGAGATCAAGAGTTAAAGAGATTTTGGTGTAAAAAGGGATATTGATGCTTACTGAAGATGCAAATGGACTTGCACCTATTGTGGTAATATCAAAATAGAACAGTCAAATCCATACATGCCGAGGCTATAGGATAACAGTAAATAAGGGTGTAACTAAAAGCCACTGCAACATTCCAAATGTGAGATATTAGTTACTCTAGATGTATCAAAATTTTTCACAAAGCTTGACTTAAATGCTGCACTCTTTCAGATACCAGTGTAAAAGAAACAGCAGTATTTCTGACTATTATAACTCATAAAGAGTTGTTTAATTATAAGCGCCTTCCTTTTGGCATAACCATCAACCTCAATATTTTACAAGTGAAGATTGGTGTAGGGAATCCCATATTTCAATAATGTACTCATAATAGTGAATTCAGAAAAAAAGTTATACAATAAATTAAATAGTGTGTGAATTATTTAAAAATTGGAGTCAAAACTTAATACAGAAAAATGCATTTGGAAACTGAAGAAAATCAAGTTTTTAGGCCATGACATTTCTAGTGCAGATATCAAGTCTCATCCTCAAAAGATTAAGGCAATTATGAATGCACAAACATCCAGAAATGTTAAAAGAATTATAGGTTCTCTTAAATTTAGTGAATGTTTTCAAGACGTAAAGCTCATGTGGACACTTCCTTATAAGAATTTCTTCAAAAAAAAAAACCAACCCTGAAGTTGGAAGAGCTGCAAGAGAGTATTTTTCACAAACCAAAATG
Source organism: Epiperipatus broadwayi (assembly GCA_028023455.1). Taxonomy (NCBI): domain Eukaryota; kingdom Metazoa; phylum Onychophora; class Udeonychophora; order Euonychophora; family Peripatidae; genus Epiperipatus; species Epiperipatus broadwayi. Next base: position 1,810,719 of record JAQFVV010000001.1, on the reverse strand, counting down.
CTACTGACTTTAAGCAGTATATTAATTCATTTTAATAATAATCTGGATATAACCTTAACTATATATGCAACAGACTATGGGATTGGAGTGGTAATCAGTCATCTATCAAAGAGCAGTGAACACTCGATAGCCTTTATGTTGTGGACCTTGTCAAAAGCCAAAAAAAAAAAAACCCTACTGCCAATTGGACAAGGAGGCAATAGTAATAATGATGGCTGTCAAGAAATTCCACTAACATATCTACAGTAGACCAAAAAAATTAAACTGCCTACTACCCATTATTGGGCGTATTTGAAAATGAAAAAACTGCTTCCAAATCATTTATGTTCATGAATGGTGTACTGCTACAACTTATTACCAACACATGACTATGACCAATTTCAGAAAGGTAGTCTAAATAAATATGCAGATGCTTTAGTATGTGTACCTGATCTAACAGAAAAAAAGGACAACAAAGTAGCAGTAAATTATTTGGACTACTGGAAGTCTAAATTGGGAAAAAGTAAAACTATTGTTACTTGGATAAAGAAAACAAATGAATACCGTATACACACGAACTGGATTATAGAGGAAAGTCCTAATACATGTCTTGCATACCTATACAAATCTTTATGGGAGTGGATATATCAACTATTAAGGGTTGTATAATATTAGGCTATAAAGTACTAGCCCAATCCAATGGATGACCTCAAACATTAGAAAATCTTCACCACGATCATCCTAGTGTAGCTAGTGTAAAAGCTCTGATATGCTGTTATGTTTGGTGGCTAGGTATTAACATAGATATGAAATACTTTACAAAATGTAAACTGTGATCAACTGTGGCAAACACACAGTTATAGAAATACATGTCATGGCCAAAAAACAAACAGATCACATGTATGTCATGGCAAAAAACAAACAGATCACAAAGCTGTGTGCACAGAGATCATGCAGGACTATTCAGAGACCAAATCTTTCTAGTATTGTGAATGCTTGCTCCAAGTTGATCTCAATATAAACTAATGAAGAATATGAATTCATCAGAAACTATCTGCTTATTAAACAAAATCTCATATCATGAATCACTAGAAGTTACGGGTGAGAGATAATGATACCAGTTTATTTCTGCAGAATTAGAAGAATTTTTTAGATAAATGAGAAAAAAAGGGGGAGAGGGTGCCTGTGTTACTTATCATCCATTATCTACTGAGATTGCTGAAAAGCTGTACAGCACTTCAAGCATATTTTAAATAAAGCTATAAATGTTACAATGCTACACAAACATATTATTATGTTATCTACTGCAACTGTGAAATTACCTGTACAAATGATCATGGGCAGGAAACATGAAAGTAAACAATCCATCCTCATCCACTTAAAGAAAAATAAAAAATTAACAATAAGAAGAACACTTATAGTGCTGGAGAGTCTGGTTATGTAGCAGCTTATGTAAATTAGAGATAAAAAGAAAAATAGCCAAAGTAATTACAAATCAATAGTACAGATACAAACAAAATCTGGAATGTGTTTTCATTAGCATATAAAACATAACCATAAAAATTAAACTGATCTGAATAGTGAGCATAATAATAAAATCCTGATATTGTATCATCCAGGATAGTAACAGGAATTATACAATCTCACAAATAAATAAATCAGAGTTGACTGAAGGTGACTCACAGGTATCACAGCAGCAAATGCTGGCTCCAGATTTCCAAGAAAAAAATAGTCATCACTGAAATTGCATAGGATTCTGGTGAAATACATACTTCTCTGAGATGAGAGAGGGCAGTGATGTATACATGAAGAAAACAGTATTACAAAAGTGCAGCATGAGTAATTAAAACGTTGTATATTAATAATTAACATGGGAATTTAAAAACATTACAATTCATTATGTACTTAATTAAGAAATTCAAGGAATTAACTTAATTATTAACTACAAACTGTGAGGAGTTAACAGAAACTAATTAACAAATGAAATTCACATTTCTAAGAATAGAAAACTAAAAAATAGCAATTATAAATTATTCTAGAAAACAATAGAAACAAAGCAGTTAAAAGATTAAATTAACCTCAAAAAATAGAAACTGTGGCCTGTCATTGCAGACAAAACATCATTTCTTTGGTCTTCATACCCAGTTAAATCCAGTTGAAAGTTCTGATGTGGAATCTAGGGATACTTAAAGGGTACCATGATCTTAATTACCATTTTGACAAACCTAAGAGTTTTTATATGGTATTATAACTAATTGTACATACTATAAGTAGCCAACAAATGCTAGTTATGTATGATGACATTGATGTATTTAATCTAATATAGTAATTAAATATCTAATTCAAATCTGTGTTCTGGGAGATCTTTTATTTTATGTTAGTAATTCATATTCTTGGGTATAGCCACAATTGTTTGGAGTTTGGATACAGCAATTTTACAGTTTGACACAAACACATTGCTGATAGGATTATGATTATAGATCTTAGAGAGTATTACACAAGGCAATTCTTGGTGTTAACAAAAATATATACAAACACATTTACTTACTAATTTATACTTTCATGATATACATACCATAAACTGAATACATCCAAATTCGGGGGAGGGGAATTATTAGTAAATTCATATTTTGCTAAATTATCATATAAAATTCCTTTTACTTTAATAATAAGCATATCCATTAAATCTGCATATTGGATATACCAATGAATTAACTCATGATAAATTTCAAAAAAGAAATTAAATATTCTTATGAATAGATTGCTATGCTGTCAAAAGACATTTATATAACACAAAAATACAACTTTGATTAGAATTTTGGAAACACCAATTCATAAAACTCAAGATATATTAATCTTTCAAACTGTAAAACAATTTATTTATCGGGATGTTTTTCAATATTTTTTTTTTGTTTATAAGCAGTTTCACTTGGATACACTTCTTTCTTTTTTTTCCATCTAATAATGTAAACTGGTGGGGAAACAAAACAGTCACAACAAATTTTTAATTTAAATCATGAACTAAAAAAAAAAAACCCATCCATTAAAAACGTCACTGTCCAATAAAAATGTATCAATTAATTATTACAACCTATGTCAAGACATAAATGTGATAAACGAAGTGGAAATAAATTACGTAACATAAGAGTTGAATTGTTTACGTTTTATGCGACAGTATATATATAAAATATTGTATACCCAAGTTTTAAGCTCAAAATTTAACGATATTACATACTCTAGTCTAATACGTAAAGTAAAAAAAAAAGGGGGAATGTCTTATAATTACGTAATCAAATTATAAAGTCGAACTAAGGTGCTGAAATATTTCTATGATAAATCAATAATACCAAAACAATATTTCTACTCAAGTGGCAAGTAAATAATTAAAAAAGTAAAATTACAAATGATTAGTTTCGTGAAAAAATACAAGGGAATTAAGTGCATCCATCCCAAAATGACTTTTAAAACTCGAATACAAACAGATAATAATAGTTTGTTATTTATGACTATTGAAATACAAATATCATAGACAAAACCTGAGCAATAAAAGTAATATTTGCGTAAAATTTGGGAGTGATTCAATTATACTCAATCCGTACACAGCTGATAAGATTTTTCAGATTTTACAGGCACCAGGGACACAAATATTTGTAGCAACACCTTTAAACAGAAATGTCTCGGTTATTACTATACTCAAATATATTTATATTGACTTAATATACATTATAAATATGACTTTAAAATATTTACCTGACAAAAACTAACGTTCTTGACGGGAAAAGGCTTAAACACATTAGTATAACGCATAAAAAAAAAAAAAAAAAAGTTAAACAAAAAATATTCCGACTTCCCTTATCCTTCACGCAGAGGTTAAAGTGTATATATTCATCCGCTAAATAATATTTTACATTTTTTTCATAAATTAAAGGTATATTTTATTGTCACTCTGTTTTTTTTATGTATATAATTTTTTAATATAACAGAAATTACTTTAATATTTACTTTTAAAAGTAATAATATATTAGTTAATGTCTATAGCTCATAGTAGTTTCTTCTTGACGTCAGTAGCAATTTATTGAAAACTTCCTCCATTGAAGGTCGCTTTTGTAATATTTACTTCCGGTTATAACGATGGTGTCTTGAGGTTTTTGTTTTTTTCTTAAATTAAAATTTTTAATAATTACTTTTAACCAGTCTTCAAAAAATAAAAATGACATTATTAACTGGTTGGCGATATGGAGCTTTTATAGGAACTATCATCAGTTGCATTGGACTGGCTTTTTGTCCCATTTTTATCTATCCATATTTTAACCGTGATAAATATAGTAAGTGTGAAATTTATATATATTGTTTTCTGCAATTTAAAATACAGTGTCTTCCGAGTTTATTTTATCACTTTATATGTATCAAATTGTTTTGTCATTGATATATTATTTTGGAGTAATAAGACATGGAGATTGTTTTTAAGCATTCTATTATGTTTTTCAATAAATACCAACTATTCTCGTGCATATATTATAATGAATACACGCATTTTGCTGAGAAAAAGTTTTCAGGTTTCATGAATATTTGAACGTATATTTTACGATAGCAAAGTTTTTAACTATTTTATTGTATTTTGTTGAGATATTTCTTAATTGAATTCCAACAATTTTTTCGCTGATTCGGGAAAATTGCCCAATTTGTATAGTTTCAAGAGAACATAAAAAGATAAAACACCATTTGTCACTCAGTAATTTTTATTTTTAGCTAGTCAAAATCAACTTACTGTTTATAGTCTTTATGATAGATGCTTTTCAAAGCATCACCTTTCTGAGGCTTTTAAGAGTGCAAAATATTTTATGGAGAATAGAGCTTTTCCAGAAATTTTTTTAATGTAGTTGAAAGAAAAAAAAACAATTTTTTTATTAAAAATTACTCGATATTTATACTCTCATACTTTATTTTTATTTATTAAAAAAGATATAAAGATACATATTTAACTTTTATAAATTCATTTAATATAGTAGTCCATCTAATTCAGTAGGTATTGTAGTCAGGTGATAGATGGGATCCACAGTTGATATTTAATGAAAGGACTTTGAAATATAGGGATTAACTGTCATAAAAGTAATAAACAGTTGGAAGGATAAAAATATCTACTGTTGCTTTTGTTTGTCAAAAGATAGATATTGTTATAAATTCAGATTTTTCTGTCTCCTCTTTCTGTGTTCTTTTACTTTACTGCTTCCAGTCATATTAATTAACATAAAGTCCTATCATTATGATTCTCTCATGCCATTAGTCATGTATCTTTAATAAATGTGTAATAGGGTTACCTTATGTAGTCACATTTTTATCCTTTAATTATATGTGCAGTAATTATGATTTCAATTTTTATTTTATTTTATACAAGTCATTGGCATTGAGAAATCATTGATTTGGGGCATGTTACTTTGCTATTCTTAGTTGTAATTCTTGTTTTAGAAACTGATTTAGGCTAGGAATTTTAACTCTGCAAATATTTATACATATGAGCAGCTTTTTTTAGAATTTTCTTTCTATAGTGAAATGACCTAGAAAAGATTTTAAATTGGCCTATGTTCGACATTTTGGCAATTCACCCATGCCTTTTAGGTTAACCATCAAATTAATAGAAATAATTGTAAAATCAATAATAAAAATCAATGTAAAGCAAGAGGTAGTGATAATAATAAAAATAACTTTAATAAATAATCTATTTATATAGTACTTGATTATGTATGTAATGTTTTATAATTACTTTTTTTTCCTAATTTAATTACGTGGAATGTGGAAATTTTGCTTCATATGAACTATTTGATAATGTTTATGGTTGATGACTATTAAGATTTAAAATTAATATAGCAGTTCTCTATATAAGTGCAGAGCCTTAAATGAAAGGGAACTTCGTGATGTCAGATTTGCTGTGAGATTTAATTTGTTACCTTACACTCTCAAAATTTTTAAATATATCAATGAAAAATAATTGTATTAAAATTGTTTTGCACAATAGTATCTATGTATATATTGTTAATACTTATCCTCCAGTATTAGTTTTAGAGAGTTCAGGAAAAAATAGCTTTTATTTCTTATTGGATAATGTTATGACTTGAATGCCATTTTAAAAAATCAAATATTTCTTCTTGGAGAATTTAATGCATTTATGTTTTGAAAAGATCTGCAATTAATGAATTTTTACTAAATTTTTGGATTGACCATAATGTATAGTTTGCTCAGCAAAAAAAAAAAAATTGTTATAATTGCACTGGAAAGCATCCATGTTCAAAACAATAGCATTTTATGACTACTGTTATATTTAGGATTAAAATACAGAAGTTCATATTATATGAATTTAAAGTAATCGTGTAACATCTTCATGCTCTTAATTCCACACACTTAAGATTTGCCCACACATAAACGTTTGGATCGAAATAATAGGTGGATTCATTCCATTCTTTCTAAAATATTATATCTCATGTCTGAAAAAATTGAGAGTATTCATTTATAATTTATCTTTAAAGTGCATGTGCATTGGCTTAATTACTAATATTACTATTACATAAAAACATAGCGCTATATAAAATAATATCTCATTATAGATGCATATTGTAAAACATTGTTATCTTGTAAAATCTTTCGGATGAAAGTTAATTTATTCTTAGGTTTCATTGGTTGGTTTTCTGACAATGATTTTATTATTAGTGATTTGATTAAAAAGAAACATATTTTCTACTTTTAAAGGATAATTAATAGATTGTAAAACTTCACAAGCAATTTAGACATTTAAAAGCAAAATTCAGTAATTAATAAGAAGACTCAAAAATTAATTGATCGATTAAAACAGCAATGGAAATATTAAAAAAATAATATCATAATCCTGTTAAATGTATGGATGATTATCTTTTATATAATAATGATGGAGATAGTATTTTGATCATAAGTAAATAATGAAACAAAAATTGAACTAAAGGGTTTTGAGGACATATCCATTTTACTTATTCATTTTAGATTTAGACAAAGATATACAGACTAATGAAGTTAAACGTTTTTGTATTCATAGAATTGGATAAGTTTTAAATTATGACAATGATATGCTATCTTTAAAACTAAGAGTTTTTTAGGAATATATATATGTTCATGTTATGCTATCTGATCTTTAAGGTAATATTATTATTCTAATTTATAAAAATAAAGAAACTAGTAAATATTAGAATAATTATTGTGGAATATTATATTTATTCATCATAGCAAAAATATTTTCAAGAGTTTATTAAATATATAGCTTTTAATATAGATATATGATTATCAGAAACTCAAATTTGGTTTTAAAAAAATCGAGAAGCACTATAGACACAGTTTTTGATATCATGAAAATGCAAGAAAATTGTTATGAGAAAAGATGCAATTTATTTTACTTTTGTTGATTTAGTCAAGTCATTTGATTCAGTTAACAAAAATTTTAATGAAATATTTGAAATGTGTCATTTTCAACTGAAGTTTATTAATATTATACAGCTTCTACATGATTGACTGAGTTGAAAAGTTGTTACTGGTAGTGGAAAATTTGAGGCATTTGAAATGAAAACTGGTATTAAGTAATAATGTGTATTAATACAACTTTGTTTTTCATTTTTATGACAAAATTTATGTGACTTTTTGAAACAGATATTAAGGTATAATACGAGTTTTTGATAAAGCGTTTAACTTGATTAAAAACAAAAACCAAGAACTTAATTTTCTTAGATTTTTATTTTTTTCTATTTACAATGTATTGATGATTGTATTATTCTTGCCAATTCAAAGGGTAATTTATTAGAATGTATGTAGTGTTTTGAATGAAATATAAACTTAAACAACTTTTAGTATGGATAATTATTAACTTGAGAATCTGAATTAATTGAAATATCTTGGTAGATTTTTAAAATAGAAAAGTGGATTTATATGTTAAATTGCAATACAGTCTATTATATATAACAAGTTAAAAGACAAGATGTTTTCCTGAAAGTTTGTGATAATGGTATTTTAGTTGTATTTATATACTGGACTATTTCCATTATCTAATATAAGTATTGAATGTCTTTAGAAAAATTTAACTTTATTTAAATTTCAAATACATTCAACTTTTAATAATAGCACACAAGAGAGTATATGCACAATGTTTCGAGAAGTATTATTCTCCCCTCTTCTTCAGGTGTTTTTGGCCTGACCAGTGACAGTACTAGCATGGAAGGTGAACTTGGACGTTTAGATTCTTGGATATTGAATTTTAAAGTAATACTCTAACCAACTGAGCCATCCTGCCAAAGACAACAGTCAGTAGTAATTTCATATACTTATCTATGAGTTTTCTCCTGATTTTTTCACTTTTTTTTAAGAACAAAGTGGATTAGTGTTTTTCATACATTATGTATAGTCACACTAGGTTGTCTTATGGAGTTGATCACCATTGTCATATGAGCAACTCTTTAAATTTTCTTCTTTGTACCTTTTCCTCTCTATCCAATATTTTTGTATTTTCCCAATTGAACATGGTTTGCTATCTTCTTTGCATCTAGTTTCTGTCTTATAATCATCAGTTGTGCTCCTGCAAGTGATGGGATGACTATTCTCACCAATATATGTTCTTCCACATTTACATGGTATTTTATTGATAGCAGTTTTTTCCTTTCAGGGATGTTAAAATTCCTTGTAGTGTGGTATGGCTCCAGAAAACTGTTCTGATGTTATACTAATTGCAGATTTTCCTTAATTTGTCTGCTATTTTTGGCATTTATGATTACACACAATACCAATAATTGTTTTTTATTGTATTTTTGATGGTTCTTTTTGTTGTATATTTAAGGTTTTTATAATAACAGCTGATGGATAACCATTTTTCAAAAGAGTTTGCTCTATATAGATCTTTTCTTTTTTCAAATTACTGGATTTTGAACAAACTTCTTTTGCTTTGTTTCATAGTGATAGTATAACTCTCTGTTTTGTGTTTCTGGTGTGATTGGTTGTATATGTTAAGTATTTTCCTGTATATGTAGGTTTTCTATAAACTGTAGTTTTAAGTTTTGCCATGAAGGAATCTTGCCACAACAACATCTAAGAATGTCAATTTTTGATCTTGTTCTGATTCTACTATGAATTTAATTGAAGGTGATATGTTGATGTGTTTCCAGAAAATTTGTGGTAGTGCTTCACCATGTGGCCATACAATAAATGTATCATCCTCATAGCAATGCCAAACTTTAGGTGGATATGGAGGAGTCTTTATGGCAGTGGTTTCAAGTTCTATGTAAATATTGCCAATCAGGGGTGACAATGGTAAGCCCATAGCCATTACTTGAATTTGTTGGAAGAATTCTGTATTGTAATGAAAGTGGTTGTTTTTGTGCAGAATGTTAATAGTTCCATTATACTATCAATAGGAAGGGTTGTTCTGGTTTGTAAGCTATTATCACCATGTAATCTTTTTCTTACAATAGATAATGCTTTTTCGTATGGTACATTTGTGAATAAACTTTCCACATCAAAGCTTATCAGTAAGTTAGTTCTTTCAATTTTCATGTTCTTGATTAATTCTATAAAATATCTTGGATCCCTGCAAAAAGGACTGGGTATTGTATGTCAAAGAACTAAGAACTTTGTAAGTCTAAATGGGCATATTAAAAATCATAATATAACAAGCAGTGTTCCACCTTCATCTGTTAAAAATCTCAATTCTACACATCTAACAGATGCTGAAATTTCTGTTCTTGAAAAAGGATTAAACTTTGCCATATCACTGTCTAATATCCCTTTATTAGGAAGTCAATTAAAAATTGCCTTTAGAAGAAGCAGCAGAATTATGCTGGAGAATAAAATAAACACTTGACAAGCAACAAAAATTGAAGTCAAACATATCCTATGATGAGAGGAAAGCAATTAAATATCTCAAAATAGATAAATCTATAACTATTCTCCCTGTGACAAAGTCAATGCAACAGTTGTAATGGATACAACTGATTATGACAGCAAAATACAAGAATACTTGCAGCAGTCCAGTACAGAACAGTGGCAAAAAATCTGATACCGAATACAGAAACAAAGTTACAAGCATTACTCAGAAAGCATCACAGGTACTTAAGTGATTTAGAAAAAAGTAAACTAGCATCATATTTCAGCAAAATTCCTCAGCTTTATGGGCTACCTAAAATTCATAACGATCATGACTCATTAAACCTATTGTTCTAGAAATTCATCTTGCCAAAATTTTGTCAAGATTTCTTCTCAAAGTTCTTTCTTTTGACATATAAGACCTAGTCCTTTGTCAGGGATTCTAGATATTTTGTAGAAGTAATCAAGGAATGAAAGTTGAAAGAACTGACTTATAGGTAAGCTTTGTTGCGGAAAGTTTATTAAATCTAAAATGTGAAGAAGCATTGTCTATTGTAAGGAAAAGATTATATGATGACAATAGCTTACAAACCAGAACAACGCTTCTTATTGATAGTATAATGAAACTTAATATTCTATGTAAAAACAACCTATTTTCAATATAACAGAATTTTTTCAACAAAATCAAGGCATGACTATGGGCTTATCATTATCAGCTCTGGTTAGCAATATTTACGTGGAAGAACTTGAAATCACAGCCATAAAGACTAATCAATATCCACCTAAAATTTGGCTTCGCTATGTGGATGATACATTTATTGTATGGCCACATGGTGAAGCACTACTACAAACTTTCTGGAAACACATCAACAACATATCTCCTTCAATTAAATTCACAATAGAATCAGAACAAGAACAAAAATTGACATTCTTAGATGTTCTTGTGACAAGACTCCCTCAAGGCAAAATCAAAACTACAGTTTGCAAAAAACCCACACCTAGAGGAATATACTTAGCCTATACATCCAATCATACCAGAAATACAAAACATGGAGTTATACTATCATTATGGAATAGAGCAAAAGAAGTTTGTTCAAAAACCAGTGATTTGAAAAAAGAAAAGATCTATATAGAACAAACTCTTATAAAAAATAATTATCCATCAGCTATTATTAAGAAACCTTAAATAGACAACAAAAACAACCATCAAAGAATAAAAATTATTGGTACTGTAGTATACTAATACATGCCAAAAATAGCAGACAAATGAAGGAAAATCTGCACTCAGTATAACATCATAACAGTTTTCCAGGGCCACACCACATTATGAGGAATTCTAACATGTACAAAGTCTAAACTTGAAATGCTGAAAAGAAACATTACATTATGAAATACCATGAGAATGTGGAAAAATGTATATTGGTGAAACTTGTTATTTCATTGAAAAAGCTTGCAGGAACACAAACTGATGATTAGAAGAGAAAAAACAGAAAACCATGTATATACCAGTGAACATATGTTCAGTTGGGAAAATGCAAAAATATTGGATAAAGAATAAAATTTAAAGCTGCTCACATGACAATGGTGAACAACCCCATAAGTCAACCTAGTGTGACTTTGCATAATGTATGGAAACTGCTAATCAGCTTTGCTCTTAAGAAAAAGTGGAGAAATCAAGAGGAACTCATAGATAAGCATACAAAATTTCTACTGACCATTGCCTTTGAGAGGATGGCTCAGTTGGTTAGAGTTTTATCTTAAAACTTAATATACAAGAATCTAAGGGTTCAGATTCAATTTCCATGTCAGGCCAGCAACATCTGAAAAGAAAGGGAGAATAATACCTTTTGAAACATTGTGCATATACTAACCTTTGTGCTATTACCAACAGATGAATGTATTTGGAATATTTAAATAAAGTTAATTTTTTTAAAGACATTCAATACTCAAATTAGATTATGGAAATGGTCCAATATATAAATACAACTAAAAGACAAGATATTTCATCTTAATGATGTAACTAGTGCAATTAAATTAGTACTGTTATTTTACTCAATTTACTACATGGCAATGAAACATGGATTTTCTATAACATAACATAAAGGCATTAGAAAAATTTCATTTAAAAATGCTTTTCAATTTTTTCTAAAATTCTAAATATTTAAGATTATGTTCTTCAACTTTCTAAATGTAGTGCTATATAGTCTACTTATGTTGAAGACACGTTGTTGGGTTGAGCATATAAAATGATTGGTAGAAAACTTTCTGATCAACTTGAATGAGTTTTTGTGAGTTTATTTCAGATATGTCAAAGAGAAGTGCAATATTAACTGTTTTCACTGGGAATATGTGATAAGATAGAATATAGTGGAAATCTACAATGTAGGCAAGGTTCTCAATTGTCGAATAAACTGAGTGCTATATGTGAATGTATTTGTATTTATGAATGGATTAGTAAAATGATCATAAAAGTCATTTTTATCTTTTTATTTATTTTTATTTTTTCTTTCTTCTGAAATTAGAATCACTGTTTCTATTTTTTTTTTTTTTTTTAGTGTTATAATCACTGTACTTATTATAAATGGCAGCAAAAAATGATCTAATAGTAATTCTCTTCATACTGATCTTAAGGTTGCTTTATTTTATATAGTAAAAAATAATTGTTAATAAACCTATTCCAAATATTATTATTCATGATTGTAATTTATTAAATTTGGAAAATTTAATAAATTAATTTACTATCTGAATCTGAAGAAAATTTATTTGTAACTTTTATGAAAACCTCAAGATTGATCTTTCTATTCATTAATATATCTTTAAGATATTATATGAAAGATAAGTTTTCTACTATGTTCAAATAATAACAAAATATTTTATTATCTATTATTACACTACAAAGAGACCATAATTTCACCTTCATAGTGGAAAAAAGTTAAAAATAAATACTTACTCTTTACTTGTAATATTATTCTCATTACACAGATTTAGATTTTTTTATCCTGTTACCAAAATACTGCCAATTATGTCAGGAATAATAGCATTAAATTTTTCAGTATTGCACCAATGTAAATCTTCAACGCTCTTATTTTTATGCATGTTCCATGTTATATGTATATATAATGTGTAATGTAATGTGTAATGCCAGAAATCAACATATTCTGACTAATTCAGAGAATCCTGATATAAACTTAAATAAAAACATTTACATTAATAATTTTTTTGTCTGTTGGAGATGATGAAGATGTGTTAGTTTGTTGCTTATTAATAACATGCTAAATGAAAGGAATACTATGAAGGACTTTCAGAAAATCTATCACTTTCAGCACTCTTAGCTTATCTCACAAAAGTTACAATATTTATTTATTGCGAAAATCTTTTTGCTCTAGGCTTAAGTATGCCTCATCTGGATTTCATCGTTTATAGAAAACTCCCCTACTATAATATTAAGACTATGGGATTCATTGACTGGATTACTTGATTAATCTATTTATCCCCATTGACTGTTTATTTATTTATTGTTATTTAATTATTTGGTCATATTGTTTTTTGAATTCAATTTCTAGAGAGTTCTATTATAAGTTGAGTGAATCTCTTATTAAACTTTAGACAAATCCACATTCCTTCACTCTGGCTGAAGTTATTCTTGGAGTACAAAATTCTAGAAATAAGATATATAATGACTGGATCATTTTGTCTTTTTTTTTTTTTTATGAATCAATCCACATTCCTTCACTCTGGCTGAAGTTTTTCTTGGAGTATAAAATTCTAGAAATAAGGTATAGAATGTCTGGGTCTTTTTTTTAATCTTCTGGTATGTTTTTTTTTCTGGTCTGATTCTTGTAAGTTTTAGAATTGGTGTTCTGCTTAGCTCATCATCATGTAATCTGGTGGGGTTTTTCACTACTGCATCTATAATCATTGCTAGAATCGATTTGATGATGCCATTGAATATACAATGTAGTAACTTGATAGCCTGTCCTTTACAAAAAATATGGATTCTTATCTTGAACTATCTGGATCAGGTATATAACTAATTTTATTGGTTGCAGGCATTCACAAAATTCTATCAGAATTATCTTAGTTTGTATGAATGTCATTTATGAGATTTAATGGTATGATTGATGTTATTTTTGTACACTTTTGTTTCAGTAAAGAGATGTTTTGAAAATTCTGTTATAATAAGCAAGGAGAGTTATTGCCTTATTATCATCAGTTATTTCCTTGAAAATCTACTGCATGGTTTACATGTGGATCCTTTGTTAAAAAAACTTTATACAAATCTATTAAAACCATTTTGTCTTTTTGGAACTTGGTCTGGATGCAGTCTGTTAAATTTACACTGATTTTTTTTTTACTTTAATTTCCTAATAATGAATTATATAGATTTATTATTCCCTGCTCAGATGTATTCCAGTCTATAAAGATATAAAAATATACATTAATGCTATGTTATTGAACTTATTGGATATTGTAATTTATCAATTCTTTTCATCTAAAACTGAGATCAAATAACAAATTATGAAAATTGATGATGATGATAGAAACCAAAATTAAAGAGAATACAGTTTATTCAATAACAATCTATTATCATTTTTAAAACATTATCTCTATCCATTGTAGAATGAAGGTATTTCTGTGTTTAATATACTTTCTCTTGTCCATAGTTTGATTACTACAGTAAATTTCTTCATCCATTCATCTCACAAGTGTCTTCTTTGTAGATTTCTTGCAATTTTTTGGGACCCAGTTTAAATTTTAGGTTATTAGTTCTTTTGGTGATGATATTTAAATATATTTGTTCTCTATTATATTTTGCTTTAATTTCTTTCTAGTTAATGTCAATTTATATTACCTAAACTTTCTTATGTGATCTTCATTCTCTTTAATTGCTTGTGTATTATATAAATAATCACTGGTAAGACACATTTTTAAAAAATGTTTCTTTTTAATTCATAGTTATATTTCTTTTTAATATTAAATTATTTCTATCAAAATCTCTCTCTCCAAGTTTAGTTCTTAGATTAATTTCATCTATTATGTTTCTGTTTGTATTAATGATCCAACTTAAGATATTTATGGTTATTAAGTTCTTCTAGTTTAATCTTATTATTATTTAGTTTAATACTATTATTATTTAATTTTTCCAAATTTGAAAAGCTGTTGAATACAATTATGTCTTTTTGTCACTTATTTTTACTTTTATTTGATATCTTTTATTATATTTTCTGAAATTTTGAAACATTATTTTCCAAAGAAATATCTATTATCTACATGACTTAAGTAATCTCAATTTATTTGTATTACATTAGATTCTAATTTTAATCTACAAAATATTTCCAATAAAATTCTTATAAAAGTTTGAAAGATGGTGTTATCTCATTTTATATTCTTTATGTATATCAATCTATTAAATTTTGATTTACAGATATCATCTTTAGAAGTTGGGAATGTCCTAGATCTATATTTTAATTATCTAAAGTTTTAATCATTGTGCAAATGTTTATAAAGTCTATTGTCTTTTCATAATTTTTAAAGCTGATGCAAATGTTAGATTTTACTTGTCTTTTTAATAATCTTTTTTAATTATTGAATATGATCTACTGTATTATAACCATTTTTAGATCTCACACAAGACAATGACTGAATTCTATTGACTTATAACACTTTGTGGAGGGATATAATCATAACTATATGACCAAAGACATAAAAAAGATCTATGATCCCCAAGATGCACACTTTGTACTGAATCAACACTCATCTGTTGACCCAAATTACAATCTTCATCATTGTTTAGTATATATAGATAGCAAATTACTTCAGTTTAATTGATGTGTCAAATGTGCAGCCCTCATAACTTTGACACATATCACTTAAAGTAAGTATATTAATAATTTGTATTAGTCATTTTATTAGACTAAAGATTATCCAATAATGAATAATATTTCTGCATCACTCTCACACAAGATGGCAATTGGATTCTATTGAGTTTTAGCACCTTGTGAAGGGATGTAATCATAACCATATGACCAAAGACGTGAAAAAGATTATAATCCCCAAGATGCACATTTTGTGCTTAACCGACACTTGCTAATTGGTCCAGATTACAATCTCGTACATATATCTCTATCATTGTTTAGTATATAGAGATAGCAAACTACTACAGATTAATTGATAAATATCAAATGTGGAGTCCTTCACAATTTTGACACACATCAATGAAAATATAATAATAATTTCTATTAGTTATTCATTACACTAGAGATTATTCAATAATGAATAATATTTTTATAATGTAATTTTCACTTCACCACTCTCACACAAGGCACTAATGACTTTTAACACCTTGTGGAGGGATGGAATCATAACCATATGGCCAAAGACATGAAAAAGATTTATGATCCCCAAGATGCACATTTCTTAATAAACCAGAACTTATCAGTTGGCTCTGAACACAATTTCATACACATATCTTTATTATTGTTTAGTATATATAGATAGTAAATTACTATAGTTTAATTGCTAAGGTCAAACTTATTGCCCTCACAACTTTGACATAAACCACTTGATGGAAGTGAGACACATCCAAGTATTAAGAAAAATAGTTATAGAAAAAGAACTAGTATGAATTGCTGTTTTATAAAGGATTTATAAGTTTTGAGAAGACATCTGATTGTATAAGCATTTTTCCATTGATTAAAGCTAGAATTTCAAATTCCAGATTTATCTAATTTTAAAGAATATTTATCAAAATGCAACAGCAATGATTAAACCTTGTAGTAAAACTAAGATGATTAATAATGATAAGGATATTCAATAAGGTGATTTTATCATCTTCAAAACTTTTTACAATTATTATACAATAAACTGGGAAGTTAAGGGAATATAAATAAATAGATATTTGTAATTATATGATGAACTATTTTCATCATCTAATTGAATTATTAAATGTTTTTAGAAAAATTCTTACTTTATCTAATCTTTTCAAACACATTTATTTAATTGTATGAGAAAATACCCAAGATAGTATTATAGAACACAATATTTTGGGTGATATTTTCCTCCTCTCTTTAGTTGTTGTTGGTTTGACTGCTATTAGTTTAATATGAGATTGAATTAATGGCTTATAGATATGTAAGTAATATTCTAAATAACTAGGACAATTCTGCCAAAGGCAATTATTATTAGAAATTTTATAAACTTATCTATGAGGGTTCTTCTGATTTCTCAATTTTTTTAGAATGGAGTTAATGAGCCATTTCCAAACACTATGGATTATAAAACTAGATTGACTTATGGGATTATTTGTTATTATCATGTAAGCAGTGTTTTTTCACTCTTATCACTTTTTTTCTTCTATCCAATGCTTTTGACTTTTCCCAATCAAATTTAGTTTATCAGTACATGCATGGTTTACTACTTTAGTCCTCTCTCTCTTTTTCTTTCTTATCATTATTTTCTGTGCTTTTAATTGGGCTCATTTAGTTTCGCTATTGTACTTTTTCCACATTTATAAAAAATGAAAACTATCATAAGAGAGGCAAAGACATATATATCTAAGGTAGTATATTATGCATATGTCAATGAACAGAAGTATGTATGGTAAAACAAAGAATATTGCACAAAGAGGAAAAAATAAAAATAAAAAAATTTAAAGAAGCTGCTCACTTGACAGTTATAGATAATATCTTAAATCAATCTAGTATGATAATCTCTAATATTTAAAAATCAATCATTAAACTTGCCCTTTAAAAAAATATAGAAACAAGGAAGATCCTCATAGATCATTCTTCAGAATTGCTACTAACTACTATTATTGACAAAATAACTTACTTGATTAGAGTGTCACTTATTAATGAATTTAGGGGTCATGACTTTGGTCTTCATGCTAGTCTGTCACTGGTTGGCTATCAAAACCCAAAAAAAGAGAGAAAAGTATATCAGAAGGTTGTGTTCTATAATAATGTATGTTATTACTAAACAGCTAAATGTAACTGGAAAGGTTTAAATAAAGTTTGAATTTTTGTAAAAGCATTTAACTATTAAACCAAATGGTGAATGCCAGCATCACAAATGTTTAGACAAAGATTATTTACATCATGTCGATTTTAGCAGATAATGTGTTTTTTTAAAAAAATGCTTTATGAAAAATTATGAAAGTAATCAGATGACAACAAGAAATTAGGACCAAAAACAAGATTAAACTAATGTTCAATGCTTTTTTTAAAAATGAAAAAATAAAGATTGATAGTTATGGATTAGAAGTTAACAGCTGTTATACTGGTTAGATATAGAAGAAAATGTAATGGAAGAAATTAAATATAGAATTAAAATTTTGATTGAAAGCTTTATTAGAAATAACTTTTGTTTGAAAATGAAAGTTTTTGATAAATATGGTGCTTACTTAGGAATCTGATGCTAGAACAGTTAATAGAAAAGCAAGTTAGATATGTTGGACTATATAGCATTGTATGAAAAGATGTATTTTGGGATTTATAGGGGTAGAGTGAAAACAAAATTAGTGGATTTCAATGGCACCATTGAGAGAATTAAAGACAATTGGTATTAAGCTGTCCATGTTGCAATAAGAGATGTAAATAGATAGGTAATTGAAATCTTAAACTATCCCAAGTGATTGTAAAAAGATTTTTTAAAAAAGCAACATGTAATGTAAAAAAAGAAAGTTTTTTTTTTTTGGGGGGGGGGGGTAAAGAAGAGAAATTACAGGTTGGATAAACTGGGTTAAAGATAGACATTCATCCCACAATTGAATGATAATGATTGAAAATGATGATAAAGTTTATAGCATAAATGAACTCATGTAGTATTAAAAGCAGACAAAAATTTGATATTTGCTATTTTGTTTGTGTTTGGAAAATAGGAAAAGGACATCTTAATGAAAAAAAAATGAATGGGATGAATTTCAGATAATATATTTTAAAAGTTAGTTATTGCAAAACAGATAATTATATCAAAAAATTTTAGAAAGATTATATTTTTTTATTTTTTTTTTCTTCTATGTGGGTATATTTTTTTCTGAGTAAATAATTCATCATTAAATATCTTCATATTTGTATTCTATTTGACTAAAGTTTCTCCATCAACTTGTAGGCATCCACTCTAAAATATCAACTTTAGAAATGTGTCTAAAATGAATGTTTCAAACTAAAGAAATCTAAGAAATCCATTTTGACTTTTATGCTTTGATATTGCTTCCTAATTTGTAAGATATAGACTATAAAGATAATTTGAAAGGGAAAATATGACTAAATTCAAAACTTTATTTAATTAATTAAAAAAAGTTACATGGACTGGAATATAAATAATGTTAGTAGCATTATTTAGCAGTCTGGAATATAGAGGCTAATGTTATTAATCTACTACAACATTTTTTTATCTCATAAATATAAAATAATTATTTTTTTTAAAGCTACATAAAGAAACTTAGTTATTTATAAATCTATAACAATTAAAAATCAAGAAATATAGATCCTAACATTTAAATTTTATATTTGCAAGAAACTAACTATGAAAATAAAAGCCTTCTCTATATATGTTTATACGTGGTGCAGAAAGTTTGTTTTGGGGTAAAAAGATAGCATCTATATTAATCAAACAACTTCAGTGATCACTATTGAAAAATAGCTTGGGTTATGCAAGTATTCAAAATCTCAAAAATTATTAACTTAATATTTTTATGTGCCAAAATTTTCCCCTAACTAGAAATAATATTTAAGGTTACTCCTAAAGACAGGCAATCATTATTACAGATACTAGTAATCTTTCCTCTGTTCACTATTAGTAATAGACAACCTAACTTATTATCCACCTTAGAACATCTACCGCTATTGGGAAAATCATTCTCTACTACATAAATGCTGCAAATATTGATGATCATCTTATACATTAGATAAATAAAAGTTAACCCAGAAATTTAAGTTCTGGTCTCTAGAACTAAACTTTTATGATTTTCTAATCAAATTAAATTTAGTCATTACTCACCTTATATTTTTATAAATAGAAAAGACACTGTGCGAATGTAGATTCCCAATGTGAACTTTGCCATAAAAACACATTCACATATTTTCTTTGACTGTCTGATTTTAAAAAATATATGTGAAACAATTCCAGACATATTTTATAGCTCTAAAATTAACATACAATCCATATTTCAAATGTTTGCCATTGGTGTGTTCCCCAATATTAGAGCTATTACTTTCATTCTGTATTCACTGTGGTATATTTGATTTAAATTCTTATACAATAGTAATCCTAGGAGGCATCCAAACAGCTTCTGGAATAAGGGAATGTTGGAATAAGTGATGAAAAGATATCATCACTGAATATTTATTTATCCACCTAGTCCTTAATGTGATAGTGTCTGAGACCTTGAAATTATTCTTAAAAAAAAAAAAAGTTGACTAATTCTTATAATGTTTACCTTTATGTGAATATGTAATACATGTAACACCACATATTATAGAATCTCATATTCCAAATAGTATCCTATGTGTATGGTAGAAAAAGCTTAGTGTAAGTTTTGTTCAATTATGTCATTTGAAATGTAAAGTAATTTGAGGCAGAAAAATATTTTGTACTACATGTTAATTCAAAACTTGATTTAATTAATAAGTAAAAATCACTTTGTTGCATCGACTTGAATCTAACATTATTTACCAGACTGAAATGTAGATGCTAATGTTTTATGCCTATTGCGGATGCCAGGTCAATTTTACATAGGGTGTTTCAGAACTATTAATTCAATTTTTTTTAAAAAATCGAAAAATACCACCACATAGTGAAAACTTAATAATAAAAAAGCTGTCGAAGACAACATGTAACATGAAATTTTTTTTATGAATTCCACATTGATACAATTTAAATTAAATTTAAAACATTTTTTTCTTTAATAAATATTAAATAATTAAATGTTTAAACCTAAACAAAGAAGTTTAGCTATTTGTAAATCTATAAATGCTGCACAGGAATCCCTAGATTTTATTATTGTAATCTTGCTTAAAAGTATTATAATAAATTTATTATAATAAATTATATTTTTTAAAAAAAAAGAAAGAAATTATGGCAACAACAGAAGTTCTTATGGATTATCAGTTGTGACATTACTTTTGACATTTTTGCAGTTTTGAGATAATATCTAAAGTCAGAAAAAATTGGTGCATTTCAAAAGGAATTGAAAGAATCTCAATGGGAAAAATTTCAAGATAGAATTTCCAAGAATGTCAAGATAAAATTCAAAATGAAATTAAATTTCAGGATAAAAAACAAATTCCAAGGATATCTAAAACAAAAATTCAAGGGATCTCAGAATGGAATATGGTAGAAGTTTGAATTTCGAAGAATAGTTAGTTATTGGTGAATCTAGATGGAATGCCAGAGAAATCAAAGAATTACAGCATGACATTAAAAAGAGAATAAAGGAAATAAAAACTGAAAATAATGAGGATAAAGATGGAAATAAGAGGAAAAATAAAGAAATCTAAGAGGAAATTATATGCGAGAAAGTTTCATTGCTATATTCACACAATTTTAAGATTTAAAAAAATAAATCCTTGGGTATAAACAAAAAATTGAGTTATGGAAATTATTATCAAAGAACATCCTCACTGATTCAAATATTGGAAATAATAATTACAATAAACACACCTCAGTAATAACCAGAGAGTGCTCAACACTGAATGATTTAGAATACTCTGTAGGAATGAAAAATAATTTTGATAATATAAAAAGAGTTATCCAAAAATACATGAAAATATAAGTATTAATATATATATATTAGAAAAGCAAATTGAAGAATTATCAATGCAACGATAGAAATAAAAAATTTTAAACAAATTGGACAACTTATTTTAAAGCAGACAAAACTGAATACAGTTTTAAGTTCAACATATATTTTTTGCTATTTTTATGAGGAAAGTTTAGAAATTTCTACACCAATTGTTGAGATGAGAAAGTCATATGTTTGTATTGGATATAAAACATCAGGTGGAAATGATATGAATACAATGTACAGAATGTATCTAATTAAACTGATATTGAAAAATTCATAAAATTAAAAATGTTTACAGGTAATTTGGATGAAGATCCAGTGGAAGACATACAAACATTGGTAGAAATAGAATATGTGGCTGTATGAAAAATGTTGATTATAATTAAAGTTATGGGTTTGTATTGCTAAAAACTGATAAAAATCATTATTCCATAATCACATAATGTAAACATATCTTTAATTAGGAAAGAACAAATCCAAATGATGTAAATAATGAAATTTTGAAAAAAATTTCAGTTCTAAGAAATTTAGAAAATTAAATGAGATCTCAACTACTCAAATCAAGAGATGTAAACTAGAGAACAGAATATTAGGAGGTAAATCATTTCTTCCTATCAAATTAAGATAGGAAAACTGTTGGTGGAAAGGAGGTGGATGGGTGGAATTAGAAACTGCTTTAAGTACCTTAAAATCAATTTAATTATATTATCTGAAATTATTTATGCAGGATTAAAATAAAAATTAATGCATTAAATAATTTGGTAAAAAAAGCTAGTGAAAAACAAAATAAAAAGATCCAAATACAAAGTCCAAGTATTTATTAAACTTAAATTATATAAAATTGTTAACTTATGAATATATGAGTCAACGTATAATAATAATTGAAGTTGAACCAAATTTTGATTGAAATTGGAATTTTTAGAAAAAAATAAAGGAATTTACTTGTAAGAACAAAGATTTGTATATATATAGTAAAAAAGTACATGTATGTTATAATGGGTTTTTTTTATTTCTATATAATTACCATTATTCATTTATATTATTTTGAATTTGAAATATATGTGTAATATTAAAAAAAATTAATAATATTGATAAAACATTACAGTGAAGCCACAAACTATATTATATCAAAGTATATGACTTTATGTTTTTATTATCCAAAAAAATACAAACAAAAATGTAAATAACAAAAAAAAAAAAACATTAAAATTCAGAAATGTAATACATTTTACAATACTCAAGAAGCTATTTTCCATTTCTAAGCACCATATGCGATCATGTTTTTAAAAAAAATTGTAAATCTCTGAGCACCATAAATAATCATGTTCATTAATAAATTTTTTTCAGTTTATGCTGAAAGCACATATATTTTATTCTTCTTATATTATCCTATCCTAATTTGGTGTGCATTATTTCATGTAATAAAATATTTTCTAAGCATAATGCTAAAAGTTATACAAAATTTTAGAATGTACTTAAAGATATACTGGCATAAAAATATCAAAACAATTAGAGAGATCAGTTTCTTGATAATGAGATTAGTTTATTATGTTTCTATAAAAGAAAAAAGTTATTGGAAAAAAAAGAATATTTCTCAGAGCATATTTAATTGCAATGAAAATCAGATATTTCACTAATTACTTTATTTATAAAATAAAAATACAGTACAGTAAAGTTTTTTTTTTCTTATTCATATTTTTTCAGTAAATGAAAAATATATATAAATGTAATCCCTCAAATTTTATTAAATTATTATTTTTTAAAAATTTTGTTTATGCTATAATTTTTATTTATATATACATACTATATATATATAAAGTATCTACTCATGTTGAAAAATTCTTTATATTTGCAGTTCAATAAACTATTTTAATCAAAATTTATCAATAAAATCTAAGTTATTATACACTGTACGATGTACACGAGAGATCTTGAAACAAAACAGCATATACCACGATACCATTTTATTATAAAAAATATGAAATACTAATAATAACTGTTTATGTAACTTCTATAACTTTAATGAACTCATCTAGTTAGTAAAATTTATTCACTAAACTAGCTTAGAGAAAAATAAAATCTTACATCTTAGAATATAAGCTTGGCTATCTTTAGATTTATTGTGAAAAGTTAAATCAAGTTCAAGGATTTATTGTTTTTACATTATCATTTTCCAGCATCTGTCTTTTTTTTTTTTAGTCTTATAAACAAGCCCATAGAAATTTGATTATTTTTTGCCTTGCTCCATTGTGTTTCTGTCATTTTTTCTTATTGATTGATATTAAATCAAAGTTTCTGTATAATATTTTTTTATTTGAATATTTTTTACAATTGAAATGATATGTAAATTTAAACTATGTATACTTTCATATAATTAGTTTGCTCATTATTGAATAATGTTCTGATAATTAAATTTTTATAAATTCTAATTATAAGTAATAACATATATATACAATGTAGTTAAAATAATGTTATAATTATCCGAAAGCATTTTTATTATTCTATTGCTAATAATTTTGTTCAAAGTTTTTTTTATGTCTAAGATCTTACTTAAAAACATAAAAAAAACATTTTGATCAATTAACTGTCAATTAAATTATGTTTTTTAAAAATCAATCCAATATCATACTTAGAATCAAAATTAAAACTATTCCTCTTTAAAGTCTTTTTTTTTTAATTTTGTACATGTTTTAACTGTATTAAATTAAGGTGTGAATGCTTTTAGATTAAATCAGCTACAGGTGAGAAATTGTCAACATTGTTAAACATCAAACATATTAAATTCCTACTTGAATAGAGCATAACATTTGTTCTGAAGGTCCTATAGTGATTTGAAATTAACGTTTTATTAATTAAAATTAAGTAACAATAATAAAGTAATTACTTTTTTAATGAATAAGGTTAATAAATAAAAATTACAGATCCAATCACCATAATTACTAATATGTTCCATTTTTAAACGTGTAATTACCATCATATCATAATCATATCTTTCTATATATACTGTATTTGTATTTGAATTAAAATATCTAAATTTTATTTAAAACTAATAGGTAAGATATATTTTACATGTATAAATAATGATCATTAAATTGTTCTTTTCTATAATTTTTCAGTTCATAGTACTGTGGTTTTCCTGCTGAAAAGTAATGGCTCAAAATTTCATTGGAAATTGTTTTAGATTAAAAGTTGAAAGTAACAAGAAAGATAAGAATATTTATTATTTATTTGAACTAAAATTATTATATGCCAAATTACTTTGCTAAGAATAATCATTTTTGATTACTAGTATCAAGAAAAAAAAAATAAAATAATAATAATAATAAAAGCTTTAAAAATGCCATTATATTTTTTAAACTAATTTTTCATGGAGTTTTTTTCTGTAATGTATAGTGCCCTAGTTGCAAATTTTATTATTGCTTATATCATCAAATAATTCAAAATTACTGTAATATTACATTAGTAAAAGTTTTATTTAATTAACTTTCTATCCCTCTCCTATTATATTAATTTTAAATGTATTGTAAAAAATTTATATGAAAGAAATTATTTTCTTCAGATTTTTTACATTTGATTTCAAAATTGAAAGATTAATTGAGACTATAAAGAGAAACATGGTAATTACAATAAAATTTAGTTATATTTATTCATTTTAAATATTTTACTTATGAGTTTAATTATATGCTGTTATTAATATTATTTTGTTATGAGAATAATAACAAATTTAATATTTAATACTATTCATGGAAAAATTTCAGTATTAAAACTTGCTATCTATTTTCAAGTTTTTTCTTTACAAAAAATGCATATTATTGTTTAAATAATAATTTCCTTCTGTTACTAGTTGTAAAATATTAAAAGTGACACATCTGTTACTGTTTAATAGTGATAATATATAGTTGCCTTAATAAGGACATGTAAGTATTGTATCGAAAGTGCTTAAATATTATTTGAAATTATATAGTATTATTTTATATTGTTTTTGTTAAACAACAGCAGACATGTTGCTTTTAATATTTTAAATAATAAAGCTATTAATGCCAAAGACTAGATATATTGAGATTGTTGTTTGTTATTGTTATTTTA
The DNA here is from genome assembly GCA_028023455.1 of Epiperipatus broadwayi. Classification (NCBI taxonomy): domain Eukaryota; kingdom Metazoa; phylum Onychophora; class Udeonychophora; order Euonychophora; family Peripatidae; genus Epiperipatus; species Epiperipatus broadwayi. The sequence goes on along the minus strand of JAQFVV010000001.1, from coordinate 1,785,005 downwards.
TTGTTTAAGTATTGATTGTTTTCAATGAATTTACACATTATTGTTCATAAGATAATTATATAAATTAATGAAATGCTAAAAATGTTCTAGGAAAAGGCTTGTAGGATATTAAATATAATGGTAATATAACATATCTGATATTAAGTAAGAATATAAAATGAAATTGGTGAATGAAACTCCCCAGTACTGAAAATAAATGCAAAATAGAAAGAATATTTTAAATATACAGTATTAAATATTAAAAGTAAGAAATGTTACCATTGTTTATTGTTATAATGAAATGAATAAAAAGTAGATTATTATTAAATATTATTTACATTAATTTTGCTAGATGATTTGAAGTAGTTGAAATAAATTTTGTCAAATTCATAAAATTAATTTTTTTTTTTACATAATAAATGTTTACATTCAAATATCAGCCTTTCAAGCTAATTTACTCATAATAAATGTTTACATATTTGAAAAGTTTTTTTATAATACTATCACACTTCAAATAAATGAGTACTATTTTTTAAAAAAATGGGGGGAGGGGGCTCCAAAATGCATTTCTATTAAACTGGAATCTTCAATTGGCTAGATCATCATAAACTTTCAAATATCTTCATCATTGTTCATTATTTATCTATCATATTATGTCAAAATTTAATCTACAAGTATATAACTATTGCACAACATCAATAATGATTATAACCTTTGTAGATAAATATATCAATGTTATTAATAATTATTTATTAGGTGAGAATGTTCAATTATTATTATTACAGATATAGATATTAAAGTTAGTTAAAGATCACTATGCCTCTTGTTATCTACTTTCATGCATGGTATTATTTTAATGCTGCCTTTTTCCTCATCACATATAAGACAGGCATATATTTGAAAACTTGTGTGTAATACTATCATGTTTTAAAATAATTAAATAAAGATACCAAAAAAGCAAAATGCCTTCTGCTGAATTAGTATTTTTATTTGTTTGAAGTATATTAGTGTTTAATAGAAGTTTTTAAATATAATTGTTTAATATTATGCATATTCAGGGCTTGTTCTAGAGACTTTGGTGTCACCTATGCTATAAATTTTTTTACTGTCTTAAAAGCCATGATATTAAGCTAAGCTTCAACATATCTGATCATAAATTCTAAATATAGCTATCTTATATGATGCTAGTTTTCTTTTACTGAAAATTTGTATAGTTTTTTCTTTAAATTATTTTACTTGTTTAACTTGTATATCCAATAATCTTGTGAAATAATCTTTAGCTGTTGAAAAACATGGGCTTGTTTAATTTATCAGAAACTATTATGCTATTAGAGACTTTTCTCCCACACACAAGCACTGTGGAATGTGACATTCTTGATCACTAGTTCATTTAAATCTGAAATTTGAATATTCTATCCTAAATATTGTCTATTAATATTTTTTTCATTTATTATACACGCAACAATGTCATTACTATTATTTCCATTTGTACTTTCTCCATTATTAATATTTTAAACAGAATCATGGTTTTATTTATAATAAATTCATCTATTGATAATTAGTATGGTGTCAAAAAATTCTCACTACAATAATTAATTTTTATTAAAAAATAAAATTATTAAATTTGTTATTATTAATAATAATAAAAGTATTACTTGTTTTTATATGTAAGAGATCTGAGTTAAAGGTGTTATCATTTATAATGATTATATACAATAGATGAATCAAAACTGGTCAACAATAGACTTTGCCAAACCAAATATTATGAATAACTGTAACTGAGATCCTGGTTGTTCTATGTAAGTTGCATCTAAACTGTGCATTTGCTAATTTACATTCAAATTCATTCAAGCTTAATTTTCTGGCTAATACATGATTTTTATAATTACATAAGTTCATGGAATACTAGTATTTCAAATAAATACTGTTTAAGGTCTCTTGTTTTAATTGACTGATTTTTAAAAAAATATAGTTACTATAAAGTTTTATTATGTAAAAATTTAACTAATAACATCTTGAAGTCTGGTTTTAACAGAGAAGGAATAAATTATATTTTTAGGATTTATTTTTTGTATAGTTTAGCAATTGTGCTGCTTCTTGCAAATATATTCATTTCACAATCAATAGACCACCCTTTTACATATGTGGAGGACTTTAAAATATTTTACATATGTGTAGTTTATAGTAAGATATATATTGATCTGTAATTAAGTTTAAAGTCTATATTAAGGCTAATATTAATATAATAATTTGTAGCCTAATAAACTAATTATATATAATCTTTGATATAGTTATCTACAAAGGTGATAATCGTTATTAAGGTTATTCAAGAATAGTATTTGTAGATTAAATTGTGAGATAAGATGAAAATATTTGAGGGTATCTGATTTCCTGGATCAACTGAAGACACTAGTTCAGTAGAAAGATATTTTGGAGACCCTTTTTTTAATGATGACTTTATTTATTTATTTGAGGTGTGATATTATTAAACAAAAATTTTCAGATGGGTATCTTAACTCCTGGATCAGCTGAAGACACTATTTCAGTAGAAAGATATTTTGGAGACCTTTTTTTAATGATGTCTTTATTGATTTATTTGAGGTATGTTATTATTAAACAAAAATTTTCATATACATAATTAATAATGCATGAGTATGCATAAAAAAGTATGGCGTTAAAATAATACCATACATATATATGCAGAGCATATTCGTTAAGTGAGACATTAAAATGATTGCCTCAGCTATTGAAATGAAATAGGCACTAAATGAGACATTATATTTAAAAATATATATGTATTTAATAAATGTATTTATTTTTATTTATTATATATTTTTCTCCTGTTGCATTCATTGCTTTGTTTAGTGGACTATTTTAAATAAATCTTTTCAGTAATTATAAAATGTGCAATTTTTATGATTTATCTCAATTACCAATCAGGTTTTGCATATATGTAATTGATATTAAGTATATATTGATATTTAAGTGAGTTTAAATCTATATCTGGAATAATAATGATCATTATTTTTTTCTTTATGCTAATAAATCATTGATAATAATATTGATATATTTATTTACAAATATGGTAATCATTAAAGTTGTGAGGGAATAGTATGCAAGATTAAATTGAAATAGTAAATTTTATATTAATTAATTGCTTTTATATTAATATGCCCTGTCTGTATGTCCATATGCCCACATTTTTGAATTTTTAACTGTGATAAAAAAATCTGTTCTTGTTTAGAACTTGAACTCACATCCTTACGCTTTTTAAGAAAATTCCTTAACAACTGAGCCAACGGAAATATTACATTTGTAGATTAAAATTTTGTTAATATTGATTTAATTGATGCTTCATTAAATTTATTAAAATAAAGATATATCTGACAGAAACATTATATTTGTAGAATAAAATTTTGTTAATATTGATTTAACTCATACTTATTTAAAAATCCAATACATACATATTTTTATATAGTAGACAATCACAAGATATTTAAATTTAGAATTCATTTGTAAGAAGGCATATGCTTTATTTTCATGTCTTATTATTAAATTATACTTTTTTGTCAGATTTTTTTTTGTAGTTTTAACCATTTTTTTAAATAATATATAAATATAACTAAAAAGTAAAAAAATAACATGTAAAAAATTATATTAAAATAATGTTTTTATGTAAATAGCCAATTAAAAAGTAGAAAAATAACAAAGTAATCCACCTCTCAGTTAATTTGCCATTCTTGGAAAATATCAGAGATCGTAAGAATCTACACTTGTTATACAACAATTGAAAATTGCAGGAATAATGTCATTTTATAAAAGCATTTGAGGCTCAAATAAATCATAAAAATCAAAAAGGCCTCAAATGCTTTTATGAAATGACAATATATTTGCAATTTCCAATTGTTTTATAACAAGTATAGATCCTTAAGATGTTTAATATTTTCCAATAATTGCAATAAATTAACTTTAAATAATTCTTTCATTTGATAAAACAGTCCCATTCAACATGGTTGATTTGATCAACACTAGAAAAAGTTTTTAACATGTAAAATTGTCAATTTTTTTGGTTTCATCATTGTCATTTTTCTACTTTTTAGTTGACTATTTTAAGTATTTTATGTTAAAACATTTCATCTATTGAATTTTAAATTTTATGCATTAATTATTATTATTATTCTTAATAACAATATAAGTTAAATTAATTTAAGTTTTAGCAGAATTTTTTACTGTTTAATGATTACTTTTGTAATTTTCTTTCAAAATAAACAAATTTTGCTCAATAGCTTAATGTTTATTGCCTTGTTTTAAAAGTTCTTTATTAATTTTTATGTGTTAAATATTATTAATAAACATAATTTATCAAAAATCAAGATTTCCGAACTCTTTTATTAATATTAAACAATATTAATTTTGTCCTTGTCATACACATGAATGTATAACATTGATGAACTTGATTTATACACTAGTGATGTAATTGAAGAAAGCATTTGTCATTTTTTATTAACCAATTTTTTTCCTTTTCTCTTCATATCTTATTACAACATATATTATTTTTTAAAAGTATTAGAAGGAAAATGATATGTGGTTACCATCCTTCCTGCATTGTGATTATGGTAACATTTTTAAAATAAAAGAAAATAAGTAATGAATTATTTTTCCCAACTATACATGTAGTACATTCTGTTTTATTAATTGTATATTTCCAGAAGAAATTCAGAAGATAAATAGGCAAGGGATTGATCAAGAAAAAATTCAACCTGGAGGTAATATTTGCATGTGTGTATATATATCTATTTGCTTAAAAAGTGAATTTTGATAAAAATTGTTAATGTAGTATAGAAATACCATCTCATTTGGATATTTACACTTAATTTTAGTCCAATTAAGATTTTTTTTTTATCGTTATATTCAACACATTTTTTAATTTTTGATCTTGAAACATTTTAAATATTGAAACATTGCTAAATAATACATATATAGCAATCATTAAACTACCATAATATAAATTAATAATAATTGTATTGTATTTGATTTGTTATTCTACCTATAAGTGGCTGATTGAACACAACAGTTTTATTCAATTTGTCTTTTTTATTTTACTCAGTTGAGTGTCAATCTAGGATTTTTTTAGTTTTTACATCTTTCATTCTATCATGAACTAATCTGCATAAAACTCATCTAATGGTCCTTACAATTAAGACTTTATTATCTTAGTTATGAATTTCAACATTTGACATTTATATGTTTTGATAAGTTTGCATTAGATAGCAATAATCCTTTTCAAATCACTATTTCTACATCATCTTTGTAAAAATGTGAATAATCAGTGAATCTCAGATTAGTTTTGACTATAGGTCTTGCTTATAAAGAAATCTTTTGCATTATAGTTATTCAGCAACTATTTTTTATTCAGATTATGCTTTTTTAATAAAAAAAAAGAAATGAAGAATCAAATAATTAAACTATTTATTTCTGTAAAATTAAGTTAATGCTATTAAAAGAACAGTTAAGATATTAAAAGTTTTTGGAAATTATGAAAATATAAAAATAAATATTTTTATTGTTAACTAACACTAAATGGATTTTTTTTTATTTATTAGCAATAATGATTTTTTTTTTCTTGTGGAAGTAAAGTTTATGTGGTGATGAGCCTCATGTTTGTGTTTACTTATGCATGTCATTCGTGTGAATACTTTAGATAATGTAAAATTAAAATATTAATTGTTTACATAGTGGTCATTTAAATTGTTAATTGTAATATTTATGAATTACCTAAAAAGAAATATTTTTAATAAACATAAATCATCATGTCTATTCGGAATAAAATAAACACATATTTTCATTTAAATATATTTTATTCAAAGTTGATAAACCTATTATTATAAAGCACTGAAAACTTTGAAATTATTCAAACGGCAATCAATCTCCGATAATGCGCTATTTCTTAAATATTATAAATCTACATGCACTATCCCACCAGTAAGAATTTAAAAAACTTAAGTGAATCACTTAAGTTTAGGAACACAATAGACTCAAGCCCTGATTTAAGCATGGTCTATAAGAGTTGGTGTATATAGAATGTATTCTCTAAACTTAAGTGATTCACTTAAGTTTTTTAAACTCTTACTAGCATGGGAGAGTGTGCATAGATTTATAATATTTAAGAAATAGCGCATTATTGGAGATTGACTTCCATTTGAATAATTTCAAAGCTGGTAAGTAATCTTATTTTTTCAACATTATAATTATTCATATCAAAATTTAATGATTAATTACGATATTTGTTCAATTTTTTTTAAAAAAAAAATCGCAATAATTTATTAAAAAGAAAGTTTACACATTTAATATAATTAATATATATTTTTTAAAAAAAGATGTGAAAGATAATATTCAGTTTTCTTATTATAGAATTTAATAGCTTATATTTCAAGATTACTAGATATTTCATATTGAGATTTACTGTAGTAGATAAAGTTGTGGCATGAAAAAAAAGCACAAAGAAAACTTTTAGATTTTTTTTTTAATTATAAGTTTTAAGATATTTGGAAAGTATCATTTATATTTCAGAACATAAAGTTTATCTGAATTGAAATCCATATTTAATGAAAAAGAAAATTCTTTTTTTTAATGTCTAAGTTCTTTGTTTTTTTTATTTTGTTTTAAATTAAATTGGAGTGAATTGAGCAGTTTTAGCAGAATGTCTTGAGCACTATCAGCTAAAAAAAAACAGTGTTTTTCTTTTTTTATTCTTTAATGTCATTCAATGTGAAACTGTTAATTAATTTACACATATTAAAAATTACTTAATTTGTTAAACATAGAAAATGTTACATGCCATTTTAATTTTATATTAGTTGAATATAAATAATCTAGAATTTTTTTTTTACTAGTACAGTGTTAACCTTAGTTCTAATGTGAAGGTAATCATCCTTCAAACATGTGGCATACTTTAATATTCAGTAAGTAATGTTAAATACTAGTAAAGAAATGTAAACAAATTGAATAAAGTAATGTATTCATGTTCTTGGTCCAAGATGCTTAATATTGCCCTTTATAATTGTATGTAAGTACAAAAGATAAGATTTCCATTCTTATCTTTTCAGAAGTCTTTATGCTCCTTTAATCTCTTTTCAATACTGCACTTCAATTCACCTGTATATGTTAACATACACTCACAAAAAATTTGATATATAACGTTACTTTTCTGCTTGACAGGTATGACATCCTTAGAATTATTCTCATTAATCACTAAGTTTTTAATACTATTTACAAAGTCAAAAGATGAAGCAATAGTATTTTCCCCAAATCCTATAAACTCTTGTAAAAGCTTACCGATATATTGTCTCATTAAATGTATCAGAAATGTATGCTTCTACTGATAGAATGGATTCCATAAAAATAATTGAACATACATTAAAAAGTAAAGGTATTTGAAAATATGTGATAAAGTTTATTGTTTATTCTTTAAAAAATTTTGATGTTAACTTTGTTGCCTTTTTTGAATGTCAATATTATAAAATGTCTAAAGGTTGCCCTATGGGTTTGCCTATAGTTGTAGAAGTTGCAATTTTGTTTTATCTACATATGAGAGTAGTATTTTAAATATATGCTTTTTTAAAGACTTTAAAATTTACACAAGGTATGTGGATGATGTTTTTGTTTGTGGGAAATACTAATACTATAAATTTACTTGTAGAGGAATTAAATAATTTGAATGGCTTAAAATGGACTATTGAAAAGGAACAGGACAAAAGTATTAAATATTTGGATTTAATTATTAGAAGAGATAACAGTATATTAAATTATAAATTAATAATCAAGCCATTGTAATTCAAATCTAACTCGAAAACTTTGCGTGCGAATAAAAATACTTGTAAAATAATATAGGCGCTATTGCACCTGAACGCAAAGCTATTTTATACTTAAAACAAAATAAAATTATACTATTCTGCAATCGCTTTCAAGAGACGTGCTCTCATCTTCATAGCTCTAAGTGAATTAATTATATGCAATTATGCAAATTTTAGGTTAATTGCTCCATTTTCTTGAGATCGTGAAGCATGTATCCTTGCTGTTGATGGCATTGGAATCCATCGCTATGAAGCAGGTCACCTTCACTTTTGTTTTTAAATCGTGCCTTTCTTTGCAGGCCAGGCTGACATCTTGAGGTTCACACTGGTGTCCTGTTATTTTTTCACGAATTGCAAAAATTGAATAACGTGATGGATCTGACTGAGCTTTAATATATGCATATTTATGTTGTTGCAATCTAGTTTCTATTGCTGCCTTGGTCTCACCATAATATGAGTCTCTACAATTTGCATGAGTGCATGCAATATTATAAACAGCTTGAGGTGTTTGAGACAGTGCTAATTTATCTTTAGTGTTAATTAAGTAATCTGTTAGAACTAAGGGGAGGGGGTACGAAAGGTTAGTTGAAACTCTGTTAAATATTTCATATAATTTATTATGTAAATTAGGAATGTATGGCAGTAGCAACCTGTGTGTATGCACATTGAGTGTACTTTATTGTTGAAATGTATGATCTTTCTGTCAATGAGCCTGTGTTTGAACCCCATCTTCAGTAAGTTTTCCCTGTATAATATGCAAAAAGAGGGATATATTAATTGTAAATCAAAAGTATCAGTTATGCATAAGATGGCAAATTTTAGATCTTTTTTTGTTTCGTAATGAAAAATTATGTCGTTACCAAAGTGATAAACTGAAGAATATTGAGATATTTGCCAAGGAATTGCTTGATGTTGGTTATAAAATTGAACAAATAAACAATACTTTATGTCAATTTAAAAAGTTATAACGGTTTAAAGGAAATGAAGATTGATAGTAAACAATGGATATCTATTCCATTTATTTTAAATCCACAAGTGAAATTTTTTAAGGATATATATAAGAAAGTGTTTAATGTTTCATTCTATGTTCCAAATAATGTTAATAAATTAGTGAATAATTCTAAGGATGTCATACCTGTCAAGCAGAAAAGTAATGTTGTATATCAATTTTTTTGTGAGTATATGTTATCATATATAGGTAAATTGAGGTGGAGTATTGAAAAGAGATTAAAGGAGCATAAATTGTTATATAAGTGTGTAAAAATTAAGAATAATGGTGATTTAATGACTGCTTCAGTTTTTTTTGATCATGAAAAAAACATGTAAATTTGATATTGAAAGTGTGAAAATTCTTCATGAAGAGAACAACTGTAATAAAAGAAAAATTAAGGAGGCAATTTTTATAAATAGGAATAAAATGCATTTAATGAATAGACAAGCTGCTAATGTTAAAATATGGGATTCATGGGATTTGAATTGATGACCTTTGCTTCCTGCTTTGTTTTTTGAATTTACTGGACGTTGAGGCAGGTTTAAGAAATTAACCGAAAGTATTTCTGTTGATTGAAAGACTGTTTATAATAGTTTATTATAGTTATATTTATTATTTTTATTATTATTACAATATTGTTCTAATTAACAGATATTTTATTTATATATCACTAATAATATATATATATTATATTGTAATGTGATAATAAAAAATAAATATATGAAGTAAAACATTTATTCAATTACTGATTTTTGAATGAGAATTAAAACGGCTATCTATTGAGATAAAAAATTTATGTAATATATTTATATTTGAATTTAATATGTTTAATAGTTAATATAGATGTAAATTAAATAGAAAATAGAATGATCGTTATATCCTCATTATTTTCAACTACTATTGAGTCACAACAGGATGGTCTCAAGTTCAGCCCTTCTTTTCTTATTGATAGCCTCTTTTCTCTACATCATCCCAGCACACTTTCTTATTTTATCTATCTGATATGTGGTCTCTTTTTAGGTCTTTTACAATCTCTTGGAATCCAGTTTAAGATTCCAATAGTCCATGTATTATCATCTCTTCTAGCAATATATCCAGCCCAATTCCACTGCAGTCTTTTAATTCTGTCAATGATATCATTAATAACTGTTTGATCTCTTACCCATATATTTCGGTTTCAAGCTCTTCTTGTTACTCCTAACATGCATATTTCTCACACTTTGTTGAATGGTCTGAAGTCTCTGTATTGCTCATCTTTTAATTGTCCAAGTCTCAGATCTATAAATAACTGGTAAAACATTTATTAAAAACCTTTTTTTTTTTTTTCAAACACTTAGGCACTTTTTTTTTTAATTGAGCACTCCCCAGTTTAATTCTATAGTTAATTTCATTCATTATGTTTCCATCTGTAATAATAATTTGACCAAAGTATTTGTAGTTGTTAACATCTTCTTACTCATCATTATCAATCTTTATTTTTATCTTTTGAAAAAATTCATTGAACATTACTTTAATCTTTTTAATGTTTATCTTTAGTCCTACTTTCATCTGATAACTCTTGCAACATATTGTTAAGCTCTAAAGCATTCTTTGCAAAAATAACTACATTATGTGCAAAATCTAAATGACTTAAATAATCTCCATTTAGTTTTATTTCTTTAGCTTTCTATTTTAATTCAAAAAATACTTCTTGCAGCACTTCTGTAAAAAGTTTTGGAGATTCCTGCCATAGACCCTTTTCAATGTTTATCTTCCTAGTATCATTATGTAATCTAATTGTTGTTTTATTTTTATAAATATTCTTCAGTATATAACAATATTCTGAGTCTGTCTATACCTTGAAGTTCCAATGTTTTAATCATTAAAGAAATGCTTATAGAATCTAATGCCCTTTCATAATCTACAAATCCAAAGCAGAATGGCAATTAATATTCATTGGTCTTTTCTATAACTTCTCTCAATATTTGAATATAGTCCATTGTACTAAAACCACTTTTAAATTCAGCTTGTTCTTTTGGTAGTTCTCTGTAGATGTGTTGTAATTTATCTTGGTAAAATATTTGTATAAACTGATAGGTTTGTAATATTTAATATCACCTTTTTTAAATATTAATATTAATACTGCATTCTTCCAATCATCTGGTACATCTTTATATCATTTAGACATTTGGTATATAACTTTACCAAAATGTATTCTATTTATTCACCTGCTTTTTTAATTCCATCTTTATCTGGAGCTTTTTACTTTTTCATAAATTTAATTGCAGTCTCACTTTTTCATTTAAAATCCTGGACAATTCAGAAGATATAATAGTTGTAGGAAGTACTTGTTCTTTATTACTATATAATTCTTGATAGTTACTTTTCTATATATTATCTCTTTTTAGTAATAGTTAAATCTTTTTTTCTTATTGTAGAAATAAATTTCCTGCCAATACCGAGATGATGTTGTACACTCTTGAGACTTATTCTCTTCTTAGCTTTCTTTTACTTCACAATTATACTTTCTTATATCATTGTCAACTCTTTTTCACTCCATTTTACAAAATTAGAGATATTCACTTCTTCTTAATGTATCATTTTTATATATTTTCATATTTCTTTTTGTTGTCATAAATTATTTTGCCTTAGTAGAAATTTTACTGGTCAATTGCTGCTTTTTTATATTAACTATCTTTGTTACAGCTTTTAAAAGTGTATCAGTTATCATCCTATTGATTTTATTAAATCTGAATCATATTCAAAATCTGTTAATATTTGAAAATGATTTGCAAATTCTAATTTAAATTCATTAGAATGTTTCTGAAGATTCGAAATATCAATTGTGAATATTGTTTTTCTTAACAATTTTTGTCTCCATAGTTTTGCATTAACATGTATCTTACATCTCACTAATCAATGATCACTTAAAACAGGCAAAACTCTCCATACAGTAGTGCCATTCTGTGCAAGCCAGAGTAATCAATGGATGCCAAAAGGTTTGTACATAAAATTCCTATCTAGGGCCTACTCATCCAATATCCCCAGATTAGTTTATAGCTTGTGGCTTTCATCAGTGAGGAGCCTTGGATCTGAGTAGGCACTAGATAGGGATTTTATGCACAAGCTTTCTAGCATCCATTGGTTACTTTGGCTTTGCACTGATGGCACTGTAAGGAGAGTTTTGTCTATTTTAACAGCTTGAACAAGCATAAGGAATGGTGATCATACGAATTGATGGTCTCTTACTGTGTTGAATTTATTAAGAACATTACAATCTTGAAATATATTTTTTCTGTTAGTCAAAATATAATCCAATTCTACAGTATTTTTATTTGGCTGCTTCTATATCCATTTCCATTAAAAAAATTTTCAAAGAATGAATTTATAATATAAAATTTTTCTTTTTTTTTTCAAACTTCACAAGTCTATGACCTCTCTCATTTCTATCATCATAACCAAATTTACCATCAGCACTTTTATCTTTCGGTTGTTTATCAATTCTAGCATTAAAATTTCTCATTATTTTAAAATGTTGTTTGGTCTTATCTAAAGACTTTTGTACATCCATAGAAACATCCTCTACTTCTTTATCACAATGAGAACTTGTTGGGCATAAACCTGAATTATCTGCGTTTGGTATTTGCTATTAAATTGAATAACTAATCTTGACACTTTGTCTAATACATTATCAATCTCCACAATGTTGTTCTTCCACTTTTTTTTATAATGAATCCTATTATACTTCCAATATTTGTGCCTTTGTAATACATTACATGTCCACTTTTTAAATCAATAGTCTCTTCACCTTTTCTTCTAACTTCATAAAGTCCAATAATGTCCCACTTAATATTAGATAGTCTTTTTTTCAATTCTTGCAATCTTTCTTCACTTGAAAGTGATCTGAAGTTATAAGTACCTCAATAAAAAATTATCATCAAATGCCAGCTTGGGTCTGAAATCAGGAGATTCTTAGCATCTTTCACTTTGTCTGCTAACTGCTGACTTGGCTAACAATTTTATAGCCTACTAGGACTAAGGACCATGATTTATTTTTGTCTGTCATGATATTAAATAATTATTAGAAGAAAAAAAATTTCATTCACACTCACATTCAGCCTTCAAGAAAACTCAACTGATATTTCAGTTAAGAGCTATCTAATAACTGAGGAGAAAGACCATGGTGTTTTTTTGAAATGTTGGTGAGCAGCCCATCCATGTTCCTATACTAAATGAATTGTTATGATAAGAACATATGGAGTGGACATTGGGAATTTGTCCTGCTCAATACTTTTAAAGTCTCCAAGAAGAATCTATGTGGATCCCCTTTCAGTTAACAGCAAATATACAGCAATCAGTCTCAGATATAGTTCTGCAGATTGAATGAAAACAATAGTAAACCTGTCTAAGCCACCACTAATCAAAAGAATATATAGGATATATAAATAATTAATTAAAGACCACATAAATATATAATAATATTATTGTTAGTTTTAATTTAATTCTAAAACTTATGCCCTTTATATGTGGAACTTCAAGATAAAATCCCAGGATATCATAAAATTCTAGAAAATATTTATCAAAATATAATAGTAGTAATTAGATTATATGTTGATACTAAGAAGATTAATGTCAAGAAAAGTAAATGAAAGAATTATTCCATACCTCCAATTTCATTTACAGCAGTTTTCCAAAAAAAATATTGTGGATTAAAATGGAATGCTAAGGAAATAAAAGTAAATGATGATTATTTAAATCATCCAGATTTTGCAGATGATATGTTTGTTTTTACAAATAATATTTTAGATCTTCAGGAAATGTTGCAAGAGATTATTAGATAAAAGTTAAAAAGTGGGACTAAAGATAAAGGCTAAAAAGACTACAGTAATTTTCAGTAGTAGCTTTTCAAAAAAGTAAAAAATATTGATTGATGATAATTAATTACAAATTACCATCTGGAAATATATATGGAAGCTTAGAATTAAATTTAGATAGAATGATTTCGGTAGAAATAACTTAATATTAGAAGAAAATATGCCTATGTTCCTGGGGGAAAAAATAAGATTTTATAAATGTGCTTTATCAACATTTACGTGTGATTGGAAAGTTTCCTGATAAAAAATATTAAAGACATCAGATTATACAGTGAAGAATAGAAAGAAATACGTTGGGATTAACAAGGGAAAGGTCAAAAAGAAAATATAGCCAACAAAACAAACAGGCATTATTGAAATCATTGAAAGAATTAAAATACAGGAATGGAATTGGCTGACCATATCAGAAGAAGAAATGGTAATAGGTGAATAATTGGAATTTTAAATTGAATCCAAGTGATTGTTATACGCCTAGAAAGAGACCACGTGTAAGGTAGATAAATGAAATAAGGAAGCTTGCTGGAGTGATGGAGAGAAGAAAGGCTTTGAATTATGGAAACTAGATTAAACTTGGGGATAATTTTATCCTGTTATAGATTAAATAATTATTGAAAATGATATATTGGGATGCTAAAAGCAAACTGTGTTAAGCTGTTTGAAGCAGGATAGTATGACTGACTCATTAAGTTCCTGAATTGATTCCCACCTAAGGAAAGTTTTTAAAAAATCTGTCTGGTTATTTGAATAAAACTGCTATCCAGCTCTGGACTTTAGTGCCTAAACATCAATTGATTTCTTGAGTAACAAGTCATATAGTTACTTTTGTATATACTTGTATGAATATATATATTATAAAGTTGAAAATCTTTAATGTACATTAAATATAATTTTATATATATATATAATTATTTCTGAAGTTAGGTCACTGATAGAGATTACCTTGGAAGGGGAAAAAAACTCATGTTTGTCACTAATTAATGTTATTCAAGACCATAAATGAATGATTATGCGCTGAAATTCTTTCTTCATGAAAAGTAATAGTTGCACTTTATTCACAGAGACTTCAATTGAAAAGGGGATGGATATAATACTTATTAGAGAGTTTTTAAATTTAAAAATAAAATCTAAAAAATTTATTAAATATGTAAATATCTAACTGATAAAAAAAATAATAATATAAACCTTTTTTTTAAAAAAAAAAGTTGCGGCTGTATATTTAAATTACTATAATGAAAAAGAAAAAATATTGTAATAATGAAAACATTGATCATTTTAAAATTATGTAAGGCTCTGTAAAAGATCAACTGATACTTATAGTTTACATGATTGTAAAAATGACCCCAGAATTCATGTCTCAAAACCCAATTTTTTTTTTTTTTTTTTTAAAGGAAGAATTCTCTGCAGTAAATCTTCAGTTTCATTGCTTTCTTATTTATTTATTTTTTGTTGCTATTTTGTAAACTCAGACAAATTATACTTCATTACATAAATAATTGAATGGTTTATTTTTCACGAATTCATAAGAAATTTGAATACTGGAAAGTAGTAGAGCTGGGGCCTCTGTTTATGGATCTTAAACTTCAGAATCTGCCACCTATCCACTTTATTAAATCATGTAACTAATACTCTATTTAATAAACATCTAATCTTTTATAATTTTATCTGATATGATAAGAATAATTGTTATGATTAATTATGACTTATCTTAATCTTTATGATCATTTCTATGTTTTATTATTACTGTTTATCATTGAACTTACAATATGAATTGTAACATACACTAAATTGATATTAATTAGTTTTGCTCTGTGCAATTTAATGCAATGGTAGTGAGATGACCCAAGAGCTAAAAATTCTGAGTTGATTGTCAGCTTATGAAAAAATATATAATTAGTTTGGTTAATTGAATGGGACTATTGTACTCAACCTTCCAATTTGAGGTTTGAATATCACATGATCTCATTAGCAGTTGACTATATGATGGTTTTATTACTACCACAATCTTTTTATTTACTTGTTTTTCTCGAGCTTGCTTATAAATTAACTTTTTTGAACTTTATTAATGGTTTTCACAGCATGAAACTCATTGAAAACTTATTCTTATTTAATTATGTTTGAGAAATATAAAAGGAAAAAAAAATACAAAACTATAGTAGTTTACCAATTAAAATAGTTGGGTAATAGCATTAAAGTGAGTTAATGATAGTTTTATTGTGAATTTTGATACCTACATCAAACAAATTAACATTTAATGAACTATGCAATAATGGTTTTTATTAAAATATTTCATTAATATTTTTTTTATTCATAATTATCCATATTATTAATGGTTGTAAGCTAAGTCAGCTTATTATTACATTTATTTGTGCTTACCTCAATTTTTCACTTAGAATATATTTAGCATTAGCACTGGGATTATTTTAATATATTTAAAGTACATGTATAGAAAATTATTTTTTTTTTTTAAGAACAAAAAGAAATTATTCATGAAATCATTTGGAGATATTGCTAAAAATAAATTATGTTTTATAATAATAAATATTTTTATTTTCTTTAGTAGTTTTTATTTAATTTAGTCCAAGCAATAGATTCCTGTTATACATATATTGTTTTATGTAATCTAACCAATGAAAGTGATTAGAAAATTTAACTTTAGTAATAGTAGACAAATTAGTATATGCCCAATATTTTGAGAGGTATTACCCTCTCCTCTTTTTCAGGTATTGCTGGCCTGACCAGTCACAGTACTAGCATGGGAATCAAACCTGGAGACTTAGATTCTTGAATATTGGATTTTAAAGTAACGCTCTAACCAACTTAAATGAAATTAATATTCTGGGTTTATAGAAACATTTTTTCTAAAAAAATATGATTAGTAAATAATGAATTTGTAATTGATCAATCATTTGATAAAATATAATCCTGGAATAAATTGTTATCATAGAAAAACTCAAGAGTATTATCAGTTATCACGTTAATAAATATAACAAAGGGGTGTACTAATTATTAGAACCCTATTGTGGCAAGATTTTGTGCTGTTATCATGACAATATAAATAAAGTATGCATACATATGCATTGATTAAGAGTGCAGTGATCTCTTATTTACATTTCCACTGTTATATTGTAATATTTTTGTTTAAATTTAGATTATTTTTCCCAATTATTTTTAAAAATCTGAACACGATTTTATTGTGCGAATCAAATACTTACTTGTTATTTTATAAATGGTTCTGTGCTTGAACTGAGTTTTGACTGACAGAATGTAGTACATATGTACATGTTATGTATGTGTGTGTATATATATACTCTTTATAATTGGTACAGATAGTTAGGTAGCATTTAGAAAATGTCTATATTTAAAATTTTAATTTTGAGTTATTTTCTAATATATAATTTTAATGTTATAGATAATAGGAGTTCAAACTCTAGATAGGAGCTTATAAAGATAGATTATGTAGTTTGGACTGATTGTGAGGTGATTTAAATATAAAATGATATAATAAGTTATTTAAAATATAATATTTTTATTTATTACACTTAAAAAATACTACAGAGATAGAATAGCTTAATAATAGTGATAAATATTTTATATTATATGGTTAAGATAATTATTTTGCTTAAAATATTTTAAATGATAAATTAATTTAATATTATTTTAAAGGTGCTGAAAGTATCACATGATTAGATGTGTATGAATATGTGTGTTTTCAGAAAGTTATGGAGAGAAAACTTTAATTTTAGCTTGCTAACGAAAATTTGGTACAATAAAGTGTAGCAAAATAATCAGTCTAGAGAAAATATTAGAAAAATAATATTTAAACTTATTATTATTTTATTTAAGTGTAATAATTTATTATTTTAAAATCAATTTCAGGTTATTTAAATATTAAAAAATTATTTTAATAAGAATATTTAATTTTTTAGATAAAAATATTTAATATTGGAGGTATTAAATAATTTGATAATATTTAATATTGATGACTCATAGTTTTAAAACTTAATTTTAAAAATCATATTTGATGTAGTTATGTAAATTAGCAAATGTGTTATAAGCAGTATTATCCAATGAAATAATTGGATCAAGATCAGTGTAAAAATTAAGGTTGAGGCCAGTCTAGACAGATTTTTTTTATAGATCTTTTGGATATTAAGTAATTGTGATTTTAGTGTTTTACAGTTTTAGTTTGAAATTTATAACTATATTTATTTTATATAATAACAGTGATAATTTCTTTTAAACTTTTATTATTTTGCTTAAAAGTGTTTTGAAAAATATAACTAGGATAATTACTTTAAAAAAGTGAATCACTAAACCACTAAAGTTTCCTATCAGTTTATCTACTTGAACTTAGCTTAGGATCTTCAATATTATACAGCATATGATAGTGGCTACTTATATATTGTGGAAGGTGAATCCCAAATACCAGGAGAATTATTGCAACAAAGCCAGAGTGAATTTGCATATGAACTTTGGAATGACTGTTTATTTCAAATGACTTTATTATATTACAATGTAATATATTATATTATTTGTAATAATTAAGAGGAACCAGATATTCATTAGAAATCTTATTTGTAATATTAAATTTGAAAAAAAAAAGAAAATTAAGGCTCCGCACCTGTGCTTTAAAACTGAACTTAAAATAACATATGGTATGATGAATGTTTATTTTATTCTGTGAGTGATACTAATAACCCATATTTAATTTGTCTTTGAAGAAATCAAAGTGAACTTATATTTTAAGAATGATATATTTAGAGACAAAGTGAAGGAAATGATTTTAATGTCTTATGCCGATTAAAGTATTTGCTAATAATTAACTTAATAAATAAATTATCTGTTTTAAAAGTAACTATATCTAAAAGTAATGAACTGAAACATATTTTTAAAGATTAAAAATATTATCAGTTAATGAATGTTGGAATGATATAGCTGTTTCATTTGGAGAAGAAAAAATATTTAGTGAAAAGATGTTTGTTTTAAAGGATATAAAAAAATCATATTTTTTTTCTTAAAGGAAGAAATATTTGTTCTAATTCATATTATAATGTTTGCTGATAAATATATTAAATAATTACATTATATAATATCTGCTATTAGTGGTTTTATCAATGGAAAATGTGAACATTAATTATATTATATTCACCATAATAGGTACTTGCTTTATACAACAACCGAAAACATACATAAGGAAATATTGCATATAAAATAGATTTTCTTATTATTATACTACGAAAATATTCAATGCCTGGATAAAAGTTTTCAGAAAGGACTGAAATAAACATTTTATCTTACAGGATGTTAATATTTTCTATGGGTTTTGTTGGATTTTATTGGATTTTAATTATGTCATTTATACATTTCTTCATATGGTGCCAAAATAAAAAATAATTGTGCACAATGCTGTTAAGCTGTAGCTAGATAATAGAGTGAGCTGCCTGTCAAGCAATTCAACATACAAGGAAGGAGAAAAAAATTCCTTTCGTAACTTTAATCTTTATTATTGTGATTATTTTTTTATTAGTGTTTAAGTTTTAATATTAATATTTAAAAGATTGCAATTATTTATTTTAAAACTAACTTGTTGTTATTATATAGTTTTAAAATAGATTAATTTTATTATGTATTAAAAAACAAATGGATTTTCAGAAAGTAATTTTCTGAACAATACCAGTTTCAATCATAATTCTTTCTTTGAATGTATGGTTTTGAGAAGTGGACCACCATACATGGTCTCAACTGTATAATGAGATCATTGGTAATTTTTATTGTTATTTAGATTATATTTTTGCTTAATAATTCTGTTTTTTTTATTTAAGAAAAGATATTTTAATTAGTATTTTTAGATTAGTATTGTACATTGCTTGAATTTAATGTTAATCAGTGGAAGAATGAACCATTGATAAAATTATCATGTGTATTTTGTGAAACATGCATATGAATGTTCGAAAACATCTAAGGATATTTCTAAATACTTATTTAAAACGTGAATGCTTGGATATATGTAAATTATATAGTATCGTTAAATTATTAAAATGTTATTTTATGAATGTTATATGTTGGAATATAAGAAGGTTATAATATTGATCTCTAAATTATATCCTAACAAATAAATGAAATGTATAGTACTGATGAAGGTTTATCGATATCATTTGAGCATGAAAACTTTTAAAACATCTTGAAAATCTTTGTTGTTTTCTTTAGTATTGTGTTTTAGAAATTATTTTAGAATGTTGTTGGTATATCTTTACAATGTTGAATGAGTTATACAGTGGAGAAAAGTATGATAGTGGTTGGGAAAGTAATGTTTTTCACATTTTGGTAGGCCTACTTTTACACACTATTAAGTGAAAGTTAATCAAGCTATGGAGAAAAAAAATATCTTGTTTCTATTTTCAAAAACATAGCTATATTTCCTGATTAATTGGCCTACTAATTAATATGACCTACACTGCCGGCAGAATCAGCTTTTTATTTATTTTAATAAGGGTACCAGGATTCATGCAAGAATCCGCTGAAGTCCGTCACATTGCACATCATAAATTAAGAAGAAAATAATTTAAAAGATCAGGATTATGATTTCACGTAACTTTATTTTTAGAGAATATTACTCACGGAGCTTAATTAATAACTATTGTCAAAGATAAATTATATGTTCAAATTCGAATAAACCAACATTAATAAGACACAATGAAAAGTTGATATTAGAAATAAATATTTTATTCTAAAAAATTAAAATATTTAAAGATAAATTGTTAAATAAAATTGGAAGGTATCTACATGCTAATCCAGATAACATTGATCAATTAATTACTACGTTCAAATTACACTTAAGTTTTTTCCAGAAAGTTCTTTGAATGATAAATTTGCAAATGTCTCTATTATTAGTATATTATAAGCTTATAGTAAGGATTGTTTGCAAACACTTAATTTAATCACAATCAGGATATGAATAATCTTACCGGTAAGTTATGTAGTATGCACTTTTAATTAACTAGGTTCAATCTGTTCACATTTTTGTATGTTCTTGGCCCATCCTAATGCTAGACTCGACAGTTTTTCTGAGTGACCTATATGACGAAAGGTATCTGTAAATGTATCGGTTCCACTCCGCATGATAATTCACCTCAGCATATGAGTAGTGGTAGTCCTGCATATGAGTAATCTGAGATAAGACATTTTCTCTATCCTGGACCTAATGGAAACTGCTAGTTAGAGAGATGACATAACACCCCGTTTTAAGTTTTTCTGACCTTTTATATTCACGATCAGATTTTAGACTTCTCTGTGCAGCTATTTTTTTTTAGTTCTTTTATCAGAATACAAGATAATAATTTTGTACATTCTTTCTTAAATTTAAGTTACAAAGTCTTTTTTACAATATAATTCTGCCATCTTTAATTAACTTCCAAAAAGGTTTTACTGATGGTAAACTTTTACTTCGGAATTTCTTTTTATTTATCTGGATTAGTAATCTGCATGTCTTTTTTATTCCTTTCAATTTCAACTTTAATTAAATTATATAGATAAATAATTCGAAACAAAAAATTAACTTTCATTGTACATTTTTAAAAAAAAAAATTACACTAACTAAAAAAAATTAAAATTGCTTCGTTTAATAAGATTTTTAAATTTACTTTTTTACTTACCAAATGCCAATATATTTGTACCATATATAAATAAACAGTACAGTATAGTACCAATGAAGGTTTATCGATATCATTTGAGCATGAAAACTTTTGAAACATTTTGAAAATCTTTGTTGTTTTCTTTAGTATTGGGTTTTATAAATTATTTTAGAATATTGTTGGTATATTTTTACGATGTTGTATGAGTTATACATTGCGGAAAAGTATGATAGTGGTCAGGAAAGTAATAATATTTTTATGAAGTCCTAGGTGTTAGGATTATGTCAAAAATTGTTTTAGGTGAATTAATTTCCATATTTTAAATTTGTTAACATGGACAGTCACATTTTTTCATTGTTTATAAGTGCTATAATAGAGCCTTGACCTGTATCTTAGGTGCCCAATGAATACGGACCTACTCTTATGATTTGCACTGTACCCATGATATTTTATTTTTGAAACATTCTTGTTACTGTTTCATACTCTACACTTAAATCATTATCTATCACCACAGGTATCATTGTAGAAGATAGTTTATAAGTAGGAAATGTAATGAATGAACCATTTTTGAAGTAAATAATTTTATGATGGGGCAAGATGTAGTATACAAAAAAAATTTCTTTCAAATGATGTTGAGATATTTAATGATTACCATAATATGTAATACAAGAGAAGAAGAATTGATGCCTATACAAAATATTAGAGATCACTTATCTTAATAAGATGCATATTCAAATGGAATGAAAGTGACAATACTGAAAATGATTTTGGGATGATATGATGTATAAAAGAGTATCAAAATGAAAGTAAAATAAATGTCAAGCAATATAACTTATGGATAGTTTTCTTAAATTTTATTATTAATAAGTTAAGCCTAGTTAAGTTATAAAATTTCCTCTTGAATATTTTTTATTTTTTTTTTGCATAATAGTTAATTAATTTTATAGAAGGAAATATTTATACTTTATTTTAAGGTTTTCTGATATCCAAACATTAAAATTGCACTTTGTTAAATTGTGAAGAAATTTTTTAAATAATTTTTCTTTTAATATTTTATTTATATTTTAAGAAATGCATTTTAGAATATAAACTTGTATTGATGTGTTTACATCATAAGTAATTTATTTTATGGTAGAATAAACATAGTTTTCTAACTATTACCAATACAAATAATAGAATACTATTTTATTAAATGAAGATTACATATCATCATAAGTTTTGTAAGTTTCATTGGTAAAAGCCTGAAATCCGGGCAAAGCCACTTGGGACACTGTTTACATGTCAAAACACATAAAAATGCCATTTCGGCGGCCGATGCTGGCCTTACAGGCTAATACAACATTTACATATTGTATTAACCCATTGCTAGGTCGCTTTACATGAGATTGCACAAAAATATTACACCCTGTTTTGTGCTTCAAAACTATTTACGCATATTCGTTCTATTCATAGTTGATTACCGTATCGCTTGAGGGTGTTTAAATATCAAGGCGGTAGCATTTTTTCAAATCTCCGTAATAGAGTAATGTCATTTCTATTTAAATAATGTTGTTAATCATTAATAATTGTCATACAGTCTCCACCCTTCCCTAAAAAAATGTTAATATGTAAAAAATTGGCAAAGGGTACGTTCCAACACGCTTCGACAAGCTCACGCGCTAAGTCACGTTTCTGCGTGGAAACTAGACGAGATCAATAACATGTCTGAAGAGTACGTGCAATTTGTACACTTTTCACAAATGCCGAGTACAGAAAGGTGAGGGAGACTGTGTCCTTTTTTCCGGCACATAATGTCCTCACAAATACCAGATTGTTTGATTATTACAGCAATAAAATAATAAATCGGTTCAAAAAGTTCAAAGTTTGTGTACTTTTTTTTTTTTTTATTTCATTAGAAATTGACAAGTATTTGGATGATGTTTTTCTTTTTTCAGCGGGGTTAAAAGAAATGACTCCTTTTTGTTAATACTATCAAAGTAGGAACCCCAACCCCCCCACCCCCAAAGCAGTTTATTTTAGAAGGCAAAAAAAAAAAGATAATTCAAAAGAAATAGAAATAAAAGTCAAAAGGGTTGAGAAAAAAAAGTTGTTGAAAATCAACAGAAATTATGGACTTTTTGTTCCAATTACTTTTCCGAGTATCAGAATTTGAAAACATTTTTTTATTCCCAAAAAAACACAAAACTTACTTTTGATTTAATAAGAAGATAAAAACAATTTTGTCAACCAAAAAAAAAAAAAAATAGGTTGAAAAAATTGGAAACAATTACCAAATAATTGCATTCTATTTCAAACAAGGTCAGGGTTTTAAATAAATGACTCTTTCGGTGTACTTTTTGTTAATAATAACAGTACGGAAAGTCCCCCAAAAAGTAAGCTGTTTTTATTGTAGAACGAAATATAAACAAAAGTCAAAAGTGAAACAAAAAAAAGATATATATATATATTTTTAAACAAAAAAAAAAAAGGTCTTGACTTTTTGTTACAATTCTTGATGCGAGGGTGGGTGTTGCAAAACAATTTTTTAACCCCCAACAACACGAAAGTTACTTTCGATTTCATAATAAGAATAAAAACAATTTAGTCAAGCAAAAAAAGAAAAGGTAGAATAAAGTCTAAACAAGTCGCAAATAATTGTATTCTATTTTTTCGGCGGCGGGATTAAAACAAATTTTTGGACGTCGTGAAACGGTCCAAAGTTTTAAAATCATCAAAATAAAAGGTACACAAAATTAAATTAGCAAAATTTATTGGAATAAAGAAAAATGTGAGGTTACAAAAAAAAAAAAACAACAACGAAAATTAATATAACAATTTGTTAAATAATAAAGAAATCATGTTATAAATAAAATCAAAATTCATTTAATCGATAAAAAATCATGTTGTATTATAAAAAACAAAAAGTTGCGGCCCGGTAACGTTATATTTCATTGATTTTGTCTAGCATCAATGCTCCAAGCGGCTTTGCCCGGATTTCAGGCTTTTACCGTTTCGGTTTCATTTTTATTATATTTTTGAAAATGGCCAGAGTGAAGGCTATTCTTATTTTATTTTTTATATTTATGTGTCATATTTATTGTAAATATTTTATTTTTTTTATTTATGTTAAATAATGTTAATCTACATTTTACTTTGTAAATATTTTATTATATTATGTTATAAATCTATTGTTAATTTGCAAATAAATTTGTGAATTGTTTTTTAAAAATTTACTTTAGTCAAGTTGTGATTTATCTGCGTGTTGCTTATTGATTTTTCATTCTGCATGCATGATCCACAGAAATCAATAATTTAAAATATGATTTATTTGGCACATGAGCCATAAAGATTTCTTAGACATTATTTTTATTACATTTGATTAAGTAACCAAGTATATTACCAATATTGTTTAGAAGATATGATCATTATTAATTATTTTTAAACTGATACAACACCACTGAGAGATACTTGATATTTCCACAATATTAGATTATATTATATTTTTAAGAATGCCACATTAAACAAGGAAAGATTGTACAATATTTTACTTAAAATGTTATTATATTATTTTTTTTTATTCCTAAATTTTAACTATTAAGTAGATTTAATATTCAACAATATATCTTTTTAAAAATAATTACAATCTTCTTACACCTTTTAAGCAAAAATGTTTATTATTATAATTACAGTTTTGACTGTTCCTCACAGTCTTCTTAGATCTACAAAAATTTAAATATTATAACAATACAACCAAAACTTATATATACATCAATAAATTAACAATCAATCTATACATATAATAACACTCTTAAACACTATACATCATTTATTACATTATATTACTAAATTACTCAATCCTTAAATAGTTTTAAAAAAATTTAAATTAATTTTTATTTCTTCAATATTTTATATTCCCTTTTTTATACATTTTAAAATATGCTATCACATATATACACCATAATACATTCTCCCTATAACAATTTTTTAAAAAGTACATAAATCTTAATTTTTATACATTATTTATTATATTACATTTCTTAATTTTTTAACTTTTTAATTTTAAATCTTATAAAACCTTCACATCCCTTAATAATTTATAATTTAAATACCTTTTCTTTTATATATATTGAACCAGGTGGTGTTAATAGATCATTATAGGAGGAACAAAATCTAGCATGAACTTTGACTCTTTAAATAAAATAATATTATGAAATATAGACTTATGAAATAATATTGTAAAACTTTTATACAAAATATATGATACACTTATTTAATAATCTGATCTGCACCAATGCAATTTAATTATTGCACCACTACAGTCCCTTAGGCAAAGAAGAGAAGTTATATAAAAACTATATATAACTAAGACCACGTTTTCAGGACACAGATATCTTCTCGGCTGCAGAATTCAACACATATTATTCAAAGCACTTTTTTGTTTTGTAGAGAACTCCAGGCGCCAGTCAATTATCCAAAAGATAACTAACGCACTTTGAACAATGGCAAACTAACTCAGCGCCTAAGACATCCCAACTAGCTCAATCAAAAGGATAACATAATACATTATTGCTTTAATTAGTGATAAAAGAATTGATCACAAAATAAATTTTAAAGACAATTTATTTTAACTAAATATTTATTATTGTAAATTTTAAACTACTTTTATAAAATCTTAATTAAACTAAACAATGATTTATAATAACCTCAGGCACACAAATATTATAATAAGATATATAATAGTAATATAATTCAGCATTAAAATAATTACAAGCATGCAAAACACGCACATCAACAGTTCATTTTATGCGGTTATAGATTTCATTTATTAACTGACTCTGGGAGGCTTCAAGATTAGCAAGGCTACATTAATATCAAAAATGGAATAAGAAATGTTATCCATTACCTATAGGATTTTGGACATTGAATTTTTTGTTTGCTGCTTCAGGTGAGTTTTCCAACATGTTGGATTTGAGGTTTTTGTAGAGGTTTAATGATT
Source organism: Epiperipatus broadwayi (assembly GCA_028023455.1). Lineage (NCBI taxonomy): Eukaryota > Metazoa > Onychophora > Udeonychophora > Euonychophora > Peripatidae > Epiperipatus > Epiperipatus broadwayi. The sequence goes on along the minus strand of JAQFVV010000001.1, from coordinate 1,758,723 downwards.
ACTATTTCATGATACTAGAAAGTAAAGGCAGCTAGATGTCTCTGGTGGTTTCACATTATTGGGTATGCATCACTTTTTCCAGGCAGGGTGCTATTTTATCAGACTAAGGCTAGAGTCCAGCCGCATGCTTCCAATGGTTGCTAACACTGCATTGTTATGAAAAACACTGATTCTAGATGTGTGGAGAAACTGATTGTCTGCTTGATTTAATCTGATTGTGAACACAATTGATTGAACAATGAAAAACTGGACTTTATTTGATGACCTGTTGTCACTTTGTTAATTACCTTTTATATCCGCCAGCTATATCCCTTGTTAAAATTCTTCCACTATTTTTGATTACATTCTGATAAGATTTTAATCCTGTTTTCAATTGGTAGCCATTGCTAATTCCTGTTGTTTATAGATTCTTTAATTAGCAGCCATTGCTAATTCTATTTTTATATCACTTATGAACATATACAATATTTGAGGGAACTTCTTTTAATTTATAACTTTCATTTACTTTTCAATATTTAACCTCACATTCTATTTTATTAACACACACACATTTTACTCTATTTCTTTATATTTGAATACAAACTACTTATGTACACATGTATTTATTTTATGAAAAGAGAGTTTTTAGTTTTTAAGATTTCATTTTTTTTTCTTTAATTTAAATGAATAGAGATATTTTTAATTTTATGTAAAATATTTATTTTTAAACAGCCATACTTTTAACCTTTTGTAAGCCAAATTCTCTCCCCCTTCAAACTAATCAATTGTAACTTTTACTGATAAATGATGTTTAGATTATTTTCTTCCTTTTTTTTATTTTTAAAGCTAAACTTTTATATTAAACTTCCTTTTATTAAACTTTTAATTATTTCTTTAAATGAGATGTTTTTATTTCAATCATTTACTGATAGTGATTTTATCATTTATTATCACTTTTAAAACTTCTTACATTATTTATGAAAATGTTTATTTTTTTAATAATTGTAAATGAACAATTTATGTGTAGCACTCCATTAGTGGTACATTACATTTCTTCCCCGACAAGAGTAAAGTGTTTCAGTTTGACCATTTTATCTCTGATAACTTGATTATTAAATCTGAACTATTTACATTAATTTTTTATTTCTCTAAGTTTACTTTCTTTATATCTAGAACTATACATGCTGAGGGCAATCTTCTTTGACTATACTTTTTTTCTATCTAGGCTGACAACATTGCTTACAATGATCTTGTACTGAATGATGACTGCCAGACATTTTTTACGATACAGGGATCTTAAATGACGTGGATGCAGAGTTGCTTGCTTATACCGACTTACTCATATTTGACATGAAGCTTCATATGCCAGGTTTCTACTGGTCTTTGTGGAAAGAAAGATTGCTGCGAATGGCAGGATTCATCTACTGTCCAATTTGACTTATGTTTGGGAATAATATCAAATATGGGACTCTCCCCCAAAGAAGTGATTCGTGACTTACTCTGGTTGTTCCCATTGCACATTTTTAAATAGAATGGGGACTTTCCCCTGAGAAGTGATCCTTGACAGTCCGTTGTGGATGCTAATTTCATCCAGCCAACAGCTTTAACTTTTCCTAAACTCAATCCCTATACTTGCTACCCTCCTTTCAATTAATTCTAATCTATCCTAACTTAAACTTAGATTTACATTTCATTTATATTATTTATTTATATTGATCTTACAATATTATTTTTAAACCATTTCTTTAACTTGCTTTTATTAACATGTGTGTATTCAGAGAGAAAAAAACTATTTTATTTTATTGCACAACATTATTTTTCTACATTTATTTAACTTGATTTTATTATATGTATTTCCTTTGTTTTATTCATTTTCTTAGTATTACTTTAAACCATTAGTTTGACCTATTTATTTATGAAATTTTCGTCTTAATATGCATGTGCAAATAAATCTTTTATTCTGGGAATCCTCCATTTTTATTATTTTCCAAAACAATTCCTTTTTTAAAAAAAATTTATTGCAATTTTAAATAGCGAACCTTTCAAATTCAAGTTTACCATCTATGTCAAAGTTTTTTCATTTTAAAATTCATTATCCATTTCCGGTCCTTTGTTTCTTTCCTTTACTTTAACATTCCGTCCATTAACTAACTTCTAAACTTGGTCAGGCGGCTCTTTTTTCCTTTCTACTATTGCTATAATATAAATTAACTTTCCCCTTTCACCTATCCCTCACTTATAATTTGTTGCCTTGTCTCTTTCCCGTTCTGTCCTATTTTCTGCCTCGTAAATTAAAAAACCTTTATACTTAGAAAAACTCTGTAGTTCTTCCAGCTGAGAATATTTTTTTCTGCTCTTTCTCTTTGTTTTAAATCTAAGTTTAAAACGAACATTTATTTTAACCTTTTCATTTTTAGTTTCTTGCAGAAACTCTTTTACTTGTATTCTATCTTTATTATTTTCATTTCCAAATTGCTATACTTAACACTATCTTGTTCTACTATCTCTTGATTTACCTTTTCTAATTCATCCTTCTCTTCACTTACATCTCTTACTACCTCACTTCTTTTTCAACTTCCTGATTTTCTTTAACCAAATCTAACTATGATTTCTTGCTTTTTCTCTATCTTTCCTGTTATCTCACATCTTATTTCTCTTATTTCCCTAATCATTTCTACTTTGAACTCTTGCTGACTTTCCTTAATTTCTTGACGTATTTCTTCCCTCAGTTCAGCCTTGAACTCTTGCATTTCTTTCATCATCTTTACCATCATTTTCATCATCTTCTGTGTCTTACTCTCTTCTTTTTCTTTTTCCCCCATTTTCGAAACAAATTTCAAAGTTGCTATTATTATTTTTTTTATGTTTATTTAACTCATATTTTCATTTAAAATAAGTCCAAAATATTAACTGTTTATTTATTTCTTTTTAAATGGAACATATGACCGACTCCAACCCCTTTTTCCTTTTTCTCTGTATCCATTCTCTATGCCTTGACTTCATCCAAAATATCCAACTGGCTTTAATTCTCTCTTTTCATTTAAAGAAAAAATAGTTTCAGTCAATTCTTTATTTAAATTATACCACTTTAAAATTCTTAATTGCAAGGACGCAATTTAGCCTTTCTTTGAATATTTTCAAACAAGAAAAAATATTTAATTAACTATCATTTATGATGGTTCTGCTCCCACTTTGGGAAAAGCCAAATGAACTGGGTGGGGTTATATTTGATCGAAATAGTAACAACAAAATCTATTTAGCATGAACTTTGGCTCTTTAAATAAAATAACATTATGAAATATAGACTTGTGAAACAATATTGTAAAACTTTTTTACAAAATATATGATAAACTTATTTATTAATCCGACCTGTACCAATGCAATTTAATTATTGCACCACCACGGTCCCTTAGTCAGAGAAGAGAGTACCCAAAGAGTACCTGTATCCAAGCCAGAGTTATCTAAAAAACTATATATAACTAATGCCACGTTTCCAGGATACAGATATCTTCTCGACTGCAGATTTCAACACCTATCATTCAAATCACTTTTTTGTTTCAGAGAAAGCTCCAGGCGCTAGTTGATTACCCAAAAGATAACTAATGCACTTTGAACAATGGCAAACTAACTCAGCACCTAAGACATCCCAACTAGCTCAATCAAAAGGATAACATAATATATTATTGCTTTAATTAGTGGTAAAAGAATTGACCGACAAAATATTAAATTTTAAAGACAATTTATTTTAACTAAATATTTATTATTGTAAATTTTAAACTACTTTTATAAAATCTTAATTAAATTTCTAACTATAAGATCTTTCCATTGACTCATTGTAAATCGAAAGTTTTCGCCAATAATAATGTGTAATAGGAATTGTGGACTTAATCAGTGAAGTATTAAATAGCTTCGTGCTCTCAGGTCTAATCGCTTCAGCTTCACCTATTTATATAGAAAGTAAGTTGAAATAAAGAAGGTTCCCCTCTTTTCTTCCAAGGCATAAGCTTGTGGTTAAGACCTGTAGAGGTCCCTATCTTCGCATTTTCAAGCGCACATGTTTGAGGTTTATTGCCTTAGTAAATATTAATTAAATTAAACAATGATTTATAATAACCTCAGGCACACATATATTATAATAAGATATACAATAGTAATATAATTCAGCATTAAAATAATTACAAGCATTCAAAACACGCACGTCAACAGTTCATTTTATGCCGTTATAGAGTTCATTTATTAACTGACTCTGGGAAGCTTCAAGATTAGCAAAGCTACATTAATATCAAAAATGGAATAAGAAATGTTAAATGATGCTTATACAAAAGTTTAAAACTTTTTAAACTTTTATAGATTATTTTCTTCCTTTTTTTATTTTTAAAACTCTAAACTTTTATATTAAACTTCCTTCTATTAAACTTTTAACTATTTTTTTAAACGAGATGTTTTTATTTCAATCATTTACTGACAGTGATTTTATCATTTATTATCACTTTTAATACTTCTAGCATTATTTATGAAAATGTTTACTTTTTAATAATTGTAAATGAACAATTTTACATGTAGCCCTCCATTAGCGATATAATATATTAAATACCTTTTTCTCCATACATACAAATCTTTATTTTATTTTTTATTTATTCCTCAGCTATATTTAATTCTTAAATTTAAAATTTTTAATTTTATATTTTAAAATTCTTAAAACCCTTTTATTCCTCTATTATTCATATACCTATTAAATTAATATTCCTTACTCATACCAAATTATTAACATTTTTAAATATATAACTGACCTTGTTCATCACCTTACATACTTATAAAACATTATAATCCTTACAATATCTTTACTCACTATCAGTTCCTACTACCATAAATTTATTTTTATATTTTATTTCTATTACTTAAATTATTTAATATTGAGAGTCATTAAAATATTTAGTTGCTTATTGTTATTATTTTGGAAGTGTAGTTAAATATCATATAAAATCCCTTATATTTAACTGCAGGGTATTAATTAGTTAATTTATTTTGTTATTAATTTGTTAGAAATGAACCTGAGATTATTATAATTATGATTTCTATTATTATGATTTTATTATTATTAGTGTTATTTTGGAGGATTGTAAATTTCTTATTGATAGATAATGAGTAAAGTTATTAATTAGTATTTTATTAAAGGAATATTAATTAGTTTATTATTTCTGTAATAAATTTATTAAATTATATTTTTTAAATGTGTATTTTAGAGACATGAGAGTATTACACAGTAGTTTGGTTATGTGAATTTGGTGGGAAAATATTCTTATACCATTGAGAGTGTATCTTGGGATGTATTCTCAATGTTTAAATTATGTTACCTTACTGGACATTTCATGTTAGATTTATAATTTTATTTATTATTTTTACAGAGCCTTATTTTGTTTACAATAGTGAGTTAGTTATAAATTAGATTTATTAGTAAATGAATGGATCAAGTATTATAGTTTGTACCCCTAATTATTTATTAAGAATATGTTATTTTATTATAATAAGATTTTTTTAAATTTAATTAGTGAAAAATATTTTATTAGATAACTTGAGCTAGTCTTTATGTTAATTGACTTGATAGCAATTAATTATGCAACTTAACTGTAATACATCATTGTAATCTCAGTTAGCCTGATTCTTTTGTTCAGTAGTTTTCCTTTAAGGAAGGGTACAATATATATACTATATTCATGTGTCTGTAAATAAAATAATAGTTTTCAAGACCCATGACTGAGAGTCTTATTATTTTGTCCATCTTAATTGAATTTTATTTTAAACTATCATTCATATTAACAATAAATAAAATTTGGAGAACAAGAGATAAAAATACTGCCTAATTAAAACAAATACCAAAATTAAATTATGTAGAAAATTGTGGACAAGCAACAAATTAGAACATAGTTCACTAAAAATTATTTTTACTAGTAAATGACAAATAATCAAGGACTTTTAGGTATGAAGGTTAACTCTGAATATCACAATTAAAGTTTTATAAGGATATTTATAATCCACTTTTTACTTGAAATAATAAATAAATTTAATTTCTTGAAAACTAAAAGTTTAACAAAATCAGAAACAAGCATATTAATAAATTACAAAAGCATTTATAATTGTTCTTTTGTCTTTATTTGAACAGGTATAATAAATACAATGTATATTAATTAGTTTGAGATATAATTGGATAAATATCAATAAGAAACATTATTAAATAATTAAATTATATTCTCTTTACAATCTCTACATTCATAAATTATAAAGTTCTTTTTACAGTGGAAAAAAAAAATGTATGTGTATACAATCTTTATATATATAAATATTATTTTATATCTATTATCTGTCTACATTAGAGTGGAGAATTAACAGTTTGTAAACAATAATTATTTATAACATTTCCTTTCATATCTACATCTTTTTTCAAGGATGTAAACTTCTATTTTAAATACCAAATTTTACATTCTATGAAACTTTGTTTAAATATATATATAATTGCAAACGGCTACAGAAAGGAGTTTGCTATTAACTGAAAGGAGTCCCTTTGATTCCTCTTGGAGGCCTTAAAGGAACCGATCAGGGAAAATTCCAATGTCCACTCCATACATTCTTGTCATTGCAGCTGTTATTACTATGTGATTATGCATATAGTATACGAACATGGATGGGCTGCTCACCAACATGCATTAGCCAGCATGGTGAGTTTATTGGCCTTTTACCTCTGAGTTTAAGAATATTTTTTTCCAATATATACAATCATGACAGACAAAAATAAATCATGGCTCTTATTCCCAGGAAGCTGTAAAGTCACCAACCAAGGCACGGTTGGTGGCCGAAAATGGAGGATGCTAAGAATCCCCTGATTGCGGACTCTGGCTGCCATTTCATGATGACTTTTTATTTAGGTACTTACAACTGCAGATCACTTTCAAGTGAAGGAATATTGCAAGAGTTAGAAGAACTATCTTATATTAAATGGGACATTATTGGACTTTGTGAAGTTAGAAGAAACAATTGATTTAAAAAATGGACATATACTCTACTATAAAGGCACAAATATTGGAAATACAAGTGCAGTAGGATTCATTATAAATAAAAAATGGAAGAATAACATTGTGGAGATTGATGGTGTATTGGACAGAGTGGCACGATTAGTTTTACAACTTAATAGCAGATACCAAATGCAGATAATTCAGGTTTATGCCCCATTAAGTTCTCATAGTAATGAAGTTATAGAAGATTTTTATATGGATGTACAAAAGGCTTTTGATCAGAGTAAACAACATTTTAAAATTGTTATGGGAGTCTTTAATGCTAGAATTGGTAAACAAATGAAAGATGAAAATGCTGTAGGTAATTTTGGTTATGCTAATAGAAATGAGAGAGGACATAGACTTGTGGAGTTTGCAGAAAAAGAAAAACTTTATATTATGAATTCTTTTTTTGAGAAAAATGTTAAAAGAAAATGGACATGGAAGCATCCAAATGAAGGTACAGCAGAATTGGTTTATATTTTGACTAACAGAAAATACATATTTCAAGATTGTAATGTTCTTAATAAATTTAACACAGGAAGTGATCATCGATTAGTAAGATGTAAGATACATGTTAATGCAAAACTAGAGAGACAAAAATTATTAAGAAAAACAATATTTACAGTTGATTTTCCTAATCTTCAGAAACATTCTAATGAATTTAAATTAGAACTTACAAATCGGTTTCAAGTATTAGTAGATTTTGAACATGATTCAGATTTGAATGACATTAATAGGAAAATAACTGATACACTTTTAAAAACTGCAACAAAGATAGCTGGTAGAAAAAAGCAGCAATTGACCAATAAAATTTCTACTGAGACTAGAGAATTTATGAAGAAAAGAAGATTGAATATCTCGAATTTTATAAAATGGTGTGGAAAAGAGTTGAAAATGATATAAGAAAGTATAATTGTAAACTAGCAAGGAAAGCTGTAGAAGAGAATAAAAGTCTCAAGAGTGTAAAACAACATTTTGGTATTGGTAGGAAATTTATATCTGCAATAAGAAAAAAAGATGGCATTATTACTAAAAACAGAGATGACATCATGAAATGTGTAGAAGACTTCTATCAAGAATTATATAGTAATAAAGAACAAATGCCTCCTATACCTATTATATCTTCCGAATTGCCCAGAATTTTGAATGAGGAAATGAGACATGCAATTAAATTTATGAAGAAAGGGAAGGCTTCAGGAAATGATGGAATTATAATTGATATATTAAAAAAGAAGGGGAAGAAATAGAATTTTATTTAGCAAAGTTATATACCAAATTTCTAAATGATAAAGATGTACCAGATGATTGGAAGAATGCAGTATTAATATTAATATTTAAAAAAGGTGATAAAGAAGATATTAGAAATTACAGACCTATCAGTCTTTTATCAGTTTTATACAAAATTTTTACTAAGATAATTACAATTCGTCTACAGAAAACACTGGATTTCCACCAACCAAGAGAACAAGCTGGATTTAAAAGTGGTTTTAGTATAGTAGATCATATCCAGGTATTGAGAGAAGTTATAGAAAGGATAAATGAATATGAGTTGCCATTATGCTTAGGATTTGTAGATTATGAAAAGGCATTTGATTCTATAAACGTTTCTTCAGTGATTAAAGCATTGGATTGTCAAGGTCTAGATCCAGGATATTATCATATTTTAAAGAATATTTATAAAAATGCAACAGCAACAATTAGATTACATAATGATAGTAGGAAAATCAACATTGAAAAGGGTGTAAGACAGGGTGACTCCATATCTCCAAAACTTTTTACAGCAGTGCTGCAAGAAGTATTTTGTGGATTAAAATGGGAAACTAATGGAGTGGAAGTAAATGGAGATTATTTAAGTCATTTAGATTTCGCAGATGTTGTAGTTGTTTTTGCAAATAATGCTTTCGAGCTTCAGGAAATGTTGCAGGAGTTATCAGATGAAAGTAGGACTAAAGATAAATGTTAAAAAGACTAAAGTAATGATTAATAGATTTTCTCAAAATATGAAAATAAAGATTAATTATGATGAGTTAGAAGAAGTTAACAGTTACAAATACCTTGGTCAGATTATTAATACAGATGGAAACATAATGGATGAAATTAATCATAGAATTAAACTTGGTTGGAGTGCTTTTGGTAGAAATAACTTGATACTAAAAGGAAATATGCCTATGTGTTTGAAAAGAAAGGTTTTTAATAAATGTGTTTTGCCAGTTCTTACTTATGGATCTGAGACTTGGACACTTAATAGAAGAGCAATACAGAAACTTCAGACCACTCAAAGAAGTATGGAGAGATGCATGTTGGGAGTAACAAGAAGAGATCGAAAACGCAATGTATGGGTAAGAGAACAAACAGGTGTTACTGACCTCATTGAAAAAATTAAAAGACTGAGTGGAGTTGGGCTGGACATATTGCTAGAAGAGATGATAATAGATGGACAATTGAAATTTTAAACTGGATTCCAAGAGATTGTAAAAGACCCAGAAAGAGACCAAATGTTTGATGGATGGATGAAATAAGAAAGTGTGCAGGGGTGATGTGGAGAAGAGAAGCTAAAGATAGGAAAAGATGGATTGAACTTGGAAAGACCTTCATTCTGCAGTGGATTGATAATGGTTGATGATGATAATAATTGCAAACATAATTAGAATAATTACAAACTAATTATTAATATATTAAGAATTAACATACATAGAACAAGCATATGTTATTGTACTTGGATCAAACAACTTGTCAGTTGCCATAGAACTTTGAAAATTCTCTTTGTGCAAAGAAGTATTACAAAATAAGTCAACTGACTGCTTTTTCAGTAACTACAACTCTGTGTTGTGCTTCAATGGTATGAAAGTAAAGCCTCTTGGGGCTATTGCATATTTGAATTCACATTATTCATAAAACAGGCCACAGTAAAAGGTTGTGCAAATGCATATGGATTATGAGCTACAGATTGGGTATCTCTGGTTTAAGAGACATAAATCTTCTAATAACATAAACATAATTTACTTTGAGTCTGACTTAAAAATGCATTATTATTGAGCTTTATTGCATCATGTCTTTTCAAAAGAAAGAAAAATGTTAAATAATAGATATTTATTGTCTCTAATCCTATCATGAAAGATTGTTTTCTGTAAGTATGCCCTGACTTGAATAGAATGAATATTATTTTGGTTAATAGAGGTAATTTATATAAATATGAAATGTCTATGAGTTTTGTAGTATTTATTATCACAATTGTTTTTTTTTTCCATGTTGCTGTTGATTTTAGGTTGTCATATATTTGATTTCACTGTGCACTGCATATAAATTCTAAAATTTTAATTTTTTTATTCCTGATTATCAAAGATGGCACAAAGTTGAAAATTTATTTTCAAAGAGGTCTTAAAAAAAAGAATTCATATTTATTATGTTGGATATTGTAAATGGTAATGCAGAAGTTATGTGTCTACATTAAAATGTACATTGTTTTGTAGCTTATGGAAATAGAAGTATATTAGTCAACATTAGAATGCAGAAAAAACTTTGTCTTCCATTGCAAAAATTAATGATTATTATTATTTTTTTGTTCAATGTGATGAAAAAAGTTATAAAATCACAGCATGTGAAGCTCTGTTTACCTCTTACTGTTTGTATCATAATCAGAATTATCAAACAAATAATTATTCTTTTTATTTATTTATTTATTTATTGTAAATGAGTAAGTATAGATATTATCAAAAAAGTTATCAAACTCCTTCCTGTCAGTATAAGATATTTTTTCATTTAAAATAAGAATTTTAGATTTTGTATCTTTGTCAGGTGAAACATTAGATTTACATCTTGATATATTGAAAAATGCAATAAAGAAATTTAGTTTAAGAAATAAATTTGTAGGTCTTTATGCCAAAAATACAAATTTTGAAGATATCAAGAAAGTATTAAAAATAATGTTTGAGGATAAGTTGACAATATTTTAAAACATTATTGATATTGGTTATAGTGCTTGCATAATTCATAACTCTCTCTAGTATGTTGTATAGATTGTTTGCCTATTAATGTTACATGTTTTATATGCCCAGAAAGAATCTAAGAACTGAAAGTGTTTTTGAATTTTTATAAAAAAAAGTGATGTCAATTAATTTAAGCACAGAAAAATATTTTTACATTACAACCATTATTAAACATATTTGGTGGCCTTAAATCATAATCTTATGTCAAGTTATGCTGAAAAAATGCATTTGAAAATCTTGCTTTTAATCTATATATTAGATGTGTTTCATAAATCAAATTTCAGGATTTCAAATCATGGTATAGCTATAAAGCCTAACGAATCTGATAAAATTAATGTAGTTAAATAGAGGAATTTGAACTCAGGACTTTTCAGTCTATTCATCCTCCACTCTATCTCAAGCAATTGAAACACATGACCACACACATGTGAAAAGATACATAGTCCCCAATATACATATTTTATGCAGAACCAGCACTTATCAGTTGAGCCAGGCCATAATCTCCACACATATATACAATCAGTGCTCAGTTCATATTAAGATCACAATTCTTTAAACTTTAATGAACAGAGTTAGATTAATGTAATGTCTACATGGATATAACTATAATATTAAATCAACAAGATCTTTAAGCATTCCATCATTGGTTTTGCAATGAAATGGATAGTTGGAAGGGTGAGAACATTGAAACCTGTTTATTAAAGTTTGACAAATTGCTATCTTAATATAAACCAAGCACCAATTGTATATATGTGTGGAAGATTGATGAGTGCTGATTCTGCACAAAATACATATATTAAGGATCTTTTTTTTTTTCACATATGTGTGGTCATGTGTATCCGTTGTTTGAGATATAAATAAACTGAGTAATCGTGACTTCAAATCCTTTTATTTACACATACAGGAAACATTCAGTATAACCAAATTACATACTGCCTTAGAATTAATATAGTTACATTTTCTGAATTTGTTAGATATTTTTATGATATTGAATTGGATGCTATTTAGGAAAAGTTCAACTTTAATTGGATATTACAAACAAAATACCTGAATGAAGAAGTTTTGGAAAATATAATGTAATTTAAAAATTTATATTAGCTAATAACTATATATTTAACTAATAAATATAATATTTAGGAAAGTGTAGCAGAGAAGATATTGCTATATCAGATAGATGGTTTAAATATCCAAACTCAACCACAATATTTGTATTTTAAAGATTTTTTTTTTTCTTAATATAAACTGAGCAGTGATTATATATATATATATGTATGGGAGATGATGATCTGGACCAACCGATGAGTCTGGTTAAGCATGAAATATGTATATTGGAGATCATTCATCTTTTTCACATGTATGTTGTCATGTGTGTTGGTTGTATAAAATGGAGTTGATATATGTAGAGAGCTTGAGAGTCTGAGCTCAAATCCTTTCTAATTAAATTAATTAAATTAAGTTCAGGATACTGTGGTATTAGAGCTGCGACATGAAGAATTATAATCGTTTAATCATTAAATTAATTGGGTTATTAAATCAAAAACATAAAATCTACATTAAAAAAAAAAAACAATTTAACAAAAAAAAAAAAAAATAGGAAAAGCATTAGTGTGAAGAATAGTTAAAATGCATATTTAAATCAAATTGAGTGTGTGTTTGTACGTGCATATTCTGCATAATCTATTTTAATACATTGTACAGGATTACACCTGCATTTATATATGTAATATATGCGTGATTCGATCTCAGACTTTCACACGACCTTCAACTCTCAGTGCCATCTTATATTGCTGACTCACCTGATCACACACATGTTGAAAAGATAAATAATCACCAATAGACGTATTTCGTGCTAAACCAGCAATCATCAGTTGGTTCAGATTACCATCTCCACACATATATACAATTAGTACTCAGCTTTATATTAAGATAACTAATTTTCATACTTTAATGAGTACTGGTTTAGCACGAAATACATATATTGGTAATTATTTATCTTTTCAACATCTGTGTGATCAGGTGAGTCATCAATATAAGATGGCACTGAGAGTTGTAGGTCGTGTGAAAGTCTGAGTGCAGGTGAAAGCCTGTACAATGTATTAAAATAGATTATGCAGAATATGCACGTGCAAACACACTCAATTTGATTTAAACACGCATTTTAACTATTTTTCACATTAATGCTTTTCCTATTTTTTTTTTTTTTTTTGTTAAATTGGTTTTTTTTTTTTAAAAAATGTAGATTTTATGTTTTTGATTTAATATCCTAATTAATTTAATAATTAAACGATTATAATTCTTCATGTTGCAGCTCTAATACCACAGTACCCTGAACTTAATGCAATTAGAAAGGATTTGTATAGACAATATACTTGTATTTAAATATTAAAATAGAATTTGTATTTTATCTAGGAGGAACTTCAATTCTTAAGGAAGACTATTTTCATTATAAATAATAATAGGTAAACTATTAAAAAACAGATTATATAAGTAATGCTAATTTTAAGGCAAAAGTGTGATCCTGAATGTGGTCATTTAAATGAAAAAAAATTTTAAATAATAATTTAAGAAATAAAATAAAATTTCCAGATAAATAGCTGAAATGATATTCACTGTTACTGGATGCCAAATTGATTAGTATAGGTGTAGTATTAAATTTTTTTTTTCTATTGTATTAACTTAATTTATAAAATATTCAGACTACTTATAATTATTAAGACAAATATCTCCTGCACACAACACAGTAAATAAGTAACCTTGATATGTGCATACATATGTATTTAGCTTATACTGTATAAAGGAAAGAAATATATATCAAAATTTAAATTTATAAATATTATAATGAAATGTAGAGTGAAAACATTAATTTAGCACTATTCTTGGTATTTTCAAATAGATTATTTAAAATTAAATAAAAAATTATTTTATTCTGACAGAAAAATGAAGTTGAATTATTTATTAATGGCATTACAAAAGAAATAAAATACAGCTTTTCTTTTTTTTTTACATATGTCAAAGTGTTGACGGGGAAGCGAACCCGGGCCAGTTGCTTGGAAGACAGCTATGCTAACCACTAGGCCACCAACAGCTTTGCAGAAACAAGCAAACAAAGTATTGTTGTTTTAAATATAAATGTTGATTAGATTTAATTTAACCAAAAGGAGATTAGGGGGGAAAAATACTTAAGAACCCATTTCTGATTCTATTCAAAACTATATAAATTGATATTGTTTTATGAAAGTAAGTTAAAGAAAAAACAACCATTGTCTTGCAGGATCATTATATATTTTGTATTATAACGACCAGGTTTGTACATTTTCTCAACAGACCGAGAGTCTGAGCCAGAGAACCAAAAGCTGACCAAGTCGGGCTAGTAATATTCTACGTCTGATCATGCCTCAACTCTCGTACCCATGCTTCCAAGTCAATCCATTGCGAATGACATGCCTGAGGTTACAGTTGATCTCTTTATTCACATTCCAGTAATAGTAAAGCAGTTAAACATAAGACACCCCTCCCACACACACACACACATATGGGATTATATAACTTAACTAATGATTTATAAGGTAATGAGCAAGAATGGAGACTGAGATGAATTTATATTTTATAAAATTTAATGTAATGATCAATAAACGAAAACAATGTAAATTATATATATTTGCTCACATGCAAGTAAGCGAATACTTGAATTTACAAAAAATATTTAATGTAATAATCCATAAATGATAAAACAAACCAATCATATATTTGCTCACATGCAGGTGAGTGAAAACTTAAGTTTACAAAGTGTTTAAATAGATTATGGATTTCCAGAATTGACAATATGCTTACACCATCTTTTATATTACAGGAGAATATATACATAATTAAGATATAGTGTCTAAGGTTTCAAAGACTGAGCAATTTGATCTCCAACTAAACTCATTTTAAGGTTAAGTAGATTGCAAAATAAATATTTCCCATCCTCTATATCATAATTTGTGCTATGGACTACGTCAGGAAAATTAGCAACAGCTAGAGTGATCAATTAATTGGCAACAGCTTTGAGTTATATTATTAAGTTTAAACTTAATTTACTACACAGATAAATCACATTAACTCAGATTTTGAATCAGATCAAAACTAATGTTAATTTATGAGAGGCTGAACTGATGCCGGGCAGTTTAACGTCAGATTCTATGGTGTTACAAACTATAATATCAGAGTATGGGCATCTCAAATGTGCACTTAATTGAAGTTCATACCTAGTAATCGGTTCCTTAGACTGCGCTACTTGCTATAATATGAAGAGACCCTTTTATTCACGTGAATGGAACAGCAGCTTAACGAGTCTTTGGAATGCTTTGTTTCCTTCAAATACAAAATAAATATCACAGTTGTCTAAACTTAAAAGGCATGATTTGACATGGAATTGATCCTGATGTGGGCCTCTATAGGTATAGCAAGAAGCTGCACATTTTTATGCTAACTAGCAACACATTCGCTACGCTAATTTAATATTTTCCTAAATCAACTATGCCAAATCTATAGCTTTTATCAATGCCACTACCACTGGTCAGTTCATAACTAGTATATCTTTTCACACTATGAAGACAATAATAGGAATCTGATTTAAGGATATCTATATAGCTTAACCTATAATTAAGGAGAGTTTCAGAAAATTTAGGGATTTATCAAGAATTAGAATATTACGAATATGCTGTATAGAATCACTCATGCTTAATACTAAGCAAAATATTGATTTTAAACTAACTTATTTAGTACATTACAAATAGCTGGCTCACTCCAGCAAAATAATAGTTTGATTTCAGAAGGGAGTTTTGCCTATATTTCTTTATATTATAATATTCCACCATAATGGAAAGGTGACTAATCACCTCTCCGATAATTATCAAACCCCGCAAAACTCCGTTCTGATGAACATAGCGTAAATTACTAAACATGAATTTAAAACAAAATATAGATGGCATAAGAACAAATTGCAGAAATCGATAAAGTGATAATTTAGAAAAATGAATAAGAATTTATGTTTGACTGGTTTTATAGAACTTAAATATTTATGATCAAGCAAGAAATTTAAGAGTGCGTTGAGTTTTAAAGTAAATTTAATCTAAATGGTTTAATGTAACATTTAAATAATATAATGAAATACAAGGTTTGATTGGTTAGCTAGCTTTAATTTAAAGTTTGTTTAGTAATGAAATTAGCACATTCTGCAGAATGATTTACTGGCAATACTTGGTTGTAAGTTTTTCAAGGCATTCTTTACTGGGTATCTTCTCTCCATTAAATCAGGATGTGGCTTCTCTCTATTAAGTAAGAATGTGGCTTTTCTCCATTAAGTCAGAATGTGGATTTTCTCCATTACTTCAGGTTACGGCTTCTCCAGTAGGGCTTCTCCATCACTGGGCCAGGATGGAAGTTGGTGTTCTCTTCAATTCTATAGAACAGTTTCCGTGGGAGACAGACAGTAAGTCTATCATCCCACTAGCTCACGGTTCTCATCTTAACAGCTTTCAACAATTGCTTGGTCTGAATTCAGTTTGGCCAAAAATAATGCAGGAACAGCTCTTTAATTATTGTTCTTCAACACTCATTTGAAAAAAATATGCATCTAACATCTTAAATGGCCATTGCAGGCTTTTTTATATCATATTTTTGCCAGTATCCTCCACAAATGTTACTTGTTTACTTATTTCAAATTTTTGCCTATAACTAAATTTCTACTTTTTTAAAAATTATCCACAGCTAAAAAATCTGGAGCTAAAAGTTCCTTTTCCTTGTGTTTCCCAATTGCACCTAAGATAAATTTATGCCTGATTAGATTTTCAAATTTGTTTTTGCCTATAATTTTAAATGAGGTCAATTTTCAGCTAAAAGATTATTTTTAGACGAAATGTTAAAACTTGTAAACAACTTACAGCCTGTGTAATTTTAAACAAACAATATAAGTCAAAAATTATTTTAAATGAATATTAAAATACAACTACACAGTGCTATGTTTACTTCAGTTTTAACAAACGCCAGGGTGGTATGTAGGTATATGCTACCCATGACTGCATCTGCATATAATGTACAAGGTGATTATACATGCACATACTCAGCAATATTACAAGCACCAACTTGAAATTTTACATTAAAAAATACAGGCAATCTGAGTGAAGCATAGCACCAAATAAATACACTATTATAGAATATAATAGGTAAACGACAAGTCGATAGATCTAACTGTTTCAGTATTAATTAAGAAAATAAATTACTCTTTAATCCTTCATCTATTCGGACATTCCTTAGCAGGTAGTTACTCAGAAGCTTGCAAAGTCAAGAATAGTTCTGATGTTAGCAGGATGTTATGCTAGTATGAATTTGCACCACACAGAGATGCATACTGAGAGTAGTTTATGTTGATTGCAAAATTTATTGTGCATTGTTTGTTTATTCATGAAATTCAAACAATACTGTAGTTATAGATGAACTGAAAGTCATCAGCAATTGTTTGGTTTATTTAACTAAGACAATTTAAGACTATCTATCTATAACTGAAACTGATAAATATGCATGTATACAAACACAAATGAAAACTTACTATAATCACTAAAAAACTTAACACTAAAAGAAAGTTTATTATTACTATGGAGAAAATCCATTTGGTTATTTGAAAGAATAAAATGCTTTATTTATACTAAATTATTTTAGAAGAAAAATTCAGCTGATTATTTATTTCAGAAACATTTTAAAGGAAAACAATTATCATTATAATTTTCCATCTGGGAAATAACGTTGAATAATTTAGCTTCTAATTAAAATAAACACAAATTGATAATGCTAACAAGTGCTAATATGAACCAGATTGAAGGGGTTTCAAGAAAGATCTTCAAATGTACTGAGGAAGACAAAAATTAGTACCATCAAAATTTGTAGTCAAAAAGATAGACAGTTCAGTTAAGTCTCAAAAAGAAAAAAAGTTAAACTTTATGTACTGAGTAAAAAAAAATTTATTTTTTTTCAAGTTTTGTTTATCATATAAAATGCGATTTTTATTTATAAAAAGATTTTAGATTAATTTATATTTAGAAAAGTTTAACTGGGTAAATATATTTAAAAATGTATTTGTAATCAGAATTCTCTATATCGGATAATAAATGGAAATTTTAATCCTTAAAATAATAGTTTATTGATTTTACATTTTCTTTATACAGGCATAAAAAATTTTATATATTAAAACAATATGTGAGTCTATAATATAAAAGCTAATTAATTATTGACTCATTAAAAATCCTTTTTATTACTAAGCATGTATATATGACTGCATATATGAGAATTAGTATTTGTCTATATGAACCAGATGACATTTAGTTTAAACATTTCACCATTTATTGTTTTTCTATATGTCTGACAATTTAATATCCGTGTGATATTTATAGTTCATAATAAAATATAATTAATCTATGCTATATTAAAATATTTATTTAAATCTGTCTTTTTTTTTAAATCATTAATAATAAAAAATTTTAATCATCATTTTGAATTATAATAATTATATTTAAATATTATATTAAGCATTTGTCTATCTGTTATGCATATATATTCATTATATTCTCTTGTTATCCATGAAGCTAATACTGGATGTAACATAATTTGTGTTGATTTTATATAATTATCATTGGAATCATACAGATGACACCGTGGGATTATAAATGATAGTATATAATAATTTTATAATTATTAAGTCACTTTTAAAGTCTGATCACTTTATAATATTAATTGGTTATGCGCAATATGATCATCATCACTATACTAATCACTATTAAGCTGTAGTTAATATATATTTAACTATAACTCAATTTAATGGTAGTTAAAAAGGGTTAAGGAATTAACTGAAAATACTTCTGCAGATTGAAAGATTGTATATTAATAGATAATTACTATTATATTTATTATTTTTATTGTTTTATATATATATGTCTTTCATTCCATTTTTTACAATATATGTTAGCGGTTTGAAAGAAAGATATAAGAATTCTTTAGCAATATTTTTCATTAGGGCTTATATTAATTTCAAGCAATACACTAGTTGTTGTTGTTGTTGTTGTTGTTTTGATAATCTAATGTATGTAAATAAATGTAGATGATTGTTTTCCTGAAGGTTTGTGATGATGGTGTTTTAGTTGTATTTTTATATTGGACTTTTTCCATCATCTAATATGAGTATTGAATGACTTTAGAAAAATTTAACTTTATTTAAATATTCCAAATACATTCAACTGTTAGTAGTAGCACATCAAACAGTTTATTATATGCACAACATTTTGAAAGGTATTATTCTCCCCTCTTCAGATGTTGATGGTCTGACCAGTGACAGTACTAGCGTGAGATTTGAACCTGGACCCTTAGATTTTTGAGTATTGAATTTTAAGATAATGCTCTAACCAACTGAACCATCCTGCCAAATGCAATAATCAGTAGAAATTTCATATACTTATCTATGGTGTTCCTCCTGATTTCTCCATTTTTTCCTAAGAGCTAAGTTGATTAATAGTTTCCATACATTATGTATAGTCACACTAGGCTGACATTGTGGGATTTTTTACCATTGTCATGTGAGCAGCATCTGTAAATTTTTTTCTTTATATCTTTTCTTCTCTATCCAATATTTTTGTATTTTTCCAATTGAACATATGTTCATTGACACATACATGTTCTGCTACATTAGACACATCTGCTTTCTCTCTTCTAATTATTAGTTTATGTTTTTGCAAGCACTTTTTAATGGGATGACTGGTCTCACTAATATATGTTTTTCCACATTCACATGGTATTTTATAGATGCAGTTTTTTTTTCAACATTTCAAGAGAAACAATTGTTGTTACTGTAGCGTATCCATACATTCCAAAAATAGCAGACAAATTAAGGAAAATCTGCAATCAGTATATCATCAGAACAGCTTTACAGAACCATACCACACTATGAAGAATTTTAACATCTACAAAGCTTAAACTTAAAATGCTGAAAAGAAAAAACTATCTATGAAATATCATGTGAATGTGGAAGAAGATATATTGGTCATCCCACTGAAAAGCACTTGCAAGAACACAAACTGATAATTGGAAGAGAGAAAACAGATAAGTCTAAGGTAGCAGACTTTCTATGTGCCAATGAACATATGTTCAATTTGAAAAAATACAAAAATATTGGATAGACAAGAAAAGATACAATGAAGAAAATTTAAAGAAATTGCTCACATGACAGAAAATCCCATAAGCCAACCTAGTATGACTATACATAATATATGGAAACCACTAATCAACCCTGCTCTTAAAAAAAGTGGAGAAATCAGGAGGAGTCTCATAGATAAGTATATGAAATTACTACTGACTTACCTTTAGCAGTATGGCTCAATTGGTCATAGTGTTATCTTAAAATTCAATCCAAGAATCTAAGGGTCCAGGTTCGAATCCCATGCTAGTACTGGTCATGCCAGAAACACCTGAAGAAGAGGGGAGAATAATACCTCTTGAAACATTGTGCATATACTAACCTGTTTGATGTGCTATTACTAATAGTTGAATGTATTTGGAATATTTAAATGAATTTTTATAAAAATATTCAATACTCATATTAGATGATAGAAATAGTCCAATATAAAAATACAAATGCAGCTGATTACTTCTAAAAAAATTATATCTAAAATTGAAATAACAAACTAATGCTACTATTTAATATAGCATTAAACAATTTAAAATGAGTATATATAATTATTAGAAATCATATATTTTTAAAAAAAAACATTTTAGAAAGAGTATTGAGTAATGTGTACTCTGACAGGCATTGGGGAATAGATAACAAATATCATTAATTGTACTTTTATTTTTTTTCATTTAGAAATTAGTAAAATGCTTGAAGAAGCAAGTCACTTTTTATATTACATATTTAAACTGAATGCTGAAAGTGCACTAAATATCATTTGTTCTATATTGTATATTACTAAAATATTTAAAGGATAAAATTATTTCAACATGATTGTTGTCTTGTGATAACAGTGAGTAACGCAATATTTATTGATTGATTTTCAGATTCAGAAATTAAATATTTTTTTAGTTTTCTCCAAGTATGACAAAGTCTGATCTGATTATTATTAGTATTGTAATTATATCACTTGGTATAGCATGGATTTTTTCAAACACTTTCATAATAAATAATGAATCAAAAAATTGATTCATCAATGAAAAATGAAGATGATTCTTTCTTGCCTTGAGATTTCAAATTGAAGTTTCTACTACTTTTTAAAAAAATCAATTATCTGATAATTCTGGCATGTTATAAAATCTTATTTCCTTTATCTTCAAAAATTAATGGTAAACACCTAAAACCTTTCCTAGTAATTTTTTAATATTTCTCATTAAAATTATTATTGCACTTAAACTCCTAGTTATGAGTCAAATCTTGGAATGTATCAAATGAGCTCAAATCTCCTGATTTGGGGAAATATCAGAAATTGACTTATTTTTGGCATTTACCAGGAAACAAAAAAAATATATCAAATATTATCATGAACAATGACTCATAGTTAGTTTGCATACACATACATTTTTCATCTTAGAAAAATGTTGACAATGTTTTTATATAAAAAAAATTAGAACTTATTTTTCATTTTATTTATATATTAAATTCAATGTCCTCTACTATCACAAGGATATGAGTAGCTACTATTTTTCAATTGATTTTGCATCAAGTATTAAATTCAAAAAGTTATTATCAGACTGCCATATGTGGATTGTTTGTATGTTGTGGAGTAAAATCATTCTATCTGTATAGCCATCTTTGTGATGCTCCTAAGCAAAGAATTTTGAATCATTTACAAATAATATTGTCAAGAAGTAAATGAAAATAGAAAGTATCATGAAGAGAGTAAACAAATAAATGACTTAAAAGATTCCCAAACCATCCTGCACTTACACTCATGAGATTTGATCTTCAGATGTTTTCTCTAATCTGATTGTGGTTGCTACAATACTCAAATGTTAAAAGAACATTTTTCCAATATTGATCATTTATGTTAAATATGATTAATTTACATTTGTATTTGGAGAAAAATTATTTCCAGATAAAATTATCAAAGGTGTTTTTTTTTTTTACATTATGGAAATTTTCATGGACATTTTTGTATTAAAGATCACACAGTTGGTCATAAATAGCAGCAATATTACATAAGCTTATAGATTATAAGAGGTTTATTGTGTGGGTGACATCTTCATCATACCAGAAGTATGGTCAAAGTCAAAGCAAAAATTACTATTCATTTTGTTCAGAATTTAACATTGGTATTAAAAAGTTCAGAATCATTTGTGCTGTCTAACATTGCCAACAGTTGGAAGATAATAATGTGAAGTTCAATTCCTTAAATTTAGTAATTGGAGAAATCATAAATACAAATAAATTGTATTGGATATTTGATCATTATAGTAATGGAACAATCATATATATTATTTCTAACAATATACAAAAATTTGATTCAAAATAGTACTGGACTTTAATCAAAGTTGTAATCCACTTTATAGCAATAGTGTTTTGTCTTTATAGATTAGAAAAAGGATCTCACTGGCAAAAAAATAAAAGTGCCTGTGTTTTTATAAATAATTATGGCAAGTAAAGATAGTAACATTAAAACCTTTTTCAACATTTTTCCATTCTTTCCCTAGTAGCAATTGAGTTAATAATAGTTCACCATTTTATTTTAATATTAAAACCTTTATTTAATATTATGAATCAATAAATTGTACTTCATTTATTAGAAATATAAGCATACAAATGAAAAACATCCTATAAAATCACATTTGAACTTTCCAAATATATAAAACTAATAAAGTGAAATACATAACAAAAACAATTAGTTTTTCTTACTGACTGATTGCCATAAAACTATTGAAAAAGTAAATTAATGAAATCTTTGTTGAATGAATTTCATTTTTTAAATGTAAACTAACAATTATAAAGTCATCATAAAGCAATGAAATTTTGTTCTAAAATTTAAAATTGCATTTATAATTATAAAAATATTACTGCAGTGTTTGACAGAGTATAATGATCATAGTTTTCTTTTTATTCTTACTTCAAATTTCTTAATTTGTACTTTTAAAATGAAACATAATTCAACATGAATATATATATTTTTTAATAATTACTATATAAATATTTTGTAAAAATAATTATAAATATTTAAATAAACTACAAAATTATATAATTTTTTTTTTGTCCTTTACTAACAATGATCAAAGAGGAATTTACAAATTTGATTACATTCTCAAGTTCAAAGAATTTACCAATCAGTGACCTTCCAGGTTTTTGACTGTTTGTTTACAATTTTTCTCTGTGAACTACCGACATCTTCAGAATTTTTTTAAACTTATAAATCAACATTTTACTTTATTTACAATTTTTATCATAAATGAACATAAAACTAGCAAAATATGATTAAAGATAAGCAGTATCATCAGAGTTCTCCATGAAGCACTGAATCTCAAAATCATAGAATTAAAGGGGAGACAATTGTCTAAGTAAAATTTAAAAGGCTTTTCAATTTCCTAAAAATAATCATTTTTCAGGTAGTTGCTCTTACAATCAAACTTTATAATTCATCTATTCTTAATTAAAACTATTTCACATTAATTGTTGATATGCTATCCAATATTTACCATGGATGCCATCATATTTTATTTTTTGAAAATATTCTTAATCCTAAAAGTGTAAATCATGCACAAGTTCTAAATGGTTCTTTAATATTTAGTCTCCCCCTTTTCAAAAAAAAAAAAAATCAGAAATGTAAGGTAATGTTCTAAATCAGGATTCAGCAAACTTTTTAACATGAAGAGCCTTTTTATTTAAATATCTTCACCTCCACCCCCACCCCATAAGAGCTGTAAAAAAAGAGTAAACAATAGGTTCATGAAAAATATAAATTTCTGAATGGCTGTGGATATATTTGAACATTTATTTATTTTAGTAATAGCATATAATAGAATATGTATACGTCTTAACGAAAATAAAAATTCTCTTAAAAATAAGCAAAACAAAAAATTATTTTGATAGTTTGTTTTATTCATAAATTTCTAATATTTAAACATTTATCATATGCAATAATTACTATTCTATAATAAGGCTGAATTCAAAAAACAATGTTGTAAAGTGCATTTTTCGTCTCTTGAGGATGTTAAAATATTTATTTACAAGTTGCAAGAGGAACTAAAAAAATGTGTTCATGTTTATCATGATAAAAAAAATCACAAGATTGAGATCAAAAAGTTGCATGTGGTTTGTGAGCCTCAGTTTTCTGAATCTTTTTCTAAATATACCAATTAATTGTTTTAGATGACTTCAATACTAGTTTGATATTATAACCTTTGGCTTTTTTTTTTTTTACTTTTTTATGAGTCAATTTAATTTATTTATTTTCAAAATTGATTAAGTTTATGGATATTTTTTTTTATCAAGTCATTCTCTGATAATGTACAATTTCTTTTGGACTCAGTGTTTTTTGTTTATTTGTTTGTTATAAAACGGGCAAAACTCTCCATACATGCCACTGTATGGTGGTCATGTGATGTTTATTATATATATATATTGGTACTCATCAGATAATTAGTCAAATAAAATAACCACTATTACTTTTTTTTCTTTTTTTGCAAATTTGATAACCATCAATCAAATTACAAATAAATAATGTATAATAATTAAAGTTGCATTAATAAAATTTATTTATCAAAAACATTCAACTTAGAAAATAAAATAAAAATCATTCAAACATTATAATTTAGAAAAATATACATAAATATTTATCAAAAATGTCAGTACTATTAGAATAGATTATTAAGTGTTCTGTTTTTGCATTGACAAGAGTAACTGCCATGAGAGATGAAGCTTTCTGGATCAAACTTCCATTTGTTATTCTCATCCTTAAACATCACATAACCTCACAACCAACTAATCACTCATTTATTTTGATTATTTAATAGCAATTATACTATATTACTATACTCTAGACCAGGGATGCCCAACCCATAGCTCGCGAGTCACATGTGGCTCACGCAACCGTTTAATGTGGCTCGCATTGCACTATTCAAGAAAAATTGATAAAATATTTTATGTTCCTTGACGCGACACGCACACACTAAAAAATAAACATTTTTACAATACAAATGATAACGATATGCAGTGTCAGGTTTCACATTAAATAAAATAATTAAAATATATTTTTCCTGTAATTGTAATTTATATGTATGTTACCAAATTTTTAATAAATAAAAAAAATGTAAATACATTTTTTTTCTTTTTAACATATTACACCAGTTTTTTTTTAGTTTGTGAATTATGTTTATAAATATAATATGAAAAATGCAATATATAATTGTGGCTCCCCAAATTTTTTTAAATTCTCAACTGGCTCACGTCAAGTTAAAGGTTGGGCATCCCTGGTCTAGACAATATCAGGAAAACATGTGTAATCAAAGATAACCAGATGATAAAATAAATCAGACTTAGGGATATCCAGATTAGTTTATGAATATTGATCTTCTTACAAAGATGGCTCTAGGGTAGAGTGGTAAAATTGATTACTGCTGTTAATATAGATGTTAAATCTCGCTAAAAGAACCATGTTTTTGACAGAAGATACTATATTAATTGTATGTAAATAATAACATCTACTATGGTCCATTGGGGTTTTTTTTTTCATTTGATAGATAAATTTATCTTTGTAGAATAATCATTAATACTCCTTTCTAAATTCCAAGTTCAATGATGCATTAAAATTAGTTAAAATATTGAAATTCTTATTAAATAATGGAAACACTATTCTGTTTCCTTTGACAGTACCAAAGCCTTGTTTTAGCTGCTTTGTTCCAAATTATAAGAATAGTTTAATCTTTTTTGCAACTATCTTTATATAAATATGTTGCTTTTTTAAAAAAAAAAAACTTGTTTTCTACTTCAGTGTTGAAAATCTAAATCACATCTTCAATGAAAAACATTTTTAAAAAAATTATTAACAAAATTATTTTTTTCCAATCAAAAGTTTTAGTATCTTAAAATTTATTTTATTTTTGCAACTGCTATATTATTCATATTGCAACGGTCAGGTTCAAGTCCTTCGTGTTGCACCTTTCAGTTTAACTACCAAACCTATCTGTGCTGGGTTCAAACCCTATTAAATATTCATTTTATTAAAATAAACATCTAAACCATATTATCATGGCTGGGTGCGTAGCATTAGATATGCACTTATGAATAAACACTGTACATACATAGGTTAATAAATGTAACAGCGAATATAATAATTTAAGTTTTATTTTTTTTAAGAAATGATTTGTTTAATTTTAAATGGAAATATTAAATACAAATTTGTATGTGGATATATGATTCACCTTATATAATAATAATATATATAGAGTGACATGATTTAGTTTTGTAAAAGAGCAATTAGTTTTTAATTAGTTAAAAATAAAAATTAGCCGTAAACAAATTTGCATTAAGTCCACTGCACCTTTGGCTAAATCAAAGTTTGAAAATTGATAATTGCTTTACCCAAATTTGTCTCTAAATTGTATTCATTAAAATCACTGAAGTAGCACTATTTCACACTTAGAGGAGGATCTAAGGTGCCATGGAAACCTAAACAAAAGCATTTGGGTCAATTTGGTAAATCTTATAATTTAAAGTAATATTTTTAGAGTTAATGGGTTTCCAGACAAAATAAATTTTTTTCCAGTTAAGTGCTTTGTAAGAAAAATATAAATAGAGTATATTTGAAACATGAGTTATGGAGTCATTAATTTTGGAAGAGCATCGACGTGCCTAATCCACATCAGATTGATTGTTGAAAGATCTGACTGGAGAAAGACAACTGCTACTTCTAGAATCTATGGAAGAATGATGTGCCGCTGCCAATCTTTGCTTAAACCACCGGATCTGCCACAAGAAACCATCCTGTAACAGCCGCTCAAGAAGATGATGTTATCTGAAAGCCAACACCTGCTTATCCAGCCAGCATTTAATCGGTGTGCAAAACCTCTAACCGCAGTGCTCTGTGTAATGAACTATTTCTCAATCAAAATTTTCTACTTATTTATGTTTAAAGCTAGCAAACTATAATCTAATGTAATCTCTAAACCCTATAAATGTTTTCACTATAAATTCCTGTTAAATGAAATAATGTATTATTTGTATAACTTGCTTACCTTTTTATAATATCTTAAATAAACTAAATATAACCTACTCTAAATTCTTTATCTATCACTGCGGTTGTGCCTATGTTATTTCATTATTGTTATTTTGTTATTTATATGCCAATGCTTTGAAGCAGCGAGCATTTAATGTAATAAATATTCAGAGATAATTACAAATCTCTCCCCATAACTATTTTCTTAATGACATTCTCGATGCTCGCTGGTTCGAATTCCTATATTTATTTGATTTTAACTGTATTGTGGCTTACTATTAAATTTCCATCTTATCAAGATTTATGAATAGAGTAATATACTTATCTTAGTAATATGAAAGTATATTTAGTAATTATTTGGCCAGTTGATCAAATATACTCTCCCCTCCTCGTAATAATTTCTATGTATCAATTGAAACCTATAAACCAGAGTTTTATTATATATTTTCTTTATCCCTCTAATGTCGCTTGATTATGTAGCATTAGAATTGGTTCATAATAGTAATACTGACCCAGCTATTGTGCCATATTTTTGTAATAATTAATGTCATACTTTCGCTTGGCGGATTAGATATATTAAATTCACGTTCAATGTTTAACGTTTTGCTGCATTTTCTCCTTAAGATGGGACCTCGGGAAAGACTACCGCATCTTACCTTCTGTCAGGGTGCACACTAGTAAGATGATGTATAATTCCTGGTAGTCGTGTTAGCCATCCCGACCTTTTAGCAGCATGATGCTCGGTTCTAGGATACCGGTGTTTGTCACGAAAACCCTTGACTTCAATCTATCCACAAGGCACTTTGTTATTGTAATTTGCTGATGCTATAGCATGTCAGTGATCTTGTATAGCCAATTCTGAGTCCCATAATAAAACTGAAATTTATATCTTTGTTTTTGGGATTCAATCTCAAACCTGAGCTCATTTATACGCTCATAATTAGCTCTAGTAATGTTATCATAACTGTTTTTGCCTAAGACTTGTACAGCATTTTATAATAGTAGCTACCACTGTCAATAAGAATTGGCATAACCTAATGTAGGCACAGCTTAGTGATTCTTTAAATATGTCAATTTATATTAACAATTAAAAGATTTAAGGAGGAGAAATGTCAAATCCTCATATTACAAAGCCTGTGTACTTTCCCACATTAATTGATGTCCTATTATTTAATAAATATATGTTAAATGTATTCTGGTTTCATGTAATTTCTCATTCATATCTCAATCTAATTCAGTCTTAGTTAATTATATATATATTTGACAGAACTATTTATGCATTAATTACATTTATAAATGTTATCTTTGATTTTGTACTGGTAATAAGTACATTAGTTAATATAATTTTAAGTCCTGAGTCTCATGATTCTCCCTGCCCTATGCTAGCCGCGAATGATGGATGTACTATGTGTAACTTCAAATGTGGTCATTCATAGGGTCTTGAGTCTTGGAGTACTGGCAAACGAGTTGAAGTATGGTCTGATTCGGGACATCACAATCCTGATCTGGTCAGCTTTGGTGTCTTTGTCTGGATTCTAGATTCTGTTACATGAATGTACAAAACTTGACCGTTACAATATCTGTATCAGTATTTTTTATTCTTTATCTATGAATACATTTAAATTAAAATATTAGCTAAAATTCTTTCTTTAAGTTATATAAAAACATAATTCCAAATATCGATATCTATTTCCTTGAAGATTCATCATTAATCTAGACCAGGAATTATTACCTTGGGTAATCAAGGAATGAACTGGAGTTCAAGTGCTATAAGAGCTCTCATGCAACTTGCTATTTAATTATTTTTTGCCCTGTTTAAGTTTAGTATATTGAGAAGTAATAGATGTGGGAGGTCAAGATTTCTGCATTAAATCTCAGTCTGTCATTTCCAGTACTTGAATGGCATATAATCTTGCGAACAATAATCATTTGATATTTTTTAATAATGCACTATTTTTTTTTTGCTATTATTTTTATTTTATTATTATTTATTAATAATTTATATATTACTAATTAATGTATACTGTATATGAAAATATATAAAAGTGATCTATTAAGAAGAATTGGATATCTAGAATGTTGTAAAGGTATGAAAAAGAGTTAATAACAATATAATAAAGTATAATTGTGAATCCGCAAGAAAAATTATAGAGTAAAATAAAAGTGTAAAATAATATCTTGGTATTGATAGGAAACTTATTTTTGCAACAAGAAGAAATAATGAAACTTACTAAAAAGAGAGATGACATCATGAAATATGTGAAAGACGTCTATGAAGTATTATAGAGTAATAATGAACAAGAATACAAAGTATCTCCAATCATAGCTATATCTGAATTGCTAGAATTTTGAATGAATAAATCAGAAGTGCAATTAAATGTATGAAGAAGAGAAAAGCTTCAGGTTTGATGGAATTATAATCAATATCTTAAAGAAACAGGTGAAGAAATGGGAAAATTGTTGTCAAAGTTATATGTTGTATTATGAAGATGAACCAGAGGATTGGAAGAATACAATAGTAATATTGATATTTAAGAAAGAGGATAAATAAGATATTATAAATTAAGACTTATTAATCTTTTATCAGCTACTATATACAAAAAATTTACCAAGATAATTATAATTTGCCTGCAGTGAACTTTGGACTTTAACCAATCAAAAGAATAACTTTGATTTAAAAATGGTTTTAGCACATATATTGAGAGAAATTATAGAAAGAACTAATGAATATGAGTTGCCATTATCCTTTGGGTTTATAGATTATAAAAAGGAGTTGATTTTATAAACATTTTTATAGTGGTTAATGTATTAAGTCATCAAGATATAGATCCAGAATATTGTCATATTCTGAAGAACATCTATCAAAATGCAACAGTAGTTGTTAGATTACATTGATACTAAGAAGATTAACATGTACAACAGAATGATTCCATCTCTCCAAAACTTTTGCAGTAGCCTTACAAAAAGTATTTTGTGAGTTAAAATGGGAAACTAAGGGAATAAAAGTAAATCATCTAGATTGTGCATACAGTGTAGTTATTTTTGCAAATAATGTTTCAGAGTTTTAGGAAAATTGCAAGTATTATCAGCTGAAATTAAGAAAAATAAAGATTGATAATCTTGAATTAGAAGTTATCAACTACAAATACTTTAATCGGATTATTAATACAATGGGAGACATAATGAATGAAATTAATCATGGAGGTAAACTTTGATAGAATGCTTTTATTTGAAATTATTTAATATTAAAAATAAAATATGCCTCTGTTTGAAAAAGATTTTAATAAATGGGTTTTAGTAGTTTTTATTTATGATTTTAAGATTTAGACATTTAACAGAAGAGAAATACGAGATTTCAGATGACTCAATGAAGTATGGAGAGATATATGTCAAGAATAACAAAAAAGGATCAAAAATGAAATACATCGGTGAAGAATAAATGGATATTACTGACATCATTGAAAGCATTAAGAGATTGAAATGGAATTGAGTTGGGCATATTATTAGAAGAGATGATAATACAAGGATAGTTGAAGTTTTAAATTGTATTCCAAAAGATTATAAAAGACCTAAAATGAGACCACATGGAAGATAGATGAGAAGACATGCTAGAAATCCGATAAACTGGATTAAATTTCAGTTAATCGATAATTGTTGAAAATGATGACGTTGATTAATAAAAAAAAATTTTTTTTATTTCTCTAACTTTAGGAGTTGATTTATTTATATGAATTTTGTTAGTAGGAAAATTTAGTTTTGATTCCTTAATAATGTATAAAATTTCATTTTTAAAAAAATAATTAAATTCTTAAGAGTTATAGCCATAAAAACAAAATTTGTTTGGCGATTTTTAAGGATTTATTAAATCATAAGTTATATACCGGATTAAAAGTTAAATGTGTACATTATGTAGAAGGATAAGTTTTATGTATTGCAAAAAGTAAGAAAAAAATTAATCCAAGTTAGGCCTGGCAAGAAAAGATAATAATTAATGGACCAAGTCGGTTTTTGACTGGATACCAAAAGATAAGCATTCATACTTTGTGTTGATGATTGGGGAGAAGTTTATTTATTCTAATGATAATAGAAGATTTTATCCAGACTCGAGGAAAAATATTAGAGACCTAAGCTTTCCTTTCTACACTGGACCATTACTAACTGATGCTGATGATAATATGTATATATACACACAACGTATATATTGTTTTTATGATCAAAGATTTAAGAATAAACAATACATTCATTACTGAAGGAAAAGAGTTTCCTGTATTAAAAAAAAGAAAGAGAGAGAAAATAAAAATAACCGCAAAACAAAAAAGAAAAGAAAGTATCGTTAGTAAAACTGATTATAGTAATTTATTACAGGAAAAAAATAATTAAAATTTTAATAATCAGAAGGATAATAAAAATAAATTTTTCTATATTGTATAATACAAATAGATAACAAAGTAAAATAAATTTGTATTATATATATATTAAAAATCATTCTTTAATAAGGAAAACATAAAGGCAATCTTTATAGTTGTAATATGCTGTATATTAAATAAGCACCACCACGCTCGCTTCCTAAAAATTATTAATATTTATTTACAAATACTGAAAGTTTATTGGGAATTCATGTACAATATATTTGTAACATTTCATATTCATATCTGTTTGTGTGCGTTTATGCACTCATACATGGACCTGATTCGAATTTTAAGAAATATTTCAAAGAAATTAATTATGCACACTCTTAAACACAGAAACATGTATGTGTGTGTGTGTGTGTGTTTGGAAAGAAATGTTAAAAATATCAAAATTTTAGGTTTTGATAAAAATCAGATTAATTTTTTTAATTAGATTATTTTCAAGCTGGCATTTTGATAAGCAAAATTTATTAGGATGTTTACTTCATGTATTAAAGCTGTAGAATTAATTACAGGGGACTTTTGAGAAAACAACTTCTTGTCCGGCTGTGTTTATCTGAATTTTTGTATTTTATATAATGTGATAGAAATCAATAAACTAAGTATTCAGATTACCATTAAGACATAAAATAGAAGGGAAAAGTCAGTAAGAAAAAGTCACGTGATCTGTTATTGGTCAAAAGCAGGCGACTAAAAGTTATGTTTGAGACATTAATACATGTATTAGATATTAGTAGTAAATCAGGTGAAAGATGTGTTATTATGGGAAGACTTGAACTATTTAGTTGGAATAATAATGGACAGCAAAAGAGGCAATTCAAGGAAAAATGGGATGGTCAAGTTTTCATATGAGAGATGCAAAAAGTAAAATGAAAATGTTTGGTAGATTGCAGTTTATGGATAATAAAAGAATAGCCAAAATAGTATTTAATTGGGTTATGAGTAAAGGGCAGGTAACAAGATGGGTGAGAAAGGTAATGCAGTATGCAAAAGATTTGGATAAAGAATTTATATCAGTATATTTGTACAAAAGATGGGATGATTGTGTTAAGAAGATTATTGAGTGTTGTAGTATTAAGGAATGGGATAAAAGAATAGATTTATTAATAAAGAATAGGGAGTTAGAGAGATGGAGAAATAGTATGGAGAGTAAAAAGAGTTTAAATATATATATATAGAAATAAACAGAATATTAGGTGTGAGTTAATATATGATAATAGTAAGGAAAGTAGTTATTATTTAAGGCTCGAATGGGATCTTTAGCTACAAGAGAATATACATGTAAATGGAAAAAAATGGGTGATTTATTTTCTAAATTATGTAAGGAAGGAATAGAAAATATTAGGCATTTGTTAATTGAATGTAAATGCTTGAAAACAGAAAGGTTACATATAATAAGTTATGGAAGAATAAATATGAAAAAAAGTGATTATACAGAAAGTGAATATATTGTTTTTTATGCTGGGTTTGGGAAAAGATAAAGGGGATTTAGATATAAAGGTTATAGAGTTGGCAAAGATTATGTTGTGGAAATGGGATGGAGCAGAATATGGGAAAATTTAGAGTGGGGAATGGAAAATAAAGTGGCTAACAGATCTGAAGGTTTGTAATGATGGTATATTATAAGATGTGATATGTTGGACTATTTCCATCATTTATGAGTGAATGTTGAATGTATCGAAAATTTTAAACTTTATTTAAACTTTCCAAATACATCAACTTGTTAGTAATAACACACAAATAGACAATACAGGTTAGTAATTACACGTTTCGAGTAGTATTATTCTCCACTCTTCTTCAGGTGTTGCTGGCCTATATGCACAGTGACAATATTTGATTAGAAGTTGAACTCACGCCTTTAGATTCTTGAATATTGAATTTAAGGCAAACGTTCTACCAACTGAGTTATTCTGTCAAAGGCAACATATAGTATAAATTTGATATATTTATATATGAGGTTTGGTTCAAATCCTCCAGAGTCCTCCAATTTTTTTTTCACATTATTATTATTTTTTCCTAAGAGCAAGATTAATTAGAGGCTTTCATACATTGTGTATTGCCACACTGGGTTGACTATTAGGATTATTTACCATTGTCATATGAACAACTTCCTTGAATTTTCTTCTATGCATTTTTTCCTCTTTATCCAATATCTTTGTATTTTCCCACTTAAGCATATGGTCATTAGTACATACATGATCTGCTATGGTAGACACATCTGTTTTTTCTCTTTTAACCATTAGTTTGTGCTCCTTCAATCGCTGTTCAACAGGGCGACAGGTCTCACCAATGTATTTCCTTCCACATTCACATGGTATCTCATAGATGCAGTTTTTGTTCTTCGGCATTTCCAGTTTAGGCTTAGTAGAAGTAAGCATTCCTCAAAGTGTGGTATGACTTTGGAAAGCAGTTCTAATGTTATATTGACTGCAGATTTTCTTTGACTTGTTTGCCATTCCTGGTATGTATGGATACACTACTGTACCAGTAACTTTTTCTTTTTTGGTATCTCTTTGTGTTGTCTATTGAAGGTTTTTCTGATGACTGCTGATGATAACCATTCTTCATAAGCATTTGTTCTATGTGAATCTTTTCTTTTTCCAAATCACTGGTTTCTGAACAAATCTCCTTTGCTCTGTTCCATAGTGATAGTACAATTCCTTGTTTAGTGCTTCTTGTATGATTGGATGTATATGCCAAGTATTTGCCAGTGTGTGTTGGTTTTCTATACACTGTTGTTTTTACTTTGCCCTGAGGGAGTCTTGTGACAAGAACATCCATGAATGCCAATTTTTGTTGTTGTTCTGATTCCATCGTGAATTTAATTGTAGGAGATATGTTCTTAATATGCATCCAGAATGACTGTAATTTTACCTTACCATGTAGCTATTCCACAAATGTATCATCAACATATCGAAGCCACACTTTAGGTGGACATGGAGTAGTATTTATGGCTGTGGTCTCAAGTTCTTCCATGTAAATGTTGCTGAGAAAGGGTGACAGAGATGATCCCATGGCCATTCCTTGATTTTGTTGGAAGAATTCTGAGTTATATTGAAAGTATGTTGTTGTTACACAGAATGTTAATAATTCCATTATACTATCAATAGGTAGAGCTGTTCTAGTTTGTAGACTATTATCATCATATAATCTTTTCCTTACAATAGACAATGCCTCATCACATGGTACATTTGTAAACAGACTTTCCACATCAAAGCTTACCAATATGTCAGTTCTTTCTATTTTCATGTTCCTGACTAATTCTACAAAGTGCTTAGAATCCCTGATGAAAGACCATGTCCTATATGCCAATGGACTAAGAACTTCGAGAAGAAATCTTGATAAATTTTGACATGGTGAATTTCTAGAACTAACAATCAGTCTTAATGGATTTTAAGCAGTCCATACAGGTGAGGAATCTTGCAGAAATACGAAGTTAATTTTTTTTTTCTGAATCAATTAAATACCTGCGATGCTTCCAGAGTAACGCTTGTAGTTTTACCTCTGTACTTGGAATTGGATTTTTTGCTACTTTATTGTATTGGCCTGCTGTGAAAAGGCCTTGTATTTTGTTATCGTAATCCATTTTATCCATTACACCTGTAGGGTTACCTTTGTCAGCAGGAAGAATGATTATAGATGTATCCTGTTTGAGAGATTTAATAGCTTTTCTCTCATCGTGTGAAATGTTTGACTTCTGTTTGTGCATTTGATGTCTTTCAAGGGTCCTTTTTACTCTCCAGCATAACTCTGCCCCTTCTTCTAGAGTCAAGTTTTGGATCACCTCATCAGTGGTGGCCATTACATCCAATAGTGGGACAGTAGATGGTGTAATGGCAAAATTCAAACATTTTTCTAGAATTGATAATTGACAATCAGTAAGTTCTTTAGAACTAAGATTTTTCACTGATGATGAGAATAGACTAGTTGCAGTATTACTTTTGACTTGCCCATGTAGATTTACAAGCTTCTTCTTCTGAAGTTCTTTTATGATCTGTTCACTGCTTGACGAATTTTTGAGAAATCTTCATCTGTAACTTTGTTTCGTAGAAGCAATTCCACATTTCTAATAGATTGCAATGTTTGATACTTGGTAAACCACTGAATTTTTATACTTTCTTTCAATAAGGCCTCATTTGCTCTCTGAATAATTTTTTCAGCTCTCTAGGAGGAAATAGGAGGTTTTAACTGCAAACCCTTAGGGATGATCCCTTCTGATTTATATAAGAAAGTTAAATGATTTTCTACTTTAGCCAGTTTTAGACATAATTTTTCATAATGTCTACATTTCAACATAGTATTGGGTCCATACCGAGTACTTAGTATATGTCTGAAGGTTTGTAATGATGGTATATTATAAGATGTGATATGTTGGACTATTTCTATCATTTATGAGTGAATGTTGAATGTATCGAAAATTTTAATCTTTATTTAAACTTTCCAAATACATCAACTTGTTAGTAATAACACACAAATAGACAATACAGGTTAGTAATTACACAACGTTTTGAGTAGTATTATTCTCCACTCTTCGTCAGGTGTTGCTATTCTTGACTTCATTTAAGGAGAAGCCACAATACATCACATCCTATCACATCACAACCTAAGTTTATATTATAAAGGAAAGAAATTCCAAAAATCTGCAAATTTTTTTTCTCTTAAATTTCTGATATTTTTTCAAATTACTAATCGTTTCTGGATATTTTTTATTTCATATAATTTTTCAGTAAAACAACTTTATTTTAATATACTGCACTTTTTTTTTTTGTAAATTTTATTATAATATATATAATTACATTCATATTGGCCTTTCAAGCCAATTGTGCAAACGCTTTGCGAGTGTTAAATAATAAATGAATACCCTCTGACCAATACAAGATATAGAATTTATGCAGGAATAAAAGAATCCTCTTATTCCTACGACTCAAATATTTATACATGAGCAAATCTGAAGTACTGGCACAGAAGGTCTGACGATAGAATGGTCACTTTAAATTACTATATACAATGTCTGAATAAATGACGCTGATAAAATTTTATAGAATTTACTAAACATCATTCCAACTGAAACTTAATCATATATATAAATAAGCATTTATTTTTATAGTGTCTGTATATAATTGTAATTACATTCATATCGGCCTTTCAAACCAATTGTGCAAACGCTTTGCGAGTGTTAAATAATAAATGAATACCCTCTGACCAATACAAGATATAGAATTTATGCAGGAATAAAAAGAATCCTCTTATTCCTATGACTCAAATATTTATATATGAGCAAATCTGAAGTACTGGCACAGAAGGCGTGATGATAGAACGGTCACTTTAAATTACTATATACAATGTCTGAATAAATGACGCTGATGAAATTTTCTAGAATTTACTAAACGTCATTCCAACTGAAACTTAATCATATATATAAATAAGCATTTATTTTTATAGCATCTGTATATAATTGTAATTACATTCATATCGGCCTTTCAAGCCAATTGTGCAAACGCTTTGCGAGTGTTAAATAATAAATGAATACCCTCTGACCAATACCCTCTGACCAGTACTTCAGATTTGCTCATATATAAATATTTGAGTCGTAGGAATAAGAGGATTCTTTTTATTCCTGCATAAATTCTATATCTTGTAGTATTGGTCAGAAGGTATGTCATTTACGTTACTTTAAACTACTATATACAATGTTTGAATAAATGGCTGATGAAATTTTCTAGAATGTAATTAAACATATTCCAACTGAAGCTTATATATAAATAAATGCATTTATTTATATATGATTAGAGTTTCAGTTGGAATGACATTTAGTAAATTCTAGAAAATTTCATCAGCGTCATTTATTCGAGCATTGTATATAGTAATTTAAAGTGACCGTTCTATCGATACCCTCTGTGCCAGTACTTCAGATTTGCTCATATATAAATATTTGAGTCATAGGAATAAGAGGATTCTTTTTATTCCTGCATAAATTCTATATCTTGTATTGGTCAGAGGGTATTCATTTATTATTTAACACTCGCAAAGCGTTTGCACAATTGGCTTGAAAGGCTGATATGAATGTAATTACAATTATATACAGACGCTATAAAAATAAATGCTTATTTATATATATGATTAAGTTTCAGTTGGAATGACGTTTAGTAAATTCTAGAAAATTTCATCAGCGTCATTTATTCAGACATTGTATATAGTAATTTAAAGTGACCGTTCTATCATCACGCCTTCTGTGCCAGTACTTCAGATTTGCTCATGTATAAATATTTGAGTCGTAGGAATAAGAGGGATTCTTTTTATTCCTGCATAAATTCTATATCTTGTATTGGTCAGAGGGTATTCATTTATTATTTAACACTCGCAAAGCGTTTGCACAATTGGCTTGAAAGGCCGATATGAACGTAATTACAATTATATACAGATGCTATAAAAATAAATGCTTATTTATATATATAATATATATACTAATTTATAAAAATGTAGCACTATTAATTTAAGCATTTATATATGTTGTAAAAGTAGTACCAAATTTTAATATTGATAATAATAATTAATATACTTAAGATTTCAAGAAAAGAATAACCAATAAGAAGTAATATAAATTTGATTATATTATTTTAATTTAATATTAATTTTGTCAGTTTTTAAAGAAAAAAACTCAATTATATTTTTCAAAAAAGTGAACTGTAAAATGTATTAGGTATAATTATTTAAAATTGTAATATAATATTAATAAATAAAAAAAATATTAAAAGAATATGTTTAT
This sequence comes from Epiperipatus broadwayi, assembly GCA_028023455.1. Lineage (NCBI taxonomy): Eukaryota > Metazoa > Onychophora > Udeonychophora > Euonychophora > Peripatidae > Epiperipatus > Epiperipatus broadwayi. The sequence continues at coordinate 1,720,323 of JAQFVV010000001.1, read as the reverse complement.
ATGATGTTTATTATGTCTTTTGAGAAGGTTACACATATTTTATTATTAGTTTTTGAGATGGAATTAGCAAATAAATTAAGAATTAGTATTAAATATAAGCTATAGATGAACTGAAAAAAAAAAAAGTTCGAAAAGGTGAACAATTTTCTAAGGTCAGAAAAGAGACATATTTCTTTGTGGACAAGGAGCAAAAATTGAAATATTTATATTTAAACTATAATCTAAAATATTTTTGTATAAACTAAAGAAATAAATCTATTTTTTCTTTAGTCAAGATAGAATTATAGTGATCATAATTTTAATATGAAAGAATTAAGATATTTGTAAGATTAGGTATTGAAATTTATAGAAGGCTTGACAAAGATGGATAAGAAAAAAGTAATGAAATTAAATTGAATAGCCTTGGTAATATTTTGGAAGCAAATATGAATATAAAGTTATGAGAAATAATCTGATACAGTGATCTTTATTACATCATGACATTTCTCACAACTTTCAAATGTTTATTTAAATTTAATAGAATTAACAAAAAATCAAGAACAAATTTTTTGATAAGTATGCAGGAAAAAAAAATGAAATAAGTATAAAGAGACTGGTAAGAAACAAATTGAAGAAGAAGAAATAAAAAAGATAGGCTAGCTACTTAAGAAAAAAAATAGAATAGAATTAGTAACAGAAATAGAATAAAAACAATAAAAAATTAACTGAGAAAATTAATAATGCAAGAAAAGAGTTGTGAAAAATTTTGAAGATAAAAACAAATGAAAAAAAAAAAAGATATTATTAAATGAAGAGAGGACAGAATGTGAGAATAGAGAGGAACTTTTAAAAATACTAAATAAATTTCTAATTGAATCTTTGTGTGAATAGTGGTGAGTTGATACGTGAAAATGATTATTTAGATAGTTTAAACTTTTGAGAAAGCAAGAGAATTAGATGCTATTACAGCTGAAATGATATTAGACATAGAAAGCATACAGGGATTAATTTAAAAGAAAGTTTTAATAAAATTATAAAGATAATAAGATTCCAGATGTAAGAATTAAATTATTATATTAAGAAAAATGGAAAACTTTCAGATTGTTAACTAAAATTTAAAAAATAACTATATATATATATTAATAGATAGAATTAAGATTTAGATGGAAGAGAGTTAAATCTTGGAGATTTTAAATTTGTTTCATTCAGAAAGATGAGTAATGAATACTTTATTCATTGTTACTGATTAAACAATTATTTATTATGTGTTTAGATATTGAAAAAGCTTATAATAATGTAAATAAAAACAGATTATGGGAAAGTCTTGAAAATATGGGAAAAGATTTGGAGGTGTTAAATTTTTAATATTTAACTACAAGTATATTGTCTATATTGAACTTAATGTAATTAAAAGTGATTTGAACTTAGACTTTCAAGCTCCCTTTTTATAAATATCAGTTAGGAAATATAAAATTGATGGAGGTTAAATTTAAAATTGGATTGATACAAAGATGTCCATTATTCTCTTCATTATTTGTTTTATTTTTAAATCAATTGGAGTTTGAGATAAAAAGATTGAAAGTAGGGATGTGTATTCCTATAAGAAAATAGTTAATATAGCAGCTTTCTTTTCTTGCAGATGATATGGAATTTTTGTACAAATGGTATAAAAAATATGGGTTTGTTATTATCAAAGAAGTGTAATGAGATGGGAAATGTGAAAATTAAATTTAGTGAGGCAAAAAACCAAGATATTAGTATTTAATTTTCATATTTAAAATTGAAAGATGCAATGAATTGTGTTTGTCTTAAAGAAGTGAAAAAATATAGCTATTTAAGTACTTTGTTAAATGGAAAAAAGAATTATACAGATAGTTGGAACTAGAGTTGAGAGAAAGAGCAAAAAATAGTATACAATTGATTAAAAATCTGACATATGGAGTATGTAAATTAATTTTACATGGAATGATAACTAGTTTAAGGGAACTATAAAGTTTTAGATAGAATTTTTAAAAAAATAGTTAAGCATTCAGTAATAAGTTATTCAAAAAGAAGTAGGCTGAACTTTTTTAGTTAAGAACAATAGTGATTAATTAGTTTATTGGAGAGGACAATGAACATTGGGCAAGAAAGGCAAAGTTAATAGTTTAATTTTATATATTTATATAAGTATTGATATAATTATATAGAGAATATTATAGGTCCATAATCGCAAGGGTGGGAAAAGAAAATAGATAAATTGATTAGAAAGAAAGAAAAGTAGTTATAGAAAATGAATATAAATATTAAAAAAAGTAGTTTGGAATTTATTGTTATATGATGCAGTGATAGAACATTTAAATTTCTGGGAAAGTCAAAAATACATTAATAATTATGAAAACAATTTATGTGTAAGTGGGAAAGTATTGAACATTTATTTTTGGATACTGAATGAGTATCAGGATAAACAGTACAGAGAGTGAAAGAAAAAAAATTATGATAGAACAAAAGAGAGAAAGATTTTATGACTTTTTTGATGTTGTTGTTTAATTTTTTTTGTATGAAAATGGGGAATACTCTTATATCAGAATTTTATAAAATGGGATAGAAAAAAAAAAATCAATACTAAAAGACTGACATAGTAATAAATAGTACAAATGAAGAGTTTATTGTAGTATATAACTATTTCAGAAAAAAAAATTGTTTAACTTAACTAGTAGAGTTTTTTGACTATGGATAATCACAAAACTTATAACTTTATCTAAGAAGTCATTTTTTATCAGATCACTTTATTATTTCATTTTTTAAATAAATAATTAATTGGCTTTATTGTTCAGAAATTAATAAATTTGAGTACTGAAAGTGCTAGAACTGGTCCAAAGATCTTATGCTACGTTCGGCTGCCTATCCCTATATTAAATCACATTAGGATTTACAGTATATTCATTAAACAATATTGAAGAAAATTATTTTGTTGACAAACAATTATTTGTAATTAAAATATTTGAAAATACATTTAATGATGTCATAGCTATTTGCATATGCATATTAATATGTAAGTACCAAATATTTTTAAAAAATATATTGTTTGTGTCTAATATTTTTTATTAATCATTCATTAGACTAGGGATTATCTACTTAATGAATAATAATTTGGTAGTCTAATTTTTACTACATCACTCACATGCAAGGTAGGGACTGGTTTCTGTCCACTTTTAACACCTTGTGGGAGAGTGTAACATGAGTGTAATCATAAACATATGACCAAAAATATTTGAAAAAGATGTATGATTCCCCAAGATGCACATTTTGTGCTGAATACTCAGTCATCAGTTGGCCCAGATCACAATCTCTTATACCTATCATTATCACTGTTCAGCATGAAATGTATATCTTGGAGATCATACATTTTTTTCACATGTTTTACACTCCTCCACAAGATGTTAAATGCAGATAGAAACCAGTCTGTCTTATATGAGAGTGATGTAATAAGTGGATAATTTCTAATCTAATGAATGACTAATAAAAATTATTAATATATTTTCATTGTGTCAAAGTTATGAGGGCAGTAAATTTTATACTTATGAATTAAACTGTAATAATTGGCTAGCTGTATATAATGTAAAATGATAAAGATGTGTGTAAGAGATTGGGATTTGCACCACCTTATAAGTGCTGGTTCAGCATGAAATATACATTTTGGGGATCATACTTTTTTTTTTTTTACTTATCTATGGTCATATATTTAAGATTACATTCCCTTCACAGGGTGTTAAAAGTGAATGGAAACCAATTCATACCTTTGCTTGAGAGTGATGTACTGAAAATTACTTTACAGAAATATTCATTAAGTGGATATTGTTTATGATTTCAATATTTTTCACTGAATCTATTGTTTTTTATACATGGTGCCATAAATGACTTGTTCCTTTTTTGTTGAGCATTTTTTTTATATTGCTTGAAATTGGTAAATTCCAATTTTGATAAGTTAATAAATGGTTTGTATGAATAATGTATATAAATGAATTTAAAATTAAATCTATTTTATATTTGCATGAATTTTCATTCTATTAATTTTTCTGTTGGTGTAATATAGTCTGCCTAAATTTATCAACTATTGCAGATACATTCCAGGGAAAGTCTGTACTGCAATACTATATATTACATTCCAAATGAGCTGCAAAACTTCATGACAAATGAGAAAGAAAGTCAATATGTACTTGATAATAGAGATCAAGCTTTTAATATTTAATAGCCAAATGAAATGGAGATTGATCTTTGTCTAATCAACAGTGAAAGAAACTATATAAGTAGAATATGCAATACTAATCCTCATGTTTTACATTATGCAGATTTGAATTAATGTTTCATCAATTTTGGATCTATTCTATGAATTACTACATGAAACTTGGTGCCAACAGGAGGTTTTAATGAAAACCCATTCTTTTGTAGCAAATATGGCTGTTCTTTGAGGAAATTTTGCAAATTGTTATACTGTTGTTTTTTTTTTTGTTTGTTTTTTAAGTGTCATAGCATCGGCCGGGACGCGAACCCGCAATCCGGGCAACTGCCTGCAAGTGCAAGACAGTCGCGCTGACCTCTCAACCACCAATGTATACTGTTGTTAGAGAATTTCCATAATGTTCCAGAGCTGGAAAGTTTTACAGAAAGATGAGATGGAAATAAATTTCTTTTGGTCTGTGGTCTTCATATATCTATTATTTTGGGATTTTAAGTATGTAAGAGTATAGGTGATTGGAGTAATTTGCTAATAAAATTTTAACTATAAGTAGTCAAATGTTAATTTTTGTTTTAGAAATTGTGAGATTTTGTATTTTTTTTATTTTATATTAATTTGTGCATTACATATGCTTATGAATGTCAGTGAGAGTGAATTATAAAGGCATGTTCGATGTTCATTAAATCTACAAGTAATTGCAACTTTTATATATTCTAATCATCATTATAAAGGGGGGGGGGGTATTAATTTATTAATTAAGTAATAAGAATGCTTTAAATGTTCATTTTATTGTTTTTTGTTAATAATTATTTATGTAAGAATAGGAATAATATCACAGTATATATCTATGAATTTTAATTTTTAATGTAAATATGATATTAATCATAGTAATTCTGTGCTTGTTTAAAGATAGGTATGGAATGATCACTGTTAAGTCTATAGATTAGGTTGGCAAAACTGATTAAATAATTCAGATGATATTAATTTATCAACTTTGGTTTCAAATCAAGACAATGCTACCAAAATATTTATTTCCTGAAGAAGGGTCTATTTTATATAAATACGGCATTAATTTACTTGCTTATACATTATATTAATGATTGTGTATGTGTTTTATTTGTGTTTCAAGTTGAATTGTTTATAATGTGTTAGTGTTAGGTACTATGATAAAAAAAATAATTGAATGTTTTCTTGTTTGGGAGTTCATAAGAAATTTGAGCACTAACAGTGATTGACTTGGATAACAAATCCATGGATTTTGTGCTCTAGAATCTGCCATTTTACTACTATTCTAAACCTTGCAAGACAATGGAGTAGTGATTAAGAACTTCACAACTAGCAAACAGTTTTCTCTGTGTAGTTGTATAATCTTATGAGAAGTGTAATATTTTTATACTTTCAAAATGTCAATAATAAATTCATATTGTATTTTTTTTATACATCACATTGATTATTTAAAATCTGGCTATTTTAATATTTTCCAAATGTTATATGCAGTCTTTACAAATATTATGACAGAACTTGATAATAGGAATACTAAACAGATTAAATAGTAAGTGTAGATTAATTATACAATAATAAGTTTATACTACTAAAAGATGGATTATTTTAATGTATTGTAAAAGAATTTTTATTATAAAAATGATTTTTTAATTTTTTTTTTTTTTCAGATATGAAGATTTGGAGGGATCCTTTTGACCGCAAATAGATTAATAAATTGTAAATATATTTTTTATCTTAATAAAATGTTTTGCTTGTTATTCAAAAGTGTAATATGTTATTATTCATTTTAATGCATGTATTATTCTTCATCTTTATATTTGTTTTAAAAACTCATTTAGTCCTGAAAGAAAAATGAGACTATTATTTACATATTAAGTTGTTTTTATTTCTAAATGCCCATTGTATATAAATATAAAGTTGGTAAAGATTACATAACATTCAATGCTTGAAAAAAAGTGTAAATTGTAATAAATCTAATATTGACAGTAGATTAATCTCTAATTTTTATTTCTAATCAATTTTTAAACATATGCTCTATTGACTTTTTTCCAACTTAGATTGCATAAAATGGTCAAGTGACTATATGATACATTGTAGTTGTTTTTTATTTTTGTTTTATTTTAATCTAATTGCAGTTTATTTAACTTTTTATTATTTTTAAAATTAATTGTATTACAACTTACACATGATTAGATTATATAGTCAAAATCAATTCCCTTATCATTATAGTTTGTTGCATTTATTAGCATCCTGCAAATAAAGACATACTTTTTCAAACTATAATATTTGCTATATATAAACTTTTTTCACAATTGTTTAATTTAAAAGTACATTTACACACACATGTATTTATAAACTACTATTGGATATATATATAGAGAGAGAGAGAGAAAGAGATATGAGATTTAGAACTATACAATTCTCATTTGAATCATCAACTATAAACTTCTATCCTTTATTTCATTATATAAATTTTAATATATTGGAATAATTACTTCATAATAATAAGGAAGCCAATTTTAAATAGAGTAGAAATCAGAACAAAAAGACTCGGATAAATAAATCCATTAAGGAAATATAAGGACTAAAAAAGAAAAGAAAAAATTGTTTAAATACAATCTAATGTTTTATATAATTCTAAGATTGATAAATAAAACTTATGTGTACACAGATATGGGATAAAATATTTATGCTTATATGTGAATGTTTTAAACACACATCAAATAAATGTGTATTATTTTAATAAAGGCTATTTTAAAGTTTTTTTAAAAAATTCACATTTTAGTTTAATTAATTGACAGTTACAGATTTTCTTTGCTATTGAAATGGGGGGGGGGGGACAGAAAATCTTGTTGCACCATTTAACTCACCTTTCCAATCGATCAACATGATAAAATTCAATATTGTATTCCTCTATCTAAAAAGAGACAGCTCACATATCTATAATCTAATACAACATATCAACCTTGTTCTCAACGCTAATCCATACCCTACCATTTTATTTGGGGATTTCAATACCTTCTACAATGAGTTTATTTAACACTAGATTGATGTGCGCACAGGGCTTTTTTCCATCAAATGCCTGTTCCTTCTACCCAAGGTAATATGCTACTTTAATAGACCTTTTATACTACTCATCCAAACTCCACTTCATTATAGACCCAGCATTCCAACCTATTCCATTCTCAGACCACCATGCCCTCACTGTATTAATATCAATAGACATGCTCCCAAAACCCTATACTCAGATGAGGATAACAACCCAAATTCTTATAAAATCTGCGGCTCCAGGGGCAATAATCTCTGAAGCCTACATATTTTTCAAAAAAATAGATATATTATCACTTAACCCAATTGTGTGATTTGCTTACATCAACATACTAAGCTCAATAACAACCTCCCACACTTGGAAAAATAAAGGCCCATTGGCACTCTTACAGAAAATCGAAGCAATTAGTGACACACTAAAAAATATGCCAGAAACTTCAGCCGCAGTAGAAGCAGTCATTGACTTAAAACAACAATACGCCAAAACACACCAAATCATCATGGATTATTTGGCAGCTAAGAAGTCCAGAATTCACCTATGTAAACCCCATGACTTTTTCCAAGGGATACATTGGATGGGCACTTGGTTTCCAAGAAAAGTCAAATAAATATACCCACTGATGGTAGCATGATTAATCAAATACTCGGTTATTATGGTGATAGACTTTCGGATAATTCACAGCCAACACCTCACACTGATTCTTGGGTTTCACACAGTCCAAATCATGGCATAATGGATATAAAGGCAAAACTTGCCTCAACTCCGGATCGAACACCCTCAAACTTCATGCCATCCCAAATTTCATACTCCGTCACCTGAAAGTGTTCACAATTCCAATTATGCTCAATATGATCGACCTTCTCTCCACTAGACATATGATTATCGATGGACTGTACCCGATTGGAATGATCCCATTTCTCAAGACTCCCACCTTTCCATCACCACTTGAGAATTTAAGACCTATCTCAATGACATCTCTTATAGTTAAATTAGTGGAATCAATAAAAGATAAGATCCAAGATAAGATGCTTCCATTTATCTCTGTTTCAATTCACCAAGAAGGCTCATCTACAGTAGAAGCTTTGAGCCTTTTTAAAATCATATGCCAGAGTAAAATAGAAAATCTAAACCAGTGGTAGTCCAATTGAACATCACTGGAGCCTTCAAGGCTGTCAGTATTCTTCAGCTCATTCACCTTCTTGGCGAAATCTCCATAGGCATCACTAAATGGAAAGCTATCTAACCCATTTAAGCCATCCAAATCAATTCCACAAGGCTCTCCCCTCAGTACTTTACTTTTCTTTCTATATTGTAACGGGAACCCGACGATTGAAAGGCTTAAACTTCCCTTTTATATAGATATAATGGGGAATTCTTATAATTCAAGATTGTCCACTTTCTGCTACCACAAGCAGAGAGAAAATACGGACATAAACGAGTCTATATCCGTACTTGACCGAACTTGTATGCTATACAGGTATAGCCCCAGGTTATATTTCCCGGTCAACTTTCTTCCGACTGCTGTAAGATTTAACAGAGTTACAGCACTTGGATAATTATAAATTTAATGGGATCAAATACTGCACCACTAGCTTCACGTGTTAATTAAGTACTTAAATGAATAATTATTTCCTAATCCTAAGACTATACTACTTTTGGAAGTGGCGAAGAAAGAAACGAAACGGATTTTTACATAAATAAAAGATTTTTAATACAATAAATTATAATAAAAGAAACACTCTAAATTATTAACACTCAATATAAGAAAAACAGATTATGCTATAATACTACAAAAAAATAAATAAATACAATAGAAGATTCTATAAATGATTGCAATCTGTGGAAATAACTTATCCCTTTATAGTCATTTCAAAGAGTCTAATTAATGTCTATCTCATTATATATGGGATTGGCAATTGCATTAAACTTAAAGGTATGTGCACATAATTATATAAAATGTCTTATTCATAATTACCTAGGTGATAAAGTCTTCGAATAAACTTGGCGTCTTGCTGACCGTCCTGTGGAATTTTTCCACTTCTTTAGTAGGGAACGGTCACTCTTCGGTTAGATTTGATTGTTGGGACTCCTCCGTATTGTGGGCATCAAGGCAAGGCAAAAACGAACCCTTCGGCAGGCGCTACGTCGGCAGTTGTTACATCAAGATGCGAACCATTATAGCACGGAAGTCTGGATCGAACGGCGATCGCGACTGGCCCTTGGCCACACATCCTCGAAGCTTCCCTTATGTTATAGTTTGTTTTCATGTTCCCAAAATTTAACTTTTCATGTCTGCTTTCTATTATATTTCTCTGCTTCTTATCAGAGCAGTGTCTTCACTGAAGTCTCGACCAATATTGTTTTTCAATTAATTAATTAATGTCCTTTATTTTCCAAATTCTTTCCTTATCTTGATCTCCCGCTGTATTTTTTATTTCACACCTTTTTACTTTAACATGCTTTCAGCAACTTATACAAAATTACTTTCAATTTGATACAATTTTATAATATAATATTTTACATTTATTTATCAATCATTTTTTTTACTGAAATTATGTTCATTTTGACAGTGTAAAATAAAAAAAATGCAGCGGGAGATCAAGATGAAGGAAAACAATTTGGAAAATAAGGACATTAATTAATTAATTGAAAAACAATATTGGTTTGGACATAGGTGAAGAGACTGCTCAGATAAGAAGCAGAGAAATATAACATAGAAAGCTGAGATGAAAGTTAGAATTTTGGGAACCTGAATCAAACTATAACCTAAGGGAAGTTTGCAGGATAATAACGTGGCCGAGGCCAGTATGCGGTCGCTGGACGATCCAGGAAATTATGCTAAATGGTTCGCATCTTGATGTAACAACTACTGATTTAGCCTCTACCGAAGAGGTTGCGTTATGTCATTTGATGCCTACACACGAAGGATTCTGAATAATCAATTCTAATCAAGTGTCGACTGTTTCCTTACTAAAGAAGTGGAAAATTCCACAGGACGGTCAGCAAGACGCCAAGTTTATTCGAAGACTTTATCACTCTCCAGGTAATTACAAGAATGGAAGACATTTTATATAATTAAATGTCACTTACTCTTAAGTTTAATGCAATTGCCAAATCCCATATATAGTGAGATAGACATTAGGCTTAGACTCTTTGAAATGACTTAAAAGGGATAAGTTATTTCCACAGATTTGCAATCATTTGCTAGAATCTTCTATTGTATTTATTTATTTTTTTTGTAGTATTATAGCATAATCTGTTTTTCTTATATTGAGTGTTAATAATTTAGAGTGTTTTTTTATTATAATGACCGTATTAAAATCTTTTATTTATGTAAAAATCCGTTTCGTTTCTTTTCTTAGTCACTCCAAGTAGTATAGTCTTAGGATTAAGGAAATAATTATTCATTTAAGTGCTTAATTAGCAAAGCAGTGAAGAAATACTAGTGGTAGTATTTGATCCCATTAAATTTATAATTATCCAAGTGCTGCTAACTCTGTTAAATCTTACAGCGAGTCGGAAGTAAAGCCGACCGGGAAATATAGCCTGGGGGCCATACCTGTATAGCATACAAGCTTGGTCAAGTACGGATATAGACGCGTTATGTCCTGTATTTTATCTCTAGCTGTGTGGTAGCAGAAAGTGGACAATCTTGAATTATAAGAATTCCCCATTACTCTATATCACATATAAAGGGGCGTTTAAGCCTTTCAATGGGGTCGGGTTCCCGTTACAATATAAGAAAGAAGAGGTAATTACTGAGGGGAGAGCCTTGTGGAATTGATTTGGATGGCTTAAATGGGTTAGATAGCTTTCCATTTAGTGATGCCTATGGGAGATTTCGCCAAGAAGGTGAATGAGCTGAAGAATACTGACAGCCTTGAAGGCTCCAGTGATGTTTACAATTGGACTACCACTGGTTCAGGATTTTCTGGCTTTACTTCTAGCATATGATTTTAAAAAGAGCTCAAAGCTTCACTGTAGATGAGCCTTCTTGGTGAATTGTGAAACAGAGGCAAATGCAAATCATCCTCCTCTTGGATCTTATCTTTTATTGATTTCCACTAATTTAACTATATAAGAGATGTCATTGAGATAGGTCTTAAATTCTCCAGAGTGGTGATGGAAAGGTGGGAGTCTTGAGAAATGGGATCATTCCACTCGGGTACAGTCCACTCGATCACCTTATGTCAATTGGAGGAAGGTCGATCATATTAAGTCATAATTGGAATGGGGAACACTTTTTCGAGTGACGGAGTAAGATAATTTGGGGATGGCAGGGGAAGTTTGAGGGTGTTCGATCCGGAGTTGAGGTAAGTTTTGCCTTTATATCCATCATGCCATGATGGACTGTGGAAACCCAAGAATCAGTGGGTATTGTTAACTGTGAATTATCGGAAAGTCTATCATTCATACCCTAGTATTTGATTAATCATGCACCATCAGTGGGGTATATTTATTTGACTTTTCTTGAAACCAAGTGCCCATCCAATGCCTTATCCTTGGAAAAAGCTCAGTGGGGTTTATATAGGTGAATTCTGGACTTCTTAGGGCTTGCCAAATAGTCCATGATAGATTTGTGTGTGTTTTGGCGTATTGTTGTTTTAAGTCAATGACTGGTTTTACTGTGGCTGAAGTTTCTGGCGTATTTTTTAGTGTGTCACTAATTGTTTTCGACCTGTAAGAGTGCCAATGGGCCTTTATTTTTCCAAGTGTGGGAGGTTGTTATTGAGCTTAGTATCTTGATGTAAGCAAATCACACAATTGGGTTAAGTGATCATATATCTATTTTTTTTGAAAAATATGTAAGGCCTCAGAGATTGTTGCCCCTGGAGCCGCAGATTTTATAGTAAGAATTTGGGTTGTTATCCTCATCTGAGTATAGGGTTTTGGGAGCATGTCTATTGATACTTAATACAGTGAGGAGGTGGTCTGAGAATGGAATAGTTTGGAATGTTGGGTCTACTATTGAAGTGGAATTTGGATGAAAGGTAGTATAAAAGGTCTATTAAAAGTAGCATATTACAGCGGGTAGAAGGAACAGGCATTTGATGGAAAAAAAGCTCAGTGCGCACATCAATCTAGTGTTAAATAAACTCATTGGAAGGTATTAAGGAAACTTCAAATAAAAATGGTAGGGTATGGATTAGCGTTGAGAACAAGGTTGATATGTTGTATTAGGATTGTAGATATGTGAGCTGTCTCTTTTTAGATAGAGGAATACAATATTGAATTTTATCATGTTGATCGATTGGAAAGGTGAGTTGGGAATGGTGCAACAAGATTTTCGTCCCCCCCCCCCATATGTCTAGCAAAGAAAATCTGTAACTGTCAATTTATCAAATTCAAATGTGAATTTTTTTTAAAACTTTAAAATAGCCTTTATTAAAATAATACACAACTATTTGATAGTGTGTTTAAAACACATTCACATATAAGCATAAAGTATTTATCCCCATATCTGTTTTGCACACATAAGTTTTATTTATCAATCTTAGAATTATATAAAACATTAGATTGTATTTAAACAATTTTTTCTTTTCTTTTTTAGTCCTTAATGTCCTTAATGGATTTATTTATCCCCGTCTTTTTGTTCTGATTTCTATCTATTTAAAATTGTACTTCCTTATTATTATACGCAAATATTCCATTATATTAAAATTTATATAATGAAATAAAGGATAGAAGTTTATAGGTTGATGATTCAAATAAGAATTTTAACATAGTTCTAAATCTCATCTCTTTTCTCTCTCATATATATATATCCAATAGTAGTTTATAAATACATGTGTGTGTAAATGTACTTTTAAATTAAACAATTGTGAAAAAAGTTTATATATAGCAAATATTATAGTTTGAAAAAGTATGTCTTTATTTGCAGGATGCTAATAAATGCAACAAACTATAATGATAAGGGAATTGATTTTGACTATATAATCTAATCATGTGTAAGTTGTAATACAATTAATTTTAAAAATAATAAAAAGTTAAATAAACTGCAATTAGATTAAAATAAAACAAAAATAAAAAACAACTACAATGTATCATATAGTCACTTGACCATTTTATGCAATCTAAGTTGGAAAAAAGTCAATAGAGCATATGTTTAAAAATTGATTAGAAATAAAAATTAGAGATTAATCTACTGTCAATATTAGATTTATTACAATTTACACTTTTTTTCAAGCATTGAATGTTATGTAATCTTTACCAACTTTATATTTATATACAATGGGCATTTAGAAATAAAAACAACTTAATATGTAAATAATAGTCTCATTTTTCTTTCAGGACTAAATGAGTTTTTAAAACAAATATAAAGATGAAGAATAATACATGCATTAAAATGAATAATAACATATTACACTTTTGAATAACAAGCAAAACATTTTATTAAGATAAAAAATATATTTACAATTTATTAATCTATTTGCGGTCAAAAGGATCCCTCCAAATCTTCATATCTGAAAAAAAAAAAAAAAAAAATTAAAAAATCATTTTTATAATAAAAATTCTTTTACAATACATTAAAATAATCCATCTTTTAGTAGTATAAACTTATTATTGTATAATTAATCTACACTTACTATTTAATCTGTTTAGTATTCCTATTATCAAGTTCTGTCATAATATTTGTAAAGACTGCATATAACATTTGGAAAATATTAAAATAGCCAGATTTTAAATAATCAATGTGATGTATAAAAAAAATACAATATGAATTTATTATTGACATTTTGAAAGTATAAAAATATTACACTTCTCATAAGATTATACAACTACACAGAGAAAACTGTTTGCTAGTTGTGAAGTTCTTAATCACTACTCCATTGTCTTGCAGGGTTTAGAATAGTAGTAAAATGGCAGATTCTAGAGCACAAAATCCATGGATTTGTTATCCAAGTCAATCACTGTTAGTGCTCAAATTTCTTATGAACTCCCAAACAAGAAAACATTCAATTATTTTTTTATCATAGTACCTAACACTAACACATTATAAACAATTCAACTTGAAACACAAATAAAACACATACACAATCATTAATATAATGTATAAGCAAGTAAATTAATGCCGTATTTATATAAAATAGACCCTTCTTCAGGAAATAAATATTTTGGTAGCATTGTCTTGATTTGAAACCAAAGTTGATAAATTAATATCATCTGAATTATTTAATCAGTTTTGCCAACCTAATCTATAGACTTAACAGTGATCATTCCATACCTATCTTTAAACAAGCACAGAATTACTATGATTAATATCATATTTACATTAAAAATTAAAATTCATAGATATATACTGTGATATTATTCCTATTCTTACACAAATAATTATTAACAAAAAACAATAAAATGAACATTTAAAGCATTCTTATTACTTAATTAATAAATTAATACCCCCCCCCTTTATAATGATGATTAGAATATATAAAAGTTGCAACTACTTGTAGATTTAATGAACATCGAACATGCCTTTATAATTCACTCTCACTGACATTCATAAGCATATGTAATGCACAAATTAATATAAAATAAAAAAAATACAAAATCTCACAATTTCTAAAACAAAAATTAACATTTGACTACTTATAGTTAAAATTTTATTAGCAAATTACTCCAATCACCTATACTCTTACATACTTAAAATCCCAAAATAATAGATATATGAAGACCACAGACCAAAAGAAATTTATTTCCATCTCATCTTTCTGTAAAACTTTCCAGCTCTGGAACATTATGGAAAATCTCTAACAACAGTATACATTGGTGGTTGAGAGGTCAGCACGACTGTCTTGCACTTGCAGGCAGTTGCCCGGATTGCGGGTTCGCGTCCCGGCCGATGCTATGACACTTAAAAAACAAACAAAAAAAAAAACAACAGTATAACAATTTGCAAAATTTCCTCAAAGAACAGCCATATTTGCTACAAAAGAATGGGTTTTCATTAAAACCTCCTGTTGGCACCAAGTTTCATGTAGTAATTCATAGAGTAGATCCAAAATTGATGAAACATTAATTCAAATCTGCATAATGTAAAACATGAGGATTAGTATTGCATATTCTACTTATATAGTTTCTTTCACTGTTGATTAGACAAAGATCAATCTCCATTTCATTTGGCTATTAAATATTAAAAGCTTGATCTCTATTATCAAGTACATATTGACTTTCTTTCTCATTTGTCATGAAGTTTTGCAGCTCATTTGGAATGTAATATATAGTATTGCAGTACAGACTTTCCCTGGAATGTATCTGCAATAGTTGATAAATTTAGGCAGACTATATTACACCAACAGAAAAATTAATAGAATGAAAATTCATGCAAATATAAAATAGATTTAATTTTAAATTCATTTATATACATTATTCATACAAACCATTTATTAACTTATCAAAATTGGAATTTACCAATTTCAAGCAATATAAAAAAAATGCTCAACAAAAAAGGAACAAGTCATTTATGGCACCATGTATAAAAAACAATAGATTCAGTGAAAAATATTGAAATCATAAACAATATCCACTTAATGAATATTTCTGTAAAGTAATTTTCAGCACATCACTCTCAAGCAAAGGTATGAATTGGTTTCCATTCACTTTTAACACCCTGTGAAGGGAATGTAATCTTAAATATATGACCATAGATAAGTAAAAAAAAAAGTATGATCCCCAAAATGTATATTTCATGCTGAACCAGCACTTATAAGGTGGTGCAAATCCCAATCTCTTACACACATCTTTATCATTTTACATTATATACAGCTAGCCAATTATTACAGTTTAATTCATAAGTATAAAATTTACTGCCCTCATAACTTTGACACAATGAAAATATATTAATAATTTTTATTAGTCATTCATTAGATTAGAAATTATCCACTTATTACATCACTCTCATATAAGACAGACTGGTTTCTATCTGCATTTAACATCTTGTGGAGGAGTGTAAAACATGTGAAAAAAATGTATGATCTCCAAGATATACATTTCATGCTGAACAGTGATAATGATAGGTATAAGAGATTGTGATCTGGGCCAACTGATGACTGAGTATTCAGCACAAAATGTGCATCTTGGGGAATCATACATCTTTTTCAAATATTTTTGGTCATATGTTTATGATTACACTCATGTTACACTCTCCCACAAGGTGTTAAAAGTGGACAGAAACCAGTCCCTACCTTGCATGTGAGTGATGTAGTAAAAATTAGACTACCAAATTATTATTCATTAAGTAGATAATCCCTAGTCTAATGAATGATTAATAAAAAATATTAGACACAAACAATATATTTTTTAAAAATATTTGGTACTTACATATTAATATGCATATGCAAATAGCTATGACATCATTAAATGTATTTTCAAATATTTTAATTACAAATAATTGTTTGTCAACAAAATAATTTTCTTCAATATTGTTTAATGAATATACTGTAAATCCTAATGTGATTTAATATAGGGATAGGCAGCCGAACGTAGCATAAGATCTTTGGACCAGTTCTAGCACTTTCAGTACTCAAATTTATTAATTTCTGAACAATAAAGCCAATTAATTATTTATTTAAAAAATGAAATAATAAAGTGATCTGATAAAAAATGACTTCTTAGATAAAGTTATAAGTTTTGTGATTATCCATAGTCAAAAAACTCTACTAGTTAAGTTAAACAATTTTTCTTTCTGAAATAGTTATATACTACAATAAACTCTTCATTTTTACTATTTATTACTATGTCAGTCTTTTAGTATTGATTTTTTTTTTTCTATCCCATTTTATAAAATTCTGATATAAGAGTATTCCCCATTTTCATACAAAAAAAAATTAAACAACAACATCAAAAAAGTCATAAAATCTTTCTCTCTTTTGTTCTATCATAATTTTTTTTCTTTCACTCTCTGTACTGTTTATCCTGATACTCATTCAGTATCCAAAAATAAATGTTCAATACTTTCCCACTTACACATAAATTGTTTTCATAATTATTAATGTATTTTTGACTTTCCCAGAAATTTAAATGTTCTATCACTGCATCATATAACAATAAATTCCAAACTACTTTTTTTAATATTTATATTCATTTTCTATAACTACTTTTCTTTCTAATCAATTTATCTATTTTCTTTTCCCACCCTTGCGATTATGGACCTATAATATTCTCTATATAATTATATCAATACTTATATAAATATATAAAATTAAACTATTAACTTTGCCTTTCTTGCCCAATGTTCATTGTCCTCTCCAATAAACTAATTAATCACTATTGTTCTTAACTAAAAAAGTTCAGCCTACTTCTTTTTGAATAACTTGTTACTGAATGCTTAACTATTTTTTTAAAAATTCTATCTAAAACTTTATAGTTCCCTTAAACTAGTTATCATTCCATGTAAAATTAATTTACATACTCCATATGTCAGATTTTTAATCAATTGTATACTATTTTTTGCTCTTTCTCTCAACTCTAGTTCCAACTATCTGTATAATTCTTTTTTCCATTTAACAAAGTACTTAAATAGCTATATTTTTTCACTTTTTTAAGACAAACACAATTCATTGCATCTTTCAATTTTAAATATGAAAATTAAATACTAATATCTTGGTTTTTTGCCTCACTAAATTTAATTTTCCCATTTCCCATCTCATTACACTTCTTTGATAATAACAAACCCATATTTTTTATACCATTTGTACAAAAATTCCATATCATCTGCAAGAAAAGAAAGCTGCTATATTAATTATTTTCTTATAGGAATACACATCCCTACTTTCAATCTTTTTATCTCAAACTCCAATTGATTTAAAAATAAAACAAATAATGAAGAGAATAATGGACATCTTTGTATCAATCCAATTTTAAATTTAACCTCCATCAATTTTATATTTCCTAACTGATATTTATAAAAAGGGAGCTTGAAAGTCTAAGTTCAAATCACTTTTAATTACATTAAGTTCAATATAGACAATATACTTGTAGTTAAATATTAAAAATTTAACACCTCCAAATCTTTTCCCATATTTTCAAGACTTTCCCATAATCTGTTTTTATTTACATTATTATAAGCTTTTTCAATATCTAAACACATAATAAATAATTGTTTAATCAGTAACAATGAATAAAGTATTCATTACTCATCTTTCTGAATGAAACAAATTTAAAATCTCCAAGATTTAACTCTCTTCCATCTAAATCTTAATTCTATCTATTGATATATATATATATATATAGTTATTTTTTAAATTTTAGTTAACAATCTGAAAGTTTTCCATTTTTCTTAATATAATAATTTAATTCTTACATCTGGAATCTTATTATCTTTATAATTTTATGAAAACTTTCTTTTAAATTAATCCCTGTATGCTTTCTATGTCTAATATCATTTCAGCTGTAATAGTATCTAATTCTCTTGCTTTCTCAAAAGTTTAAACTATCTAAATAATCATTTTCACGTATCAACTCACCACTATTCACACAAAGATTCAATTAGAAATTTATTTAGTATTTTTAAAAGTTCCTCTCTATTCTCACATTCTGTCCTCTCTTCATTTAATAATATCTTTTTTTTTTTTCATTTGTTTTTATCTTCAAAATTTTTCACAACTCTTTTCTTGCATTATTAATTTTCTCAGTTAATTTTTTATTGTTTTTATTGTATTTCTGTTACTAATTCTATTCTATTTTTTTTCTTAAGTAGCTAGCCTATCTTTTTTATTTCTTCTTCTTCAATTTGTTTCTTACCAGTCTCTTTATACTTATTTCATTTTTTTCCTGCATACTTATCAAAAAATTTGTTCTTGATTTTTTGTTAATTCTATTAAATTTAAATAAACATTTGAAAGTTGTAAGAAATGTCATGATGTAATAAAGATCACTGTATCAGATTATTTCTCATAACTTTATATTCATATTTGCTTCCAAAATATTACCAAGGCTATTCAATTTAATTTCATTACTTTTTTCTTATCCATCTTTGTCAAGCCTTCTATAAATTTCAATACCTAATCTTACAAATATCTTAATTCTTTCATATTAAAATTATGATCACTATAATTCTATCTTGACTAAAGAAAAAATAGATTTATTTCTTTAGTTTATACAAAAATATTTTAGATTATAGTTTAAATATAAATATTTCAATTTTTGCTCCTTGTCCACAAAGAAATATGTCTCTTTTCTGACCTTAGAAAATTGTTCACCTTTTCGAACTTTTTTTTTTTTCAGTTCATCTATAGCTTATATTTAATACTAATTCTTAATTTATTTGCTAATTCCATCTCAAAAACTAATAATAAAATATGTGTAACCTTCTCAAAAGACCTAATAAACATCACATAAACATATTCTTTTAATATTTTTTTTATTTATTAATATTATATTACAATTTTAAATAATTATACCTAATACATTTTACAGTTCACTTTTTTGAAAAATATAATTGAGTTTTTTTCTTTAAAAACTGACAAAATTAATATTAAATTAAAATAATATAATCAAATTTATATTACTTCTTATTGGTTATTCTTTTCTTGAAATCTTAAGTATATTAATTATTATTATCAATATTAAAATTTGGTACTACTTTTACAACATATATAAATGCTTAAATTAATAGTGCTACATTTTTATAAATTAGTATATATAATATATATATAAATAAGCATTTATTTTTATAGCATCTGTATATAATTGTAATTACGTTCATATCGGCCTTTCAAGCCAATTGTGCAAACGCTTTGCGAGTGTTAAATAATAAATGAATACCCTCTGACCAATACAAGATATAGAATTTATGCAGGAATAAAAAGAATCCTCTTATTCCTACGACTCAAATATTTATACATGAGCAAATCTGAAGTACTGGCACAGAAGGCGTGATGATAGAACGGTCACTTTAAATTACTATATACAATGTCTGAATAAATGACGCTGATGAAATTTTCTAGAATTTACTAAACGTCATTCCAACTGAAACTTAATCATATATATAAATAAGCATTTATTTTTATAGCGTCTGTATATAATTGTAATTACATTCATATCAGCCTTTCAAGCCAATTGTGCAAACGCTTTGCGAGTGTTAAATAATAAATGAATACCCTCTGACCAATACAAGATATAGAATTTATGCAGGAATAAAAAAGAATCCTCTTATTCCTACGACTCAAATATTTATATATGAGCAAATCTGAAGTTCTGGTACAGAGGGTGTTGGATTGAGTATTCATTTAATTATTTTAAACACTCCTCGGAAGTAAATTGAGGTTGATGAAAAGTTTAATTACAATTATACTACAGATGCTATACAAACTGAATACCTAATCTTATATATATAGCATTTAGTTTCAGTTGGATAATGATGTTTAGTAAATTCTAGAAAATTTTCATCAGACATTTATTCAGACATTGTATATAGTAATTCAAAGTGACCGTTCTATCATACATATATGCTACTGTTTAGTGCAGTGATAAGAATATTCCTCTTATTCGTAAGAATCAGAGGAGTCTTTATATATCCCTAGCAAAATTCTGACAGTACTGAGTCAAATTGGTATTGGTCAGAGGGTATTCATTTATTATTTAACACTTGCAAAGCATTTGCACAATTGGTTTGAAAGGCTGATATGAATGTAATTACAATTATATACAGACACTATAAAAATAAATGCTTATTTATATATATGATTAAGTTTCAGTTGGAATGACGTTTAGTAAATTCTATAAAATTTCATCAGCGTCATTTATTCAGACATCGTATATAGTAATTTAAAGTGACCATTCTATCGTCACACCTTCTGTGCCAGTACTTCAGATTTGCTCATGTATAAATATTTGAGTCGTAAGGAATAAGAGGATTCTTTTATTCCTGCATAAATTCTATATCTTGTATTGGTCAGAGGGTATTCATTTATTATTTAACACTCGCAAAGCGTTTGCACAATTGGTTTGAAAGGCCGATATGAATGTAATTACAATTATATACAGACACTATAAAAATAAATGCTTATTTATATATATGATTAAGTTTCAGTTGGAATGATGTTTAGTAAATTCTAGAAAATTTCATCAGCGTCATTTATTCAGACATTGTATATAGTAATTTAAAGTGACCATTCTATCGTCAGACCTTCTGTGCCAGTACTTCAGATTTGCTCATGTATAAATATTTGAGTCGTAGGAATAAGAGGATTCTTTTGTTCCTGCATAAATTCTATATCTTGTATTGGTCAGAGGGTATTCATTTATTATTTAACACTCGCAAAGCGTTTGACAATAGGGTGAAAGGCCAATATGAATGTAATTATATATATTATAATAAAATTTACAAAAAAAAAAAAGTGCAGTATATTAAAATAAAGTTGTTTTACTGAAGAATTATATGAAATAAAAAATATCCAGAAACGATTAGTAATTTGAAAAAATATCAGAAATTTAAGAGAAAAAAAAATTGCTGAATTTTGGGATTTCTTCTCCTTTATAATATAAACTTAGGTTGTGATGTGATAGGATGTGATGTATTGTGGCTTCTCCTTAAATGAAGTTGAGAATAGCAACACCTGACGAAGCAGTGGAGAATAATACTACTCAAAACGTTGTGTAATTACTGACCTGTATTGTCTATTTGTGTGTTATTACTAACAAGTTGATGTATTTGGAAAGTTTAAATAAAGTTTAAAATTTTCGATACATTCAACATTCACTCATAAATGATGGAAATAGTCCAACATATCACATCTTATAATATACCATCATTACAAACCTTCAGACATATACTAAGTACTCGGTATGGACCCAATGCTATGTTGAAATTTAGACATTATGAAAAATTATGTCTAAAACTGGCTAAAGTAGAAAATCATTTAACTTTCTTATATAAATCAGAAGGGATCATCCCTAAGGGTTTGCAGTTAAAACCTCCTATTTCCTCCTAGAGAGCTGAAAAAATTATTCAGAGAGCAAATGAGGCCTTATTGAAAGAAAGTATAAAAATTCAGTGGTTTACCAAGTATCAAACATTGCAATCTATTAGAAATGTGGAATTGCTTCTACGAAACAAAGTTACAGATGAAGATTTCTCAAAAATTCGTCAAGCAGTGAACAGATCATATTGTAAGTTACATGGAAAAGATAAAAGAACTTCAGAAGAAGAAGCTTGTAAATCTACATGGGCAAGTCAAAAGTAATACTGCAACTAGTCTATTCTCATCATCAGTGAAAAATCTTAGTTCTAAAGAACTTACTGATTGTCAATTATCAATTCTAGAAAAATGTTTGAATTTTGCCATTACACCATCTACTGTCCCACTATTGGATGTAATGGCCACCACTGATGAGGTGATCCAAAACTTGACTCTAGAAGAAGGGGCAGAGTTATGCTGGAGAGTAAAAAGGACCCTTGAAAGACATCAAATGCACAAACAGAAGTCAAACATTTCACACGATGAGAGAAAAGCTATTAAATCTCTCAAACAGGATACATCTATAATCATTCTTCCTGCTGACAAAGGTAACCCTACAGGTGTAATGGATAAAATGGATTACGATAACAAAATACAAGGCCTTTTCACAGCAGGCCAATACAATAAAGTAGCAAAAAATCCAATTCCAAGTACAGAGGTAAAACTACAAGCGTTACTCTGGAAGCATCGCAGGTATTTAATTGATTCAGAAAAAAATTAACTTCGTATTTCTGCAAGATTCCTCACCTGTATGGACTGCCTAAAATCCATAAAGACAATGTTCCATTAAGACCTATTGTTAGTTCTAGAAATTCACCATGTCAAAATTTATCAAGATTTCTTCTCGAAGTTCTTAGTCCATTGGCATATAGGACACAGTCTTTCATCAGGGATTCTAAGCACTTTGTAGAATTAGTCAGGAACATGAAAATAGAAAGAACTGACATATTGGTAAGCTTTGATGTGGAAAGTCTGTTTACAAATGTACCATGTGATGAGGCATTGTCTATTGTAAGGAAAAGGTTATGCGATGATAATAGTCTACAAACTAGAACAGCTCTACCTATTGATAGTATAATGGAATTATTAACATTCTGTGCAACAACAACATACTTTCAATATAACTCAGAATTTTTCCAACAAAATCAAGGAATGGCCATGGGATCATCTCTGTCACCCTTTCTCAGCAACATTTACATGGAAGAACTTGAGACCACAGCCATAAATACTACTCCATGTCCACCTAAAGTGTGGCTTCGATATGTTGATGATACATTTGTGGTATAGCCACATGGTAAGGTAAAATTACAGTCATTCTGGATGCATATTAAGAACATATCTCCTAAAATTAAATTCACGATGGAATCAGAACAACAACAAAAATTGGCATTCATGGATGTTCTTGTCACAAGACTCCCTCAGGGCAAAGTAAAAACAACAGTGTATAGAAAACCAACACCCACTGGCAAATACTTGGCATATACATCCAATCATACAAGAAGCACTAAACAAGGAATTGTACTATCACTATGGAACAGAGCAAAGGAGATTTGTTCAGAAACCAGTGATTTGGAAAAAGAAAAGATTCACATAGAACAAATGCTTATGAAGAATGGTTATCATCAGCAGTCATCAGAAAAACCTTCAATAGACAACACAAAGAGATACCAAAAAAGAAAAAGTTACTGGTACAGTAGTGTATCCATACATACCAGGAATGGCAAACAAGTCAAAGAAAATCTGCAGTCAATATAACATTAGAACTGCTTTCCAAAGTCATACCACACTTTGAGGAATGCTTACTTCTACCAAGCCCAAACTGGAAATGCCGAAGAACAAAAACTGCATCTATGAGATACCATGTGAATGTGGAAGGAAATACATTGGTGAGACCTGTCGCCCTGTTGAACAGCGATTAAAGGAGCACAAACTAATGGTTAAAAGAGAAAAAACAGATGTGTCTACCATAGCAGCTCATGTATGTACTAATGACCATATGCTTAAGTGGGAAAGTACAAATATTGGATAAAGAGGAAAAAATGCATAGAAGAAAATTCAAGGAAGTTGCTCATATGACAATGGTAAATAATTCTAATAGTCAACCCAGTGTGGCAATACACAATGTATGAAAGCCTCTAATTAATCTTGCTCTTAGGAAAAAATAATAATAATGTGAAAAAAAAATTGGAGGACTCTGGAGGATTTGAACCAAACCTCATATATAAATATATCAAATTTATACTATATGTTGCCTTTGACAGAATAACTCAGTTGGTAGAACGTTTGCCTTAAATTCAATATTCAAGAATCTAAAGGCGTGAGTTCAACTTCTAATCAAATATTGTCACTGTGCATATAGGCCAGCAACACCTGAAGAAGAGTGGAGAATAATACTACTCGAAATGTGTAATTACTAACCCGTATTGCCTATTTGTGTGTTATTACTAACAAGTTGATGTATTTGGAAAGTTTAAATAAAGTTTAAAATTTTCGATACATTCAATATTCACTCATAAATGATGGAAATAGTCCAACATATCATATAATATACCATCATTACAAACCTTCAGACATATTCTGTTAGCCACTTTATTTTCCATTCCCCACTCTAAATTTTCCCATATTCTACTCCATCCCATTTCCACAACATAATCTTTGCCAACTCTATAACCTTTATATCTAAATCCCCTTTATCTTTTCCCAAACCCAGCATAAAAAACAATATATTCACTTTCTGTATAATCACTTTTTTCATATTTATTCTTCCATAACTTATTATATGTAACCTTTCTGTTTTCAAGCATTTACATTCAATTAACAAATGCCTAATATTTTCTATTCCTTCCTTACATAATTTAGAAAATAAATCACCCATTTTTTTCCATTTACATGTATATTCTCTTGTAGCTAAAGATCCCATTCGAGCCTTAAATAATAACTACTTTCCTTACTATTATCATATATTAACTCACACCTAATATTCTGTTTATTTCTATATATATATATTTAAACTCTTTTTACTCTCCATACTATTTCTCCATCTCTCTAACTCCCTATTCTTTATTAATAAATCTATTCTTTTATCCCATTCCTTAATACTACAACACTCAACAATCTTCTTAACACAATCATCCCATCTTTTGTACAAATATACTGATATAAATTCTTTATCCAAATCTTTTGCATACTGCATTACCTTTCTCACCCATCTTGTTACCTGCCCTTTACTCATAACCCAATTAAATACTATTTTGGCTATTCTTTTATTATCCATAAACTGCAATCTACCAAACATTTTCATTTTACTTTTTGCATCTCTCATATGAAAACTTGACCATCCCATTTTTCCTTGAATTGCCTCTTTTGCTGTCCATTATTATTCCAACTAAATAGTTCAAGTCTTCCCATAATAACACATCTTTCACCTGATTTACTACTAATATCTAATACATGTATTAATGTCTCAAACATAACTTTTAGTCGCCTGCTTTTGACCAATAACAGATCACGTGACTTTTTCTTACTGACTTTTCCCTTCTATTTTATGTCTTAATGGTAATCTGAATACTTAGTTTATTGATTTCTATCACATTATATAAAATACAAAAATTCAGATAAACACAGCCGGACAAGAAGTTGTTTTCTCAAAAGTCCCCTGTAATTAATTCTACAGCTTTAATACATGAAGTAAACATCCTAATAAATTTTGCTTATCAAAATGCCAGCTTGAAAATAATCTAATTAAAAAAATTAATCTGATTTTTATCAAAACCTAAAATTTTGATATTTTTAACATTTCTTTTCAAACACACACACACACACACACATACATGTTTCTGTGTTTAAGAGTGTGCATAATTAATTTCTTTGAAATATTTCTTAAAATTCGAATCAGGTCCATGTATGAGTGCATAAACGCACACAAACAGATATGAATATGAAATGTTACAAATATATTGTACATGAATTCCCAATAAACTTTCAGTATTTGTAAATAAATATTAATAATTTTTAGGAAGCGAGCGTGGTGGTGCTTATTTAATATACAGCATATTACAACTATAAAGATTGCCTTTATGTTTTCCTTATTAAAGAATGATTTTTAATATATATATAATACAAATTTATTTTACTTTGTTATCTATTTGTATTATACAATATAGAAAAATTTATTTTTATTATCCTTCTGATTATTAAAATTTTAATTATTTTTTTTCCTGTAATAAATTACTATAATCAGTTTTACTAACGATACTTTCTTTTCTTTTTTGTTTTGCGGTTATTTTTATTTTCCTCTCTCTTTCTTTTTTTAATACAGGAAACTCTTTTCCTTCAGTAATGAATGTATTGTTTATTCTTAAATCTTTGATCATAAAAACAATATATACGTTGTGTGTATATATACATATTATCATCAGCATCAGTTAGTAATGGTCCAGTGTAGAAAGGAAAGCTTAGGTCTCTAATATTTTTCCTCGAGTCTGGATAAAATCTTCTATTATCATTAGAATAAATAAACTTCTCCCCAATCATCAACACAAAGTATGAATGCTTATCTTTTGGTATCCAGTCAAAAAACGACTTGGTCCATTAATTATTATCTTTTCTTGCCAGGCCTAACTTGGATTAATTTTTTTCTTACTTTTTGCAATACATAAAACTTATCCTTCTACATAATGTACACATTTAACTTTTAATCCGGTATATAACTTATGATTTAATAAATCCTTAAAAATCGCCAAACAAATTTTGTTTTTATGGCTATAACTCTTTAAGAATTTAATTATTTTTTTAAAAATGAAATTTTATACATTATTTCCTACTAACAAAATTCATATAAATAAATCAACTCCTAAAGTTAGAGAAATAAAAAAAATTTTTTTTTATTAATCAACGTCATCATTTTCAACAATTATCGATTAACTGAAATTTAATCCAGTTTATCGGATTTCTAGCATGTCTTCTCATCTATCTTCCATGTGGTCTCATTTTAGGTCTTTTATAATCTTTTGGAATACAATTTAAAACTTCAACTATCCTTGTATTATCATCTCTTCTAATAATATGCCCAACTCAATTTCATTTCAATCTCTTAATGCTTTCAATGATGTCAGTAATATCCATTTATTCTTCACCGATGTATTTCATTTTTGATCCTTTTTTGTTATTCTTGACATATATCTCTCCATACTTCATTGAGTCATCTGAAATCTCGTATTTCTCTTCTGTTAAATGTCTAAATCTTAAAATCATAAATAAAAACTACTAAAACCCATTTATTAAAATCTTTTTCAAACAGAGGCATATTTTATTTTTAATATTAAATAATTTCAAATAAAAGCATTCTATCAAAGTTTACCTCCATGATTAATTTCATTCATTATGTCTCCCATTGTATTAATAATCCGATTAAAGTATTTGTAGTTGATAACTTCTAATTCAAGATTATCAATCTTTATTTTTCTTAATTTCAGCTGATAATACTTGCAATTTTCCTAAAACTCTGAAACATTATTTGCAAAAATAACTACACTGTATGCACAATCTAGATGATTTACTTTTATTCCCTTAGTTTCCCATTTTAACTCACAAAATACTTTTTGTAAGGCTACTGCAAAAAGTTTTGGAGAGATGGAATCATTCTGTTGTACATGTTAATCTTCTTAGTATCAATGTAATCTAACAACTACTGTTGCATTTTGATAGATGTTCTTCAGAATATGACAATATTCTGGATCTATATCTTGATGACTTAATACATTAACCACTATAAAAATGTTTATAAAATCAACTCCCTTTTTATAATCTATAAACCCAAAGGATAATGGCAACTCATATTCATTAGTTCTTTCTATAATTTCTCTCAATATATGTGCTAAAACCATTTTTAAATCAAAGTTATTCTTTTGATTGGTTAAAGTCCAAAGTTCACTGCAGGCAAATTATAATTATCTTGGTAAATTTTTTGTATATAGTAGCTGATAAAAGATTAATAAGTCTTAATTTATAATATCTTATTTATCCTCTTTCTTAAATATCAATATTACTATTGTATTCTTCCAATCCTCTGGTTCATCTTCATAATACAACATATAACTTTGACAACAATTTTCCCATTTCTTCACCTGTTTCTTTAAGATATTGATTATAATTCCATCAAACCTGAAGCTTTTCTCTTCTTCATACATTTAATTGCACTTCTGATTTATTCATTCAAAATTCTAGCAATTCAGATATAGCTATGATTGGGGATACTTTGTATTCCTGTTCATTATTACTCTATAATACTTCATAGACGTCTTTCACATATTTCATGATGTCATCTCTCTTTTTAGTAAGTTTCATTATTTCTTCTTGTGGCAAAAATAAGTTTCCTATCAATACCAAGATATTATTTTACACTTTTATTTTACTCTATAATTTTTCTTGCGGATTCACAATTATACTTTATTATATTGTTATTAACTCTTTTTCATACATTTACAACATTCTAGATATCCAATTCTTCTTAATAGATCACTTTTATATATTTTCATATACAGTATACATTAATTAGTAATATATAAATTATTAATAAATAATAATAAAATAAAAATAATAGCAAAAAAAAAATAGTGCATTATTAAAAAATATCAAATGATTATTGTTCGCAAGATTATATGCCATTCAAGTACTGGAAATGACAGACTGAGATTTAATGCAGAAATCTTGACCTCCCACATCTATTACTTCTCAATATACTAAACTTAAACAGGGCAAAAAATAATTAAATAGCAAGTTGCATGAGAGCTCTTATAGCACTTGAACTCCAGTTCATTCCTTGATTACACAAGGTAATAATTCCTGGTCTAGATTAATGATGAATCTTCAAGGAAATAGATATCGATATTTGGAATTATGTTTTTATATAACTTAAAGAAAGAATTTTAGCTAATATTTTAATTTAAATGTATTCATAGATAAAGAATAAAAAATACTGATACAGATATTGTAACGGTCAAGTTTTGTACATTCATGTAACAGAATCTAGAATCCAGACAAAGACACCAAAGCCGACCAGATCAGGATTGTGATGTCCCGAATCAGACCATACTTCAACTCGTTTGCCAGTACTCCAAGACTCAAGACCCTATGAATGACCACATTTGAAGTTACACATAGTACATCCATCATTCGCAGCTAGCATAGGGCAGGGAGAATCATGAGACTCAGGACTTAAAATTATATTAACTAATGTACTTATTACCAGTACAAAATCAAAGATAACATTTATAAATGTAATTAATGCATAAATAGTTCTGTCAAATATATATAATTAACTAAGACTGAATTAGATTGAGATAGAAATGAGATATTACACGAAACAAGAATACATTTAACATATATTTATTTAATAATAGGACATCAATTAATGTGGAAAAGCACACAGGCTTTGTAATATGAGGATTTGACATTTCTCCTCCTTAAATCTTTTAATTGTTAATATAAATTGACATATTTAAAGAATCACTAAGCTGTGCCTACATTAGGTTATGCCAATTCTTATTGACAGTGGTAGCTACTATTATAAAATGCTGTACAAGTCTTAGGCAAAAACAGTTATGATAACATTACTAGAGCTAATTATGAGCGTATAAATGAGCTCAGGTTTGAGATTGAATCCCAAAAACAAAGATATAAATTTCAGTTTTATTATGGGACTCAGAATTGGCTATACAAGATCACTGACATGCTATAGCATCAGCAAATTACAATAACAAAGTGCCTTGTGGATAGATTGAAGTCAAGGGTTTTCGTGACAAACACCGGTATCCTAGAACCGAGCATCATGCTGCTAAAAGGTCGGGATGGCTAACACGACTACCAGGAATTATACATCATCTTACTAGTGTGCACCCTGACAGAAGGTAAGATGCGGTAGTCTTTCCCGAGGTCCCATCTTAAGGAGAAAATGCAGCAAAACGTTAAACATTGAACGTGAATTTAATATATCTAATCCGCCAAGCGAAAGTATGACCTTAATTATTACAAAAATATGGGGCAATAGCTGGATCAGTATTACTATTATGAGCCAATTCTAATGCTACATAATCAAGCGACATTAGAGGGATAAAGAAAATATATAATAAAACTCTGGTTTATAGGTTTCAATTGATACATAGAAATTATTACGAGGAGGGGGAGAGTATATTTGATCAACTGGCCAAATAATTACTAAATATACTTTCATATTACTAAGATAAGTATATTACTCTATTCATAAATCTTGATAAGATGGAAATTTAATAGTAAGCCACAATACAGTTAAAATCAAATAAATATAGGAATTCGAACCAGCGAGCATCGAGAATGTCATTAAGAAAATAGTTATGGGGAGAGATTTGTAATTATCTCTGAATATTTATTACATTAAATGCTCGCTGCTTCAAAGCATTGGCATATAAATAACAAAATAACAATAATGAAATAACATAGGCACAACCGCAGTGATAGATAAAGAATTTAGAGTAGGTTATATTTAGTTTATTTAAGATATTATAAAAAGGTAAGCAAGTTATACAAATAATACATTATTTCATTTAACAGGAATTTATAGTAAAAACATTTATAGGGTTTAGAGATTACATTAGATTATAGTTTGCTAGCTTTAAATGTAAGTAAGTAGAAAATTTTGATTGAGAAATAGTTCATTACACAGAGCACTGCGGTTAGAGGTTTTGCACACCGATTAAATGCTGGCTGGATAAGCAGGTGTTGGCTTTCAGATAACATCATCTTCTTGAGCGGCTGTTACAGGATGGTTTCTTGTGGCAGATCCGGTGGTTTAAGCAAAGATTGGCAGCGGCACATCATTCTTCCATAGATTCTAGAAGTAGCAGTTGTCTTTCTCCAGTCAGATCTTTCAACAATCAATCTGATGTGGATTAGGCACGTCGATGCTCTTCCAAAATTAATGACTCCATAACTCATGTTTCAAATATACTCTATTTATATTTTTCTTACAAAGCACTTAACTGGAAAAAAATTTATTTTGTCTGGAAACCCATTAACTCTAAAAATATTACTTTAAATTATAAGATTTACCAAATTGACCAAAATGCTTTTGTTTAGGTTTCCATGGCACCTTAGATCCTCCTCTAGGTGTGAAATAGTGCTACTTCAGTGATTTTAATGAATACAATTTAGAGACAAATTTGGGTAAAGCAATTATCAATTTTCAAACTTTGATTTAGCCAAAGGTGCAGTGGACTTAATGCAAATTTGTTTACGGCTAATTTTTATTTTTAACTAATTAAAAACTAATTGCTCTTTTACAAAACTAAATCATGTCACTCTATATATATTATTATTATATAAGGTGAATCATATATCCACATACAAATTTGTATTTAATATTTCCATTTAAAATTAAACAAATCATTTCTTAAAAAAAATAAAACTTAAATTATTATATTCGCTGTTACATTTATTAACCTATGTATGTACAGTGTTTATTCATAAGTGCATATCTAATGCTACGCACCCAGTCATGATAATATGGTTTAGATGTTTATTTTAATAAAATGAATATTTAATAGGGTTTGAACCCAGCACAGATAGGTTTGGTAGTTAAACTGAAAGGTGCAACACGAAGGACTTGAACCTGACCGTTGCAATATGAATAATATAGCAGTTGCAAAAATAAAATAAATTTTAAGATACTAAAACTTTTGATTGGAAAAAAATAATTTTGTTAATAATTTTTTTAAAAATGTTTTTCATTGAAGATGTGATTTAGATTTTCAACACTGAAGTAGAAAACAAGTTTTTTTTTTTTAAAAAAGCAACATATTTATATAAAGATAGTTGCAAAAAGATTAAACTATTCTTATAATTTGGAACAAAGCAGCTAAAACAAGGCTTTGGTACTGTCAAAGGAAACAGAATAGTGTTTCCATTATTTAATAAGAATTTCAATATTTTAACTAATTTTAATGCATCATTGAACTTGGAATTTAGAAAGGAGTATTAATGATTATTCTACAAAGATAAATTTATCTATCAAATGAAAAAAAAAACCCCAATGGACCATAGTAGATGTTATTATTTACATACAATTAATATAGTATCTTCTGTCAAAAACATGGTTCTTTTAGCGAGATTTAACATCTATATTAACAGCAGTAATCAATTTTACCACTCTACCCTAGAGCCATCTTTGTAAGAAGATCAATATTCATAAACTAATCTGGATATCCCTAAGTCTGATTTATTTTATCATCTGGTTATCTTTGATTACACATGTTTTTGTAGATAGTCTAGAGCAGGGATGCCCAACCTTTAACTTGACGCGAGCCAGTTGAGAATTTAAAAAAATTTGGGGAGCCACAATTATATATTGCATTTTTCATATTATATTTATAAACATAATTCACAAACTAAAAAAAAACTGGTGTAATATGTTAAAAAGAAAAAAAATGTAAATACATTTTTTTTATTTATTAAAAATTTGGTAACATACATATAAATTACAATTACAGGAAAAATATATTTTAATTATTTTATTTAATGTGAAACCTGACACTGCATATCGTTATCATTTGTATTGTAAAAATGTTTATTTTTTAGTGTGTGCGTGTCGCGTCAAGGAACATAAAATATTTTATCAATTTTTCTTGAATAGTGCAATGCGAGCCACATTAAACGGTTGCGTGAGCCACATGTGACTCGCGAGCTATGGGTTGGGCATCCCTGGTCTAGAGTATAGTAATATAGTATAATTGCTATTAAATAATCAAAATAAATGAGTGATTAGTTGGTTGTGAGGTTATGTGATGTTTAAGGATGAGAATAACAAATGGAAGTTTGATCCAGAAAGCTTCATCTCTCATGGCAGTTACTCTTGTCAATGCAAAAACAGAACACTTAATAATCTATTCTAATAGTACAGACATTTTTGATAAATATTTATGTATATTTTTCTAAATTATAATGTTTGAATGATTTTTATTTTATTTTCTAAGTTGAATGTTTTTAATAAATAAATTTTATTAATGCAACTTTAATTATTATACATTATTTATTTGTAATTTGATTGATGGTTATCAAATTTGCAAAAAAAAAGAAAAAAAGTAATAGTGGTTATTTTATTTGACTAATTATCTGATGAGTACCAATATATATATATAATAAACATCACATGACCACCATACAGTGGCATGTATGGAGAGTTTTGCCCGTTTTATAACAAACAAATAAACAAAAAACACTGAGTCCAAAAGAAATTGTACATTATCAGAGAATGACTTGATAAAAAAAAATATCCATAAACTTAATCAATTTTGAAAATAAATAAATTAAATTGACTCATAAAAAAGTAAAAAAAAAAAAAAGCCAAAGGTTATAATATCAAACTAGTATTGAAGTCATCTAAAACAATTAATTGGTATATTTAGAAAAAGATTCAGAAAACTGAGGCTCACAAACCACATGCAACTTTTTGATCTCAATCTTGTGATTTTTTTTATCATGATAAACATGAACACATTTTTTAGTTCCTCTTGCAACTTGTAAATAAATATTTTAACATCCTCAAGAGACGAAAAATGCACTTTACAACATTGTTTTTTGAATTCAGCCTTATTATAGAATAATAATTATTGCATATGATGAATGTTTAAATATTAGAAATTTATGAATAAAACAAACTATCAAAATAATTTTTTGTTTTGCTTATTTTTAAGAGAATTTTTATTTTCGTTAAGACGTATACATATTCTATTATATGCTATTACTAAAATAAATAAATGTTCAAATATATCCACAGCCATTCAGAAATTTATATTTTTCATGAACCTATTGTTTACTCTTTTTTTACAGCTCTTATGGGGTGGGGGTGAAGATATTTAAATAAAAAGGCTCTTCATGTTAAAAAGTTTGCTGAATCCTGATTTAGAACATTACCTTACATTTCTGATTTTTTTTTTTTTGAAAAGGGGGAGACTAAATATTAAAGAACCATTTAGAACTTGTGCATGATTTACACTTTTAGGATTAAGAATATTTTCAAAAAATAAAATATGATGGCATCCATGGTAAATATTGGATAGCATATCAACAATTAATGTGAAATAGTTTTAATTAAGAATAGATGAATTATAAAGTTTGATTGTAAGAGCAACTACCTGAAAAATGATTATTTATAGGAAATTGAAAAGCCTTTTAAATTTTACTTAGACAATTGTCTCCCCTTTAATTCTATGATTTTGAGATTCAGTGCTTCATGGAGAACTCTGATGATACTGCTTATCTTTAATCATATTTTGCTAGTTTTATGTTCATTTATGATAAAAATTGTAAATAAAGTAAAATGTTGATTTATAAGTTTAAAAAAATTCTGAAGATGTCGGTAGTTCACAGAGAAAAATTGTAAACAAACAGTCAAAAACCTGGAAGGTCACTGATTGGTAAATTCTTTGAACTTGAGAATGTAATCAAATTTGTAAATTCCTCTTTGATCATTGTTAGTAAAGGACAAAAAAAAAATTATATAATTTTGTAGTTTATTTAAATATTTATAATTATTTTTACAAAATATTTATATAGTAATTATTAAAAAATATATATATTCATGTTGAATTATGTTTCATTTTAAAAGTACAAATTAAGAAATTTGAAGTAAGAATAAAAAGAAAACTATGATCATTATACTCTGTCAAACACTGCAGTAATATTTTTATAATTATAAATGCAATTTTAAATTTTAGAACAAAATTTCATTGCTTTATGATGACTTTATAATTGTTAGTTTACATTTAAAAAATGAAATTCATTCAACAAAGATTTCATTAATTTACTTTTTTCAATAGTTTTATGGCAATCAGTCAGTAAGAAAAACTAATTGTTTTTGTTATGTATTTCACTTTATTAGTTTTATATATTTGGAAAGTTCAAATGTGATTTTATAGGATGTTTTTCATTTGTATGCTTATATTTCTAATAAATGAAGTACAATTTATTGATTCATAATATTAAATAAAGGTTTTAATATTAAAATAAAATGGTGAACTATTATTAACTCAATTGCTACTAGGGAAAGAATGGAAAAATGTTGAAAAAGGTTTTAATGTTACTATCTTTACTTGCCATAATTATTTATAAAAACACAGGCACTTTTATTTTTTTGCCAGTGAGATCCTTTTTCTAATCTATAAAGACAAAACACTATTGCTATAAAGTGGATTACAACTTTGATTAAAGTCCGAGTACTATTTTGAATCAAATTTTTGTATATTGTTAGAAATAATATATATGATTGTTCCATTACTATAATGATCAAATATCCAATACAATTTATTTGTATTTATGATTTCTCCAATTACTAAATTTAAGGAATTGAACTTCACATTATTATCTTCCAACTGTTGGCAATGTTAGACAGCACAAATGATTCTGAACTTTTTAATACCAATGTTAAATTCTGAACAAAATGAATAGTAATTTTTGCTTTGACTTTGACCATACTTCTGGTATGATGAAGATGTCACCCACACAATAAACCTCTTATAATCTATAAGCTTATGTAATATTGCTGCTATTTATGACCAACTGTGTGATCTTTAATACAAAAATGTCCATGAAAATTTCCATAATGTAAAAAAAAAAAACACCTTTGATAATTTTATCTGGAAATAATTTTTCTCCAAATACAAATGTAAATTAATCATATTTAACATAAATGATCAATATTGGAAAAATGTTCTTTTAACATTTGAGTATTGTAGCAACCACAATCAGATTAGAGAAAACATCTGAAGATCAAATCTCATGAGTGTAAGTGCAGGATGGTTTGGGAATCTTTTAAGTCATTTATTTGTTTACTCTCTTCATGATACTTTCTATTTTCATTTACTTCTTGACAATATTATTTGTAAATGATTCAAAATTCTTTGCTTAGGAGCATCACAAAGATGGCTATACAGATAGAATGATTTTACTCCACAACATACAAACAATCCACATATGGCAGTCTGATAATAACTTTTTGAATTTAATACTTGATGCAAAATCAATTGAAAAATAGTAGCTACTCATATCCTTGTGATAGTAGAGGACATTGAATTTAATATATAAATAAAATGAAAAATAAGTTCTAATTTTTTTTATATAAAAACATTGTCAACATTTTTCTAAGATGAAAAATGTATGTGTATGCAAACTAACTATGAGTCATTGTTCATGATAATATTTGATACATTTTTTTTGTTTCCTGGTAAATGCCAAAAATAAGTCAATTTCTGATATTTCCCCAAATCAGGAGATTTGAGCTCATTTGATACATTCCAAGATTTGACTCATAACTAGGAGTTTAAGTGCAATAATAATTTTAATGAGAAATATTAAAAAATTACTAGGAAAGGTTTTAGGTGTTTACCATTAATTTTTGAAGATAAAGGAAATAAGATTTTATAACATGCCAGAATTATCAGATAATTGATTTTTTTAAAAAGTAGTAGAAACTTCAATTTGAAATCTCAAGGCAAGAAAGAATCATCTTCATTTTTCATTGATGAATCAATTTTTTGATTCATTATTTATTATGAAAGTGTTTGAAAAAATCCATGCTATACCAAGTGATATAATTACAATACTAATAATAATCAGATCAGACTTTGTCATACTTGGAGAAAACTAAAAAAATATTTAATTTCTGAATCTGAAAATCAATCAATAAATATTGCGTTACTCACTGTTATCACAAGACAACAATCATGTTGAAATAATTTTATCCTTTAAATATTTTAGTAATATACAATATAGAACAAATGATATTTAGTGCACTTTCAGCATTCAGTTTAAATATGTAATATAAAAAGTGACTTGCTTCTTCAAGCATTTTACTAATTTCTAAATGAAAAAAAATAAAAGTACAATTAATGATATTTGTTATCTATTCCCCAATGCCTGTCAGAGTACACATTACTCAATACTCTTTCTAAAATGTTTTTTTTTTAAAAATATATGATTTCTAATAATTATATATACTCATTTTAAATTGTTTAATGCTATATTAAATAGTAGCATTAGTTTGTTATTTCAATTTTAGATATAATTTTTTTTAGAAGTAATCAGCTGCATTTGTATTTTTATATTGGACTATTTCTATCATCTAATATGAGTATTGAATATTTTTATAAAAATTCATTTAAATATTCCAAATACATTCAACTATTAGTAATAGCACATCAAACAGGTTAGTATATGCACAATGTTTCAAGAGGTATTATTCTCCCCTCTTCTTCAGGTGTTTCTGGCATGACCAGTACTAGCATGGATTCGAACCTGGACCCTTAGATTCTTGGATTGAATTTTAAGATAACACTATGACCAATTGAGCCATACTGCTAAAGGTAAGTCAGTAGTAATTTCATATACTTATCTATGAGACTCCTCCTGATTTCTCCACTTTTTTTAAGAGCAGGGTTGATTAGTGGTTTCCATATATTATGTATAGTCATACTAGGTTGGCTTATGGGATTTTCTGTCATGTGAGCAATTTCTTTAAATTTTCTTCATTGTATCTTTTCTTGTCTATCCAATATTTTTGTATTTTTTCAAATTGAACATATGTTCATTGGCACATAGAAAGTCTGCTACCTTAGACTTATCTGTTTTCTCTCTTCCAATTATCAGTTTGTGTTCTTGCAAGTGCTTTTCAGTGGGATGACCAATATATCTTCTTCCACATTCACATGATATTTCATAGATAGTTTTTTCTTTTCAGCATTTTAAGTTTAAGCTTTGTAGATGTTAAAATTCTTCATAGTATGGTATGGTTCTGTAAAGCTGTTCTGATGATATACTGATTGCAGATTTTCCTTAATTTGTCTGCTATTTTTGGAATGTATGGATACGCTACAATAACAACAATTGTTTCTCTTGAAATGTTGAAAAAAAAACTGCATCTATAAAATACCATGTGAATGTGGAAAAACATATATTAGTGAGACCAGTCATCCCATTAAAAAGTGCTTGCAAAAACATAAACTAATAATTAGAAGAGAGAAAGCAGATATGTCTAAGGTAGCTGACCATGTATGTGCCAATGAACATATGTTCAATTGGGAAAATACAAAAATATTGGATAGAGAAGAAAAGGTACAAAGAAGAAAATTTAAAGAAGCTGCTCACATGACAATGGTAAAAAATCCCACAATGTCAGCCTAGTGTGACTATACATAATGTATGGAAACTATTAATCAACTTAGCTCTTAGGAAAAAATGGAGAAATCAGGAGGAACACCATAGATAAGTATATGAAATTTCTACTGATTATTGCATTTGGCAGGATGGTTCAGTTGGTTAGAGCATTATCTTAAAATTCAATACTCAAAAATCTAAGGGTCCAGGTTCGAATCTCACGCTAGTACTGTCACTGGTCAGACCATCAACATCTGAAGAGGGGAGAATAATACCTTTCAAAATGTTGTGCATATAATAAACTGTTTGATGTGCTACTACTAACAGTTGAATGTATTTGGAATATTTAAATAAAGTTAAATTTTTCTAAAGTCATTCAATACTCATATTAGATGATGGAAAAAGTCCAATATAAAAATACAACTAAAACACCATCATCACAAACCTTCAGGAAAACAATTATCTACATTTATTTACATACATTAGATTATCAAAACAATTAACAACAACAACAACAACTAGTGTATTGCTTGAAATTAATATAAGCCCTAATGAAAAATATTGCTAAAGAATTCTTATATCTTTCTTTCAAACCGCTAACATATATTGTAAAAAATGGAATGAAAGACATATATATATAAAACAATAAAAATAATAAATATAATAGTAATTATCTATTAATATACAATCTTTCAATCTGCAGAAGTATTTTCAGTTAATTCCTTAACCCTTTTTAACTACCATTAAATTGAGTTATAGTTAAATATATATTAACTACAGCTTAATAGTGATTAGTATAGTGATAATGATCATATTGCGCATAACCAATTAATATTATAAAGTGATCAGACTTTAAAAGTGACTTAATAATTATAAAATTATTATATACTATCATTTATAATCCCACGGTGTCATCTGTACGATTCCAATGATAATTATATAAAATCAACACAAATTATGTTACATCCAGTATTAGCTTCATGGATAACAAGAGAATATAATGAATATATATGCATAACAGATAGACAAATGCTTAATATAATATTTAAATATAATTATTATAATTCAAAATGATGATTAAAATTTTTTATTATTAATGATTTAAAAAAAAAGACAGATTTAAATAAATATTTTAATATAGCATAGATTAATTATATTTTATTATGAACTATAAATATCACACGGATATTAAATTGTCAGACATATAGAAAAACAATAAATGGTGAAATGTTTAAACTAAATGTCATCTGGTTCATATAGACAAATACTAATTCTCATATATGCAGTCATATATACATGCTTAGTAATAAAAAGGATTTTTAATGAGTCAATAATTAATTAGCTTTTATATTATAGACTCACATATTGTTTTAATATATAAAAATTTTTATGCCTGTATAAAGAAAATGTAAAATCAATAAACTATTATTTTAAGGATTAAAATTTCCATTTATTATCCGATATAGAGAATTCTGATTACAAATACATTTTTAAATATATTTACCCAGTTACACTTTTCTAAATATAAATTAATCTAAAATCTTTTTATAAACAAAAATCGCATTTTATATGATAAACAAAACTTGAAAAAAAAAAATTTTTTTTACTCAGTACATAAAGTTTTACTTTTTTTTCTTTTTGAGACTTAACTGAACTGTCTATCTTTTTGACTACAAATTTTGATGGTACTAATTTTTGTCTTCCTCAGTACATTTGAAGATCTTTCTTGAAACCCCTTCAATCTGGTTCATATTAGCACTTGTTAGCATTATCAATTTGTGTTTATTTTAATTAGAAGCTAAATTATTCAACGTTATTTCCCAGATGGAAAATTATAATGATAATTGTTTTCCTTTAAAATGTTTCTGAAATAAATAATCAGCTGAATTTTTCTTCTAAAATAATTTAGTATAAATAAAGCATTTTATTCTTTCAAATAACCAAATGGATTTTCTCCATAGTAATAATAAACTTTCTTTTAGTGTTAAGTTTTT
Source organism: Epiperipatus broadwayi (assembly GCA_028023455.1). Classification (NCBI taxonomy): domain Eukaryota; kingdom Metazoa; phylum Onychophora; class Udeonychophora; order Euonychophora; family Peripatidae; genus Epiperipatus; species Epiperipatus broadwayi. Next base: position 1,679,943 of record JAQFVV010000001.1, on the reverse strand, counting down.
TAGTGATTATAGTAAGTTTTCATTTGTGTTTGTATACATGCATATTTATCAGTTTCAGTTATAGATAGATAGTCTTAAATTGTCTTAGTTAAATAAACCAAACAATTGCTGATGACTTTCAGTTCATCTATAACTACAGTATTGTTTGAATTTCATGAATAAACAAACAATGCACAATAAATTTTGCAATCAACATAAACTACTCTCAGTATGCATCTCTGTGTGGTGCAAATTCATACTAGCATAACATCCTGCTAACATCAGAACTATTCTTGACTTTGCAAGCTTCTGAGTAACTACCTGCTAAGGAATGTCCGAATAGATGAAGGATTAAAGAGTAATTTATTTTCTTAATTAATACTGAAACAGTTAGATCTATCGACTCGTCGTTCACCTATTATATTCTATAATAGTGTATTTATTTGGTGCTATGCTTCACTCAGATTGCCTGTATTTTTTTAATGTAAAATTTCAAGTTGGTGCTTGTAATATTGCTGAGTATGTGCATGTATAATCACCTTGTACATTATATGCAGATGCAGTCATGGTAGCATATACCTACATACCACCCAGGCATTTGTTAAAACTGAAGTAAACATAGCACTGTGTAGTTGTATTTTAATATTCATTTAAAATAATTTTTGAGTTATATTGTTTGTTTAAAATTACACAGGCTGTAAGTTGTTTACAAGTTTTAACATTTCGTCTAAAAATAATCTTTTAGCTGAAAATTGACCTCATTTAAAATTATAGGCAAAAACAAATTTGAAAATCTAATCAGGCATAAATTTATCTTAGGTGCAATTGGGAAACACAAGGGAAAGGAGCTTTTAGCTTCAGATTTTTTAGCTGTGGATAATTTTTAAAAAAGTAGAAATTTAGTTATAGGCAAAAATTTGAAATAAGTAAACAAGTAACATTGAGAAAGTAAAAGGGGGGGGGGAGGATACTGGCAAAAATATGATATAAAAAAGCCTGCAATGGCCATTTAAGATGTTAGATGCATATTTTTTTCAAATGAGTGTTGAAGAACAATAATTAAAGAGCTGTTCCTGCCTTATTTTTGGCCAAACTGAATTCAGATCAAGCAATTGTTGAAAGCTGTTAAGATGAGAACCGTGGGCTAGTGGGATGATAAGACTTACTGTCTGTCTCCCACGGAAACTGTTCTATAGAATCGAAGAGAACACCAACTTCCATCCTGGCCCAGTGATGGAGAAGCCCTACTGGAGAAGCCGTAACCTGAAGTAATGGAGAAAATCCACATTCTGACTTAATGGAGAGAAGCCAAATTCTGACTTAATGGAGAGAAGCCACATCCTGATTTAATGGAGAGAAGATACCCAGTAAAGAATGCCTTGACAAACTTACAACCAAGTATTGCCAGTAAATCATTCTGCAGAATGTGCTAATTTCATTACTAAACAAACTTTAAATTAAAGCTAGCTAACCAATCAAACCTTGTATTTCATTATATTATTTAAATGTTACATTAAACCATTTAGGTTAAATTTACTTTAAAACTTAAAGCACTCTTAAATTTCTTGCTTGATCATAAATATTTAAGTTCTATAAAACCAGTCAAACATAAATTCTTATTCATTTTTCTAAATTATCACTTTATCGATTTCTGCAATTTGTTCTTATGCCATCCATATTTTGTTTTAAATTCATGTTTAGTAATTTATGCTATGTTCATCAGAACGGAGTTTTGCGGGGTTTGATAATTATCGGAGAGGTGATTAGTCACCTTTCCATTATGGTGGAATATTATAATATAAAGAAATATAGGCAAAACTCCCTTCTGAAATCAAACTATTATTTTGCTGGAGTGAGCCAGCTATTTGTAATGTACTAAATAAGTTAGTTTAAAATCAATATTTTGCTTAGTATTAAGCATGAGTGATTCTATACAGCATATTCGTAATATTCTAATTCTTGATAAATCCCTAAATTTTCTGAAACTCTCCTTAATTATAGGTTAAGCTATATAGATATCCTTAAATCAGATTCCTATTATTGTCTTCATAGTGTGAAAAGATATACTAGTTATGAACTGACCAGTGGTAGTGGCATTGATAAAAGCTATAGATTTGGCATAGTTGATTTAGGAAAATATTAAATTAGCGTAGCGAATGTGTTGCTAGTTAGCATAAAAATGTGCAGCTTCTTGCTATACCTATAGAGGCCCACATCAGGATCAATTCCATGTCAAATCATGCCTTTTAAGTTTAGGCAACTGTGATATTTATTTTGTATTTGAAGGAAACAAAGCATTCCAAGGACTCGTTAAGCTGCTGTTCCATTCACGTGAATAAAAGGGTCTCTTCATATTATAGCAAGTAGCGCAGTCTAAGGAACCGATTACTAGGTATGAACTTCAATTAAGTGCACATTTGAAATGCCCATACTCTGATATTATAGTTTGTAACACCATAGAATCTGACGTTAAACTGCCCGGCATCAGTTCAGCCTCTCATAAATTAACATTAGTTTTGATCTGATTCAAAATCTGAGTTAATGCGATTTATCTGTGTAGTAAATTAAGTTTAAACTTAATAATATAACTCCAAGCTGTTGCCAATTAATTGATCACTCTAGCTGTTGCTAATTTTCCTGACGTAGTCCATAGCACAAATTATGATATAGAGGATGGGAAATATTTATCTCACAATCTACTTAACCTTAAAATGAGTTTAGTTGGAGATCAAATCGCTCAGTCTTTGAAACCTTAGACACTATATCTTAATTATGTATATATTCTCCTGTAATATAAAAGATGGTGTAAGCATATTATCAATTCTGGAAATCCATAATCTATTTAAACACTTTGTAAACTTAAGTTTTCACTCACCTGCATGTGAGCAAATATATGATTGGTTTGTTTTATCATTTATGGATTATTACATTAAACGTTTTGTAACCCAAGTATTCACTCACCTGCATGTGAGCAATATATAATTAGCATTGTTTTATCATTTACCGATTATTACATTAAATATTCTTTGTAAATTCAAGTATTCACTTAATTGCATGTGAGCAAATATATATAATTTACATTGTTTTCGTTTATTGATCATTACATTAAATTTTATAAAATATAAATTCATCTCAGTCTCCATTCTTGCTCATTACCTTATAAATCACTAGTTAAGTTATATAATCCCATATGTGTGTGTGTGTGGGAGGGGTGTCTTATGTTTAACTGCTTTACTATTACTGGAACGTGAATAAAGATATCAACTGTAACCTCAGGCATGTCATTCGCAATAGATTGACTTGGAAGCATGGGTATGAGAGTTGAGGCATGATCAAACGTAGAATATTACTAGCCTGACTTGGTCAGCTTTTGGTTCTCTGGCTCAGACTCTCGGTCTGTTGAGAAAATGTACAAACCTGGTCGTTATAATACAAAATATATAATGATCCTGCAAGACAATGGTTGTTTTTTCTTTAACTTACTTTCATAAAACAATATCAATTTATATAGTTTTGAATAGAATCAGAAATGGGTTCTTAAGTATTTTCCCCCCCTAATCTCCTTTTGGTTAAATTAAATCTAATCAACATTTATATTTAAAACAACAATACTTTGTTTGCTTGTTTCTGCAAAGCTGTTGGTGGCCTAGTGGTTAGCATAGCTGCCTTCCAAGCAACTGGCTCGGGTTCACTTCCCCGTCAACACTTTGACATATGGAAAAAAAAAGAAAAGCTGTATTTTATTTCTTTTGTAATGCCATTAATAAATAATTCAACTTCATTTTTCTGTCAAAATAAAATAATTTTTTATTTAATTTTAAATAATCTATTTGAAAATACCAAGAATAGTGCTAAATTAATGTTTTCACTCTACATTTCATTATAATATTTATAAATTTAAATTTTGATATATATTTCTTTCCTTTATACAGTATAAGCTAAATACATATGTATACACATATCAAGGTTACTTATTTACTGTGTTGTGTGCAGGAGATATTTGTCTTAATAATTATAAGTAGTCTGAATATTTTATAAATTAAGTTAATACAAATAGAAAAAAAATAATTTAATACTACACCTATACTAATCAATTTGGCATCCAGTAACAGTGAATATCATTTCAGCTATTTATCTGGAAATTTTATTTTATTTCTTAAATTATTATTTAAAATTTTTTTTCATTTAAATGACCACATTCAGGATCATACTTTTGCCTTAAAATTAGCATTACTTATATAATCTGTTTTTTAATAGTTTACCTATTATTATTTATAATGAAAATAGTCTTCCTTAAGAATTGAAGTTCCTCCTAGATAAAATACAAATTCTATTTTAATATTTAAATACAAGTATATTGTCTATACAAATCCTTTCTAATAGCATTAAGTTCAGGGTACTGTGGTATTAGAGCTGCAACATGAAGAATTATAATCATTTAATTATTAAATTAATTAGGATATTAAATCAAAAACATAAAATCTACATTTTTTTTTAAAAAAAAAAACAATTTAACAAAAAAAAAAAAAAATAGAAAAAGCATTAATGTGAAAAATAGTTAAAATGCGTGTTTAAATCAAATTGAGTGTGTGTTTGCACATGAATATTCTGCATAATCTATTTTAATACATTGTACAGGCTTTCACCTGCACTCAGACTTTCACATGACCTACAACTCCCAGTGCCATCTTATATTGATGACTCACCTGATCACACAGATATTGAAAAGATAAATAATTACCAATATATGTATTTCGTGCTAAACCAGTACTCATTAAAGTATGAAAATTAGTTATCTTAATATAAAGCTGAGTACTAATTGTATATATGTGTGGAGATGGTAATCTGAACCAACTGATGATTGCTGGTTTAGCACGAAATACGTCTATTGGTGATTATTTATCTTTTCAACATGTGTGTGATCAGGTGAGTCAGCAATATAAGATGGCACTGAGAGTTGAAGGTCGTGTGAAAGTCTGAGATCGAATCACGCATATATTACATATATAAATGCAGGTGTAAGCCTGTACAATGTATTAAAATAGATTATGCAGAACATGCACGTGCAAACACACACTCAATTTGATTTAAATATGCATTTTAACTATTCTTTACACTAATGCTTTTCCTATTTATTTTTTTTGTTGTTAAATTGTTTTTTTTTTTTTAATGTAGATTTTATGTTTTTGATTTAATAACCTAATTAATTTAATGATTAAACGATTATAATTCTTCATGTCACAGCTCTAATACCACAGTACCCTGAACTTAATGTAATTAGAAAGGATTTGAGCTCAGACTCTCAAGCTCTCTACATATATCCACTCCATTTTATACAACCAACACACATGACAACATACATGTGAAAAAGATGAATGATCTCCAATATACATATTTCATGCTTAACCAGACTCATCGGTTGGTCCAGATCATCATCTCCCATACATATATATATATAATCAGTGCTCAGTTTATATTAAGAAAAAAAAAATCTTTAAAATACAAATATTGTGGTTGAGTTTGGATATTTAAACCATCTATCTGATATAGCAATATCTTCTCTGCTCCACTTTCCTAAATATTATATTTATTAGTTAAATATATAGTTATTAGCTAATATAAATTTTTAAATTACATTATATTTTCCAAAACTTCTTCATTCAGGTATTTTGTTTGTAATATCCAATTAAAGTTGAACATTTCCTAAATAGCATCCAATTCAATATCATAAAAATATCTAACAAATTCAGAAAATGTAACTACATTAATTCTAAGGCAGTATGCAATTTGGTTATACTGAATGTTTCCTGTATGTGTAAATAAAAGGATTTGAAGTCATGATTTTTCAGTTTATTTATATCTCAAACAACGGATACACATGACCACACATATGTGGAAAAAAAAAAGATCCTTAATATATGTATTTTGTGCAGAATCAGCACTCATCAATCTCCCACACATATATACAATTGGTGCTTGGGTTATATTAAGATAGCAATTTGTCAAACTTTAATAAACAGGTTTCAATGTTCTCACCCTTCCAACTATCCATTTCATTGCAAAACCAATGATGGAATGCTTAAAGGTCTTGTTGATTTAATATTATAGTTATATCCATGTAGACATTACATTAATCTAACTCTGTTCATTAAAGTTTAAAGAATTGTGATCTTAATATGAACTGAGCACTGATTGTATATATGTGTGGAGATTATGGCCGGGCTCAACTGATAAGTGCTGGTTCTGCATAAAATATGTATATTGGGGATTATGTATCTTTTCACATGTGTGTGGTCATGTGTTTCAATTGCTTGAGATAGAGTGGAGGATGAATAGACTGGAAAGTCCTGAGTTCAAATTCCTCTATTTAAGTACATTAATTTTATCAGATTCGTTAGGTTTTAGAAGCTATACCATGATTTGAAATCCTGAAATTTGATTTATGAAACACATCTAATATATAGATTAAAAGCAAGATTTTCAAATGCGTTTTTTCAGCATAACTTAACATAAGATTATGATTTAAGGCCACCAAATATGTTTAATAATGGTTGTAATGTAAAAAATATTTTTCTGTGCTTAAATTAATTGACATTACTTCTTTTATAAAAATTCAAAAACACTTTCTGTTCTTAGATTCTTTCTGAGCATTAAAACATTTAACATTACTAGGCAAACAATCTATACAACATACTAGAGAGAGTTATGAATTATGCAAGCACTAAAACCAATATCAATAATGTTTTAAAATATTGTCAACTTATCCTCAAACATTATTTTTAATACTTCTTGACATTCAAATTTGTATTTTTGGCATAAAGACCTACAAATTTATTTCTTAAACTAAATTTCTCTTTATTGCATTTTTCTAATATATCAAGATGTAAATCTAATGTTTCACCTGACAAAGATACAAAATCTAAAATTCTTATTTTTTTTAAATGAAAAAATATTTTATACTGACAGGAAGAATGATAACTTTTTTGATAATATCTATACTTACTCATTTACAATAAATAAATAAATAAAAAGAATAATTATTTGTTTGATAATTGATTATGATACAAACAGTAAGAGGTAAACAGAGCTTCACATGATTTTATAATTTTTTCACCACATTGAACAAAAAAATAATAATAATCATTAATTTGCAATGGAAGACAAAGTTTTTTCTGCATTCTAATGTTGACTAATATACTTCAATTTCATAAGTTATAAAACAATGTACATTTTACAGACTACTATAACTTCTGCATTACCATTTACAATATCCAATATAATAAATATAAATTCATTTTAAGACCTCTTTGAAAATAAATTTTCAACTTTGTGCCATCTTTGATAATCAGGAAAATAAAAATTAAAATTTTAGAATTTATATGCAGTGCACAGTGAAATCAAATATATGACAACCTAAAACTTCAACAGCAACATGGAAAAAAAAAAAACAATTAGATAATAAATACTACAAAGCTCATAGTCATTTCATATTTATATTAACTACTCCTATTAACCAAAATAATATTCATTCTATTCAAGTCAGGGCATACTTACAGGAAACAATCTTTCAAGATAGATTTAGAGACAATAAATATCTATTATTTAACATTTTTCTTTCTTTGAAAAGACATGATGCAATAAAGCTCAATAATAATGCATTTTTAAGTCAGACTCAAAGTAAATTATGTTTATGTTATTAGAAGATTTATGTCTCTTAAACCAGAGATGTACCAATCTGTAGCTCATAATCCATATGCATTTGCACAACTTTACTGTGGCCTGTTTTATGAATAATGTGAATTCAAATATGCAATAGCCCCAAGAGGCTTTACTTTCATACCATTGAAGCACAACACAGAGTTGCAGTTACTGAAAAAGCAGAAATAGTGACTTATTTTGTAATACTTCTTTTAGACAAAGAGAATTTCAAAGTTCTATGGTAACTGACAAGTTGTTTGATCCAAGTACAATAACATATGCTTGTTCTATGTATGTTAATTCTTAATATATTAATAATTAGTTTGTAATTATTCTAATGGTGTTTTGCAACTATTATCATCAACCATTATCAATCCACTGCAGAATGAAGGTCTCTCCAAGTTCAATCCATCTTTTCCTATCTTTAGCTTCTCTTCTCCACATCACCCCTGCACACTTTCTTATTTCATCCATCCATCTAACATTTGGTCTCTTTCTGGGTCATTTACAACCCCCTAAAATCCAGTTTAAAATTTCAATTGTCCATCTATTATCATATCTCTTCAGTAAATATGTCCAGCCCAACTCCATTCAGTCTTTTAATTTTTTCAAATGAGGTCAGTAACACCTGTTTGTCTTCTTTACCCATACATTACAGTTTTTCTACTCTTCTTGTTACTCCCAACATGCATCTCTCCATACTTCTTTGAGTGGTCTGAAGTTTCTGTATTGCTCTTCTGCCAAGTGTCCAAGTCTCAGATCCATAAGTAAGAACTGGCAAAACACATTTATTAAAAACCTTTCTTTTCAAAACACATAGGCATATTTCCTCTGTAGTATCAGTTATTTCTATCAAAAGCACTCAAACCAAGTTTAATTCTATGATTAATTTCATCCATTATGTTTCCATCTGTATTAATAATCTGACCAAGGTATTTGTAGCTGTTAACTTCTTCTAACTCATCATAATTAATCTTTATTTTCATATTTTGAGAAAATCCATTAAACATTATTTTAGTTTTTTTAACATTTATCTTTAGTCCTACTTTCATCTGATAACTCCTGCAACATTTCCTGCAGCTCTAAAGCATTATTTGCAAAAACAACTACATCATCTGCAAAATCTAAATGACTTAAATAATCTCCATTTACTTCCACTCCTTTAGTTTACCATTTTAATCCACAAAATACTTCTTGCAGCACTGCTGTAAAAAGTTTTGGAGATATGGAGTCACCCTGTCTTACACCCTTTTCAATGTTGATTTTCCTACTATCATTATGTAATCTAATTGTTGCTGTTGCATTTTTATAAATATTCTTTAAAATATGACAATATCCTGGATCTAGACCTTGATGATCCAATGCTTTAATCACTGAAGAAATGTTTATAGAATCAAATGCCTTTTCATAATCTACAAATCCTAAGCATAATGGCAACTCATATTCATTTGTCCTTTCTATAACTTCTCTCAATACCTGGATATGATCTACTGTACTAAAACCACTTTTAAATCCAGCTTGTTCTCTTGGTTGGTGGAAATCAGTGTTTTAGCAATACGTAACTGAACGAAGAAGTTT